>JACGTP010000008.1:94872-596548 GCA_023678845.1 Mischocyttarus mexicanus | reverse complement strand
AAAAAAAAAAAAAAATAAACAAACAAACAAAAGGCACCGAATTAATATCTACACCTCTGATATACATATACATATACATACATATACATATACATATACATAAACAAAATATCGACTCGTCGGTATTGATACTATAATAGTATACACAAAAATATTAATACCCTAAATAATAGATCCTATCGTTCTTTTTTTTTTTCTCTTTTGTCAATTTTCAATCATACTCGTATCAATGGCAAGGATTTATCTATTTGCTATACAAGGACGAAATTGGAGGAAAAAAAAAAAGAATGTCCGATATTCGAGGATCAATAACGACAACGTGTGTATAAAAAATAAAAAAAAAAAGGGTAGAAACCTCCCCCCAAAAAAAAGAATAAAAAAAAAGAAAGGAAAATAGGAAAAGAATGTTTATTTTAATAAAGCTTCCGCGAATTCGCGTTTCGTTTTAACGAGAAGCACCAGCAGAGGAAACGTACGTGCACTACAACACCGTGATATGCGATAACACGTTTCATTTCGTAAACAGATAATATGCACGTATCTGTATTTCTTCGTGTACGTATGCGTGATCTGTATATCTACAGAACGATGTTACTTGTTGTTCCAAGGATTTTTTTTTTTTACCTCCAGCCCGTTCATCCTACCCTCTTCTCGTCCCACTTTTTCCTTACTTTACTTCTTCGTAATCATCCACTGCACGTACGCGTGGATAATAAGGTCATTTGTGGGGGAATCTGTGGGATGAGAAGAGGGATCGATGGGTTGGAAACAAACGAATAAATCCCTAAGGAAAGAGAATAAAATATTTCAAGAAAATACAATCTTCGTCATTAAATCCTTTTCGTTGTCTTTTTCATCTTTTTCCTTTACACGATAGAATACACATACGTACACGTTACACAAAATACATTGATGCCCATTCGATCATACGATTAAATCATTCATACCGCATTCATATACAAAAATACTTTTTCATATACTATTTAAAGTATATTTAAAGTAATATTAGGTTACACACGTCCCTACCCTCTTTCCCCTTCCCACCCCACCCCACCCCATCGTAGTATATATAACGAAATATTTATATTATATACTCGTATGATACATAACGTATATCAGAACGTAAAACGTTAAATAAGCTTTGATATATTTTTTTTTCTCTAAAGGCATTCCTCCTACTTCTCCTTCTCGTCGTCGTCATCATCATCATTTCATTTCATTTCTCTAAAAGTTTAATATCGTAATATAAATTCACTCTGTGAATCCAATAAAAATAATGTTCACTTAGTTCGGTCACAACACTTGTTCGTAAAGATAAAAAAAGGAGATGCGTTTAGTGTCTGTTTGTGTAAAAAAGGGAATAATAATTAATGCATCCTGGGAAGAATACAAACAACACATATCATCACACTGCACATGTATAGGATTAAAGATTAAAGGAAAATGTCATTTTTGATTTCGATCATTGATTTAAATCGATAATCTAGATGGAAAGCAACTTTAATACATATTCCTTTTTTTTTTCTATTTCTTATTTTCTTGTTGTTGTTTTTTTTTTTAATCATCCCCCAGGTTGACTATTTTTTTTTACGTTTATTTATTTTTTTTTTACGTTGACTATTTTTTTGTTTGTTAATTATTGTAAAGCATGTGACTTGGTAAAACGTATGATGCAAAACTGTAGAGAAACGAGGCGTACCAATGTACTCCGATATATTTCTCGTTATCTTCTTTAACAATATTTATAGTTTCATTGTTAATAGTCCTTAATTGCCTGATTTCTGGTCTATCAACAACTTCTATAGCTTTTTGTAAAGAAAACAATGATGGCCATTTAACGAATATGGATTCTAAATTATTCCAAATTCTCAATGGAAAGAAAGAATAATGTGCCAATGTTTGACTATCGATGACAGCATAACACGATGCTACAACGTCGTCGACCAATAACGTTCCTTCAGTCGTGAGTGGTGCAAAAACACCCTTTTCCATTACTAATTTAGTATCAATCACACGATCCCAACGAAGACGACGTTGTTTGCTTCCAGACACTTTGTTGTTGAAAATATTTTCTTCCATTTTGATTAACGACGTATCATCTTCTGTATCATCCTTGTAATTATCATCGACTTTGATCAATATTTTATCACCGATTTTAACTCTAGCAGCAAATATCGTCGATCTACCCTCGATCGGTACCAAATGTGCCGGGGTCAGGGTCAACACTTTTCCAGATTCGGTTGATAGTCTAATGAATTGTCGTTTCTCTTTTGGTGCTCTATCCAAAAATGCTATAACCTCGCTGTAGATCAATTCACCCTGAGAATTCATAGCTGCTACACGTTCGCCTAATTGGACTTCATCTAATTTCTTCCTAACTCCGTTCTCCGTTCTTACGTAACTTTTGCCAGGGAAACAACCACCCGATTTGCCTGCCGATGAAGATTCTGTAATATAAAAGACAAAATATCAATTATTTCATATTTGATTTTCGTATGCAATTTGTAAGTTGAAGTAATCGTTTAAATTTCATATTTCACAACGGTACCATTGGTTAAATTAAACGAACATTATCAAACTTTAACAACCACTCAATCATCATGTGCGTGATGCTATTACCGACAGTTATTGACTGTTAATACATATTTCAATAAATTAATTTAAAATAAATTAATAAAATTCTTTAAAAATATTTCCGGGCCATGGCGAAGTTTTACTGCGCAACCATGCAGTCATTAAAGTGTTAAACAATATTTTTCCGATTATCTACAGAAGAATATTTCGACAAAATGACAGACCAAATAAGTTTCAATATTTTAATACAAACAATACATATATATTTTTTATACAAATAGAACAAAAATTGAATTATTCTAGGACGTTGGTAGATTTTTTCGCGGATTTGTGCCTCGATTAACCGCGATTTCTCGCAGGGCTTTAAGTTTCTCTCTCTCTTTTTCTCTCTCTCCCTCTCTTTTCAGAGGATCGATTTTTCGAAAAGGTAATCGGATCCATCGGACACTCAGGAATACCGATCAGGAAGGTCGGTGACGCGGACGAGTATAACAAGCAACATCCGTAGACCGGTTGTACCGTGGGAAATCTTTCGTAATCTCTCTCCACCCGCCTCGTCTCGCGACCCCTCCCTCTCATCCCATTCCACCCAACCCCTAACACTCCTACGTAACGAAAATCGATATCTTCTAACGAATTCCGATCGTTAAATCGGATCTATACGAGAAATAAACTATGATAGATAAGATAAGGATTGTAGAAAAATTATTAACTGACCCTAAGATCCTAAATAAAGATTTCGGTACTTTTTTTTTTTTCTTCTATCCACTAACGGTGCTAATAAGGGTAAATCGATATCGATCTCTTTGGTATCGATCATGACGAAGAGAAAAAAATTAAAAAAAAAAAATAAGAAGAGGAATAGGTGGAAGAGAGAGAGAGTCAGGACCAGAAAATATGTCACGCTTCGAACCAGCCACCTTTCCTTCATTTTGTTTCTTTTTTTTTCTTTTTATTTTCTCTCTCTCTCTCTCTCTTGCTTGCTTGCTTACTTTCTGTCTGTCTGTCTGTCGTTCGTTCTGAAACGACCCTCGAGGCCGCGATCCATTGGCTGGTATCGATTTCGCGCCTACTTTTACGCTCGATCTTTTAATTCGATTGGACAGCCACGGTGCCCGATTTATCGGTATTTATTTCGTAATACGAAACTTTTACGTGTGACACGGAGGACGTGAGCATTATCGGCCGAGGAAAAGGGAGAAAGGAGAATTGAGTAGAACCGATCGTTCAAATCCTTAGAAAGTTTCTATACACACGCACACCTAAATATTTAAATGATCCTACCGTTTATCTTATTTTTCATTTCTGTCGGTTAAAAGAAAAAGAAAAGAAATCGAGAAGAAAAATCGTTAAGATCGTTTCTGTTATCGGTAATAAAAACTAATTAAATAAATATGATAAAATGTATTTTTTCGTAATAAAAATAATCGAAGGATAAAACTGTGCGATTAAGAAATTCGTATTTAATGTTGATGGATAAAAAAATTATAAAGATCGGTGGTGCGTTATGGATAAAAGTAGAATCCTTTGATTGATCTCTTCTTGGATTTATAAACTCTGCAATATCCTTGAAACAAGTCGATAAGACAGAAATATGTTTCTCCATTTTGACGCGTAGTGGCGCTTCGTACACGTACATTCGCGAATTATGTAGAATATTTTAAAAAATAAACTCTAATTTCGTATTTTTATCTAACAAAAAAGAAAAATATAATATATATATATATATATATATATATAAAAGAAGATATTAAGAAATGATCTTCAACGTTTGTCATAATCTATATTCTGTATTACATCCCTACTTCCATAATCGTATTCTCTTTTCTGTACTAACAAGTTTATCTCGTAAAATAACTAAATAATTAAATAAATAAATATATACGAAACATTAGAAGAGAATAATTATTTTAAATAATAATTCTATAAAAAAAAAAGAAGGAAAGAAAGTAATTTCGATAAAATTTGTATTTTTATCTTTCCTTGTAAGAAAGAAAGAGAGCGAGAAAAAGAGATTTCAATGCTTGGATTATTTTTAGGAAAAAGAAAAACAAAATGGCGTTCGCGAATTCGAAGAATATTTAACCCCAACATATTTGCACCGTCAATTTTAAGTGGCATTGAGAAATGTATTGTTTTTCTTTTTGTTTGTTTGTTAAGAAATACTAACCAGACTTAACGGAACAGTGTATATGAGATCTTGACTCGTAATAAACCCAATCGAAACCAGCTTCAACTGCGAGTCTTGCCAACATTCCGTATTTCGATCGATCGCGATCACTCGTCGTCACGTCGACGGCTCGTCCTTCGTAATGGAGAGAATCTGTTGCATGTTTTCCCTCCTCGTCCCATCCTTCGGTAACTCTCAGCTTAACTCCAGGCCATTGGTTCATTACCGAGATTGCTAAGGTATTCAATTTTTCTTTACATCTCTGCAACATTGAAAATATTTATATTTCAATATATATGTCAACTAAATTGACATTTAACTTTTTTTTTATATTTCTATATAATAATAATATTTTTAATATTTTTAATATTTATTATATATTTATTTATTATTTATTATTTTTTTTAAATAATTTGTTTAATATTAAATAGATACTTTTTGAAATAGTTTCATTAATATATACTTGATATTTATTTTAATAATAAAAAATAAAATGTTTAAGTAATGAATATTTATGTGATATTAATATTATATACACGTAGTACAATATGCATTAATCATTTGTATACAAACCACCATACAAATTCATAGATATTAATTTAAATATTCAGAAAAGAAAATAAGGATAAAAACCATGAATAATCGACAATTCTCACCAACCCTTTTCTATTTTTATTTTATTTCTGTTTTATAGTTTCTCTTTGTAAGTCAGTTATCTTATTTGTTCTTTTTCTCTGGTTTTATTGGACCTGTTGGTTGAGAAAAGTTTCTACTTAACGCGATTTAGTTTTGGTATACAGTTGAAGCTAACGCAAAAAAGAGAAAAGGTCACGGTTGGGTCCCGTGTTCAACGATTTCATGCGGGGACGGACACGAGGAAAAAAAGGGAAATTGTTCAACGTGTAATTCTTATGTCAGATCGAAATCAATGAAAAAATGATACCACGACAACGCAGAAGTAGAAGAAGAAGAAGAAGAAGAAGAAGAAGATGAGACCCCTCTGAGAGTCAAGACGCGGAAAATGAATGCGTGTTTTGACTGGACAGAAGAACAGAACGGGATTTTTCAAAGGAACTTTTAAGGACCTTCAGAGCCCCGTAGCGAATCAAGGGGCAAACAGGAGTATAAATACGGTCGTCGTGTCAAGGATTACTCGGTCATGCCGTCATCCTCCTTCCTCGTAAGTTAAAGAAGAAACACGAGAAAGAAAATTCTTTCAACTTCTACCTGCTCTTCTTTTCTTTCATCTTGAAAATATTTTCTTAAAAGGCAACTATTCTTTATCATCCCCTTCCATCTAGGTATTATAATGATTTATCGTGTAATTATCCCTCTTTTATTTAGTAAATTCGATCATTTGTTGAATATATATTATTCTCCTACCGTATTCATTCAACGAGTAGAATAAAATATGTCATATAACAGCTAATAACAATAATAATAATAATAATAATAGTAATAAAAATAATAATAGGCGAAGGATCAATATTCTTTTTACAAAACTATTTTCAAGAGGATAAAAATCATAGTCTCGGTTGGATGATTCAGGTAAACGATTCCGTTCTTCAAAACCTCAAGATTAAATAAACTCAAAAGGAATATACGAATACTACTATATTTCGAAGGTGCTAGAAATCCCAACTTGATGAAAAAAAAAATATATTCACCATTGACTCCGTCTATAGGCTGTATATGGTCATTCGAAAAAAAGAAACCACGAATAAGATTCGATCTATCCACTTTTGTCGCATAACCTACTAAACCGTGAAGAGACTTTTTAAACGTACTTTTCTAGTTCATTAAATATCAATTTTAAACACGAAATATATAAAATGAAATACCGTTCGATATAAGTTTCTCCCATTTGTATTTTCAGACCGAGTTGGTTTCCATTCACGTTAAGCTTGATCGAAATTCATCCGACAGCCGATAGGCGTGCGATTTTTATGCACCTCATGCACTAACACACACACACACACACACATACACACATACACGTGCATACATATATACATAAAAATATACAAACATACACGTGTACACAGTTACCTACACGTGGATAGGTAAGAAGGGCTTTGCTTTACTTTGCTTTGCTTTGCTTTGCTTCTTAACAGACACCATGGATTTTCATCGGGGAGGATTCGAAAGTGGGAAAGGTTGGTGGTGGTGGTGGTGGTGGTGGTTGTTTGTTACCGGAGACCGGTGTCCCCCTTTTCTTCCTCTACTCCAAACTCAATAGAAGCTAATTGCCAACCTGGAGCCGCAAATTCGTGGACATTGTCAACCCCATCTTGTTCGCGATATCGAACGGGGTCTTTTTGCTGCATTGTATATAACCGAGTAGCCGACCAGTTTATTTCCTTCTTCCCCTTCCTCCTCTTTTACCATCTTTCTTTATTTCTTTATTTCTTTCATCTTATACTTCTCCTTTCTCTTTCTACCTTCACCCCTTTTTCTTGAACCCTTATGTTACTAATTCTATCGGTGATTCCGATCGGCGGGGAATGAAATCTAATTCAATTAGAAATGATTTCTTCTATCGTGTTACGTTCAGGCTTAATAATGTAATTGATTTATATTGTTAAAGTTTATTATTTCTTTCTGGAAAGAAATTTTATTGTAATTCATTTTAACGTTCATGATTGTTCAATGTATAGAAGATGATTTTGAAATGATTTGAGACTCGGGGTGGTTTTGTTTGAATTTTGGAAAAAGGTGGTAAGCATAGATCGTAAAATTAATTTGTTATTTAAAATCATATAAAAATTTGCAATAATAAGAAAAAGGAAATATAATCAGAGTATTTGAATAATACTAATATGAGAGTATGGGTGACAATTGTGTTGTGTATAGATTTTTAAAGGGTATTTAAATGAATTATTTTTCGATAAACGAGAGAGAAAGAAGATCGGGTTGAGATGAGATATACTCGTATTGCGACGATCTAAAAGAAAATGACGTTAAAGTGAGCTCGTGCGAAATCAGCTCGTATAGTTTTGACATACGGTGGGAACGAAATACGAATGGTGGGACGAAGTAAGAGAATGCGATAAGAGGGATCGAAGGTGGAAGAAAGTCGTGGAATAAGAAAAGAAGAAGAAGAAGAAGAGAAAGAGAGAAAGTATAAAAGGGCCGAAAGAGAAGAGACGGTATAAAGAGAGGAAAGAATGGTGAAGGGCCAGAGAGATATACCGGCTGTGGTGCACGATGGGGTGCCTTGTTCGCGCAGCGGGTTGCACTCTCGGCCCCTCCCAGACTTTACATCTATTTACAAACATTTTGGCGGAGTCGAGAGACATGGAGCCCTTCTCTCGAAAGAGAGAGAGAGGCAGAGAATGTCGGGACTTTATGAAAATCCATTCTCAGTGAAAAATGGCCTAGTCCGTAATCCATTAAAGAATGAGAAAAGAAAAACGAAAGATGTGGGGGTGGTGATAATAATAACTACAATAACAATAATAATAATAATAATAATAATAATGACAAAAGAATTAAGAAAAGTATAATAAATATGATCAAATTGTATATTAATTTTTGTTTAAAGTAATTATCATATTAGTATCGATTATCTTGATTATTTTATAAGTATCTTTATTAAACATTTTTTATGTATTATTTTATATATATATATATATATATATATATATATTTAGATTGTGGGTTGTTATTGAATGGTGATGAACAATTCCACTTTTTATTTTCCACGAACCCAATATATATTTACAAATTAATTATAATAGATCTAGTGTGTGTGTGAGAGAAGAGTATGCGAGCTACAGTAAATACATATTACCATGTTTTTATTACAGATATAATTAAAAATGAATATTATTTTAAAACTGTTGTGCACACGTTCATACATATTCTAACAATTCTAATATAATATATATTAAAAATAAATATATTTGCATTTAAATTCGTACAAAAATGATGAAAAATACGTAAACGCGCGAATTAAAATAATTAAACAAGGATGATAACGATGAAGATAAAATTAAAATAAAATCTATAAAAATACAGAACAAATCAATCTGAAAACATCAATTCTATTCTACAAAATATATCAAATTTAATTTCCCACTTCACCAACGTGTTATAGTTCAAAGAAAAAGACGTACGAGTTTTCGTACTTCTTACATCGTTCCTTTTCATACCTTACTCTCTCTTTTTTCTTTTATCTTGTCAATAAAGAAAAAAAAAAGGAATAAAATTATATCGAAGAACCCTTTTGCTAGTGGTCGCTCGTTATCGTTTATAATGGTGCTACCAGGGAGGTGGTGCTCGAGGCGTTTATGAAAGACGAAAAGAGGAAACCAGTTCCGGTGAGTGATGTACTCGTCGCGTATATGATGCCTTCTTCTCCACCTCCTTTTCCCTCTTCCTCCTCTTCCTCCTCTTTCTCCTCTTCCTCCTTCTCTTCCTTCTTCTCTTCCTCTCAACCATCTTGTACATGCAACATACGTGCTATCTCTTCTCCATCGTACCTCGCGCGATACCTCCTAATTACCGATCGTCTATCACTTACACCTCGTTTACATATCTTATCGCGCACGGTAAACGGCTGTTAATTGTCGCGTCTTCTCGATTCAACCTCTCGATCAATGATCTCTCTTTCTTTCTATCTCTCTTCCACTTACTCTGTTTCTCTTTCATTCTTTCTCACAATCTTTTTCCCACTCTCAAACACACTATCATTTTCTCTCTTTCTCTCCTTCTGTGTACGATCAAATATAGAAATCCTCTTATTAAACTTACAATTAGTTATTTAAATATACCAGAGTCAATTATTATTCCATTTCGTATGATAATTATGTTAATATTGGAATAAATGGAGTTTAGTTAAAGATATTATAATTTTTAATTTTTATTGGATAGTATATTGGTTAAAGAATAATATACAATATATTGTAAATAGTTATTGAATGATATAATATATTGTGTTAATTAATAAATTAAAAAAAGAAGTAACCGTGTAAGAAAGATATGGTATTGTGTAATATAATATTTAGTTAGGGAATTGAGTAATATTGCAATAATTAATTTTAAAACTATTGAATAAAATAGATATAGTTGAATTTGATTGACCATTAATGTAATATTGATATTTTTCATAAGAGAAATATATTTAAATATATATATAATATTGAATATTAAATAACTACAATATAAATTGATTATAATATCGATTTATAAATTAATATGGATTGATTTAATTTTAATTTCATCCAAAATAATTTAAATTAGCTTCATAACTTATTAATCGATCTAATGTTATAGTATTATTTTCATTACTATCTTTCTCTCATTCTCTCTCTCTCTCTCTCTCTCTCTTCCATATTCGAATACGAATATAAATTTATTGAAATCTCTTTAAGCAGACGCGAACAAAGGAGGAGAGAAGAGATCTCTCGTATGAGATGAAAAGTTAAATACGTCGGGGCAGGGTTAAGAGGTCAAGATGAGTAAAACGAGAGGAGAAAAGAAAGAAAAATTAAGAGAAGGAATAGGAGGAGGAGGAGGAGGAGAAGAAGGAGAAGGAAGAAGAAGGAAGAAGAAGGAAGAAGATAGAAGTACAGAGAAGAAGATGAGCCACCTTCTAGAAGGGGGTTGGGTCCTGATGTGAAGGAAGATGGTGAAACAGGACTGGGCTCCATCTCAGCATCCGAAGATGGAGCCCCGCCCCCGCCGGTTTCTTCTCAAGTCCTCCTTCTCCTCCTCCTCCTCCTTATCCTCATCCTCATCCTCCTCCTCTTCCTTCTTTTTCTTCTTCTCCTACCTTGGTCAGCTTTACCTTCGCTGCCAGGCTAACCTTTTATTTCATTCTTCTTGTTTCAACGCACTTTTTTTCTCTCTCTCTCTTTCGTTTTGACCCCTCTTCTCTACTTTTCTTTCATCCTCCTTTCCCACTTCTTCTCCTTCTCACGTAAACCACATTCGGGAATTGAAAAAAGAACAAGCTTCTTCTTTTTATCTATCTCTCTTTCTCTTTCTTTCTTTTTTTTTCTTCAGAGTGCCGATCTCGATATTCCTCCATTCACCGTGTGCTCCGAAATAAATCGTTTCTCGCCGTCAGCTGATCTTCCTGGAAACAACTTCCGGCTCACTGACAGAAACCTATCCTCCTTGTAATACACCCACGTTATTAAAACGAAAAATTCTTTTAACTTTAATCGTTACTAAGAAATTCATCCAATGACGCGATACTTTATTCTTAGTTTCAGTCAAATTAATCGAAAAGAATATTTTACGAAGGTGAAAGATATATCCGAGTAAGATCTCTCTGTGTTTTTTTTAGTCACAAAAAAAACAATAACGAAAATATAAAATAAAATATAATATAATTCAAATAGAAATGATGTGAATTTTATTCATTAAATAAGAAGCTCGATAAAATATATTTTTTCTTTTTTATTATGAAAAGAAGAATATATGCAATTAATTCTCAACGAAAGAATTGTCATTTCTGTTGACATGATACGTTAACATGAATCGTAAGTTTTAGAAGACGTTACGATGATAATTGTGCATCGATAAAATATGAATACAAATACAGGTAACCTTCCTCTAACACGGTAGATAGGTTCCTAGAAAATTCCGTGTTGTAGGAGGGTTACCTGCAGTTAAATAATTTAAACGAACTAACTTAAACAATCTCGATAAGAATCGAATGAAAATATCTAACACAACACACACTTAGGACAAATATTTAAATAGCATTTTCTTGTTTTGTTACAAATCGAAGTTATTGAAATCTTCATTGATAAGGTTAATGGAAAAAGAACTTTTCGACGTTTCTAGTAAAAAGAATGATATCAGTGTATTAACATGCTACCACTAATACATGTATATGTATATATATATACATATATATATAAAGGTATATTCAAGGACAATGGCCGGACTAAAGGGAGAGATGACATGACAACAATGAGGGCCGTGTTTTGAGAAAGATTCGTGTACGAGGAGATGCATCGAGTGTTTGTCGAGCTCTCTAGAAGGTCCCAGACCATAACTGAAGAGCTATCCCAGGTCCAGAGGATGACCTATCTCACGCTTCTTCTTCTCTCATCTTCATTTCCATATCTTTCTTTTCCTTATATACTTTTAAATACATACATAAATACGTATCAACATTAACACAAGATACATTCTACACGGGTGTAACCTTTTCTTCAACAATTTTAAACATCCTTCGCAAATTTTCTCCCATTCCACCCACCCCTTGCATAAATCGAATTTTGGTGATTTAAAAAAGATATATATAAAACCCCATAGATGGTATTACACTTGACGATGATGAACCAAGACGAAAGAAATGGAAACGCTATTTCTCGAAGAACCTAACTTGATGGTGCGTGTGTGTTTCATCGAGAAGCTCAAGTTACATCCTTATTACAACATATATATACATATCCTATACCTGACTAGATTTAGGAAAAATAAAACAAGAAAAGGGGGATAAGGTGAAAGAGATGGATAAAGACGATGAGAGAACAGGATCGAAATTGATTAAACCGAGAATGGACTTTTGTCTGTGGGAATGGATTACCAAAGCGCGAAAATAACCACCGGGGAGGAGATTTCTTAGCAAGATGAAAAAAAGACTATTAAATAAGAAAGAGAAGTGTAGATAGATATCTATCTAGATAAATAGATAGATAAATAGGTAGATATCTGGGAAGCATGTTGTTTTAAATCGATTGCACGTCACTGACGGGATCACTCATTGGTATTGTTCCCAAAAAAAAAACTAATCATCATCATCATTATCATCATCATCATCATCATCATCATCATCATCATCATCATCATCATCATAATCATAAT
The DNA here is from genome assembly GCA_023678845.1 of Mischocyttarus mexicanus. Taxonomy (NCBI): domain Eukaryota; kingdom Metazoa; phylum Arthropoda; class Insecta; order Hymenoptera; family Vespidae; genus Mischocyttarus; species Mischocyttarus mexicanus. The sequence continues at coordinate 583,977 of JACGTP010000008.1, read as the reverse complement.
CATAATCATCTTTGTCTTTTAGTTTTTCTCTCACTCTGTTTTATTTTATCTTTTTTACCCACTTCAAAGAGATAAAAAGGTGATCAGCACACGCCTCGTCGCTTCCTCTTCTTCCTTATTATCATTCTCTCTTTCTTACTCTTTGTTATGTCTCTTTCTCTTCCCATCTTATTATCTCGTTTCTCGTTCAAGTTCATTTTATCGAAACGCCGAGTCCGATATCGTTACGGTACATTACACTGACACTTTCCAGTCAGAGTTAGGAACGTGCCGACTCCCTTCTTCTCTTCAAAGGAAAGAAGAAAGAAAGAGAAGGGTAAAGGGAAGGGAAGGACTATGTAAGAGATGAAGGAAAAAAAAAAAAGAGGATCATTCTTCTGTCGTCCTTGCTGTCGTCGTTCTCATCATTGCTAATTTTCTTCAATATCATCCTTCCATCTCGATAGAATAACGTTCTCTCGCATTATTCTTCTCTTCTTTATTGTTTTTATACGTCTACCTTGTTGTTCATTCATCATTTCTTTTCTCTCTCACTTTCTCACACTCTCTTACTCTCTCACTCTCTCTCTTACTTCCATTCTGTTTTTCTTTCTAGTTATTTCATTTTTTTTTTTTTAACTTCTTGTACTTGGTTTTTTTTTCAAAAGATTTCTTTGAAAACTTTGAATGACTGAAACACCGGGGACGACGATTACTCACATCGGACTAGCCAAGAAAGATTCCAAGTCGAGTGTCTTAGATGAAGAAGAACACGAAGAAGAAGAAGAAGAATAAAAAGATGATGAAGAAGAAGAAGAAGAAGAAGAAGATGAAGACGATCAACACTTAAGAATCCTCCTTCAAGTTGAATACGTAAATTAATTAAACGAGAGAGATTTCAAAGCAAGTACAAAGCCAAAGAGGTTCTGGGCTCCTACTTGTGAGTTTCTTTTAACAGTCCGTTAACTCTTCCAGGTTATGTCTTATATTCTTTCAAAAAGAAAAAAAACCGATAAAGAGAGAGGAGGAGGAGGAGGAGGAAGAAGAGTGGGTGAGGGAGAGGGAAGAGAGAAAGAGAAAGTAAGAGAAAAGAATTCTTTCGGAGGCTGGTGTTTGTTATTTTTCAAAGAGGAAGAGGAGGTGGTGGTGGAGGAGGATGGTAGTAGTCAAGAAGAGTTCCTTCTCGAAAAAAAGAAAAAGAAAAAAAGAAAAAAAAGAAAAGAGGAAAGGAAAGTCACGTGTATAAAGCGGGAGGGCGGATATCGTGTTCCAAATCAGGATCCGAGGGATCGGGTTATTAGGATCGAAATGAATGTAAATCCCCTTAACACGATCCCCGGCCAAAACACGGCTACCCGCGGCTCCGAAAGTGGCCAGATTAGATACCGCGTGTCTCTTTCTGTCTTTCTTTCTGTCTTTCTTTCTCTCTCCTTCTCTCTGTCTTTCTTTCTCTCTTTTAGTTCAGGAGAAGCACGAACCATCCCGTAGGATGTAGCAGCCTGATCCTATCTCTCTGAGGGCATCGAAAAGAAGTAGAAGTATAGTCTCTTCTCCACCAAGAAGAAGTCTCCCTCTTTAAACCCTTCGAAAAGAGCCCTCACATCTCGTAGAAAGGGCGAAGTTCTCTCTCTCTCTCTCTCTTTCTCTCTCTCTGTTGTTCGTGAGGAAGGCCCTTAAATCTTAAGATGGGCCGCAGGAATGCCCGGTGCGCGTCCGACCTAACGAGCTTTTAATCGTCCCTTCGACGTTCACCCGACACGTGACACCGACGACGTACCTTGTCACGTGCCCTTCGAAATTAGAAAATTATAGGATCCGTTTCGGTATACGTAGAGTATGTATCTCCTATATTATATATATCGTATGTTGAATTTTTTGAATGATTTTTTATTGAACACTCTATAATATTGTAAAGACAATTATATTAAATAAGTAATTATTTATATATATTTTTATTATTGATTGAGTTTTGTTTAGAATCGAGTACTACAGGATTTAACACGCGAATCAATTTTAGAAAAGGATTTCGCTATTTTAATAATAATTATCGAAGATTATTCTCTCAATAAAGTTGTATAAATTTTTTATAATTTCTTTTTCTTTACGCAAAACACAAACAACATTTCTCATTTCTGAAGATTCTAATCGATAAGAAAACATTAGCAAATTTATTCTTTTATTTCGACGAACGATAAAAAGTTGTCGATGAAAGCTATTAGATTCGCATTTAATAACACATTTTTCTTCTTACTAATGGAAAATTTATATTCCTTTCGACAATAAATAAATATTCGCATAAAGACAAACTGCGAACTCGTCGTCATCGTAATGTACACGTGTCCTGTCGGTATTGCATTCTTTTATTCTTTCTTTCTTTCTCTTTCTCTTTCTTGTATAATCGTCATGTTTTATTGGCCGTTAACCATGACTGGAAGTGAATGAAAATAGGAGTTACGAGGAACGTCGCGGCTCGTAAATGGATTAATCGTTTCTCCGAGCTTTAATAGACACTAAGAAACAAAAAGAGACATAAGTTACATTATATAATTCAACATGTCGAAGGAAAATGTTTACTGCTAATTTAACGTCACACTTTTCGTTCATTTCATCGAGCATGAATGTCCAAGAGGTACGCGGTTAGGATTCTTTTCTTTTTTTTTTTTTTACACGTAATAACGATAAACATAGTTGTTTATTCGCGCCTATACGTAATACACGTAACTAAATTTAAGAGAGTAAATAAAACGCTGACATTAAAATCTATACGCGGGAAATATTATTTTTTCTCTCGGTGGTTTAGAAATATTTATAAATAAAAAAAAGGAAAATTATCGTTAACATAAATGAGGATGTAAAATCTTGGCATTTATTAATCCTAACTCAAATAAAAATGTTTCCTATTCGACGTGAATCATCTTAGAATGGTACGAATAAAGTATTAATCAGTTAATAATAATAGTTATATATACGAATATAAATTAATTTGCATATTATAAGCACACATTTAAAAATGAATCATTTTAAAAATATGTAACTTCATTTGATTATTTAATAAATAAAATAAGCCAAACCCTACAGAAATAAAAATCATCGTTCGAAGAAGGAGTTGTGTGCGTGAGATATAAATAAATAAATTTATTATAAATTAATAATAATAATTAGAAAAGTTTTAAATTGGTTAGAATGAATAGAACCCAGGTTTCTATGTTATGAAATATCGTATCGTCGGAAACAGATGTTTCTCTATTGAATGGTGTTAACGGATTTGTTAGTACTAACACGGGGAAAAATAAGAGAACCACGGTGTCTGAATTAGATCTTTTCAACTCGTAAAAGCAAACTATCTTCGGTATCTACGAAGTAGTTTGGATTAACACAGAAGAGAGGATAGAATACTTGTGGACCTTGATTCGTGTTGATTCTCGGTTCGGTGAACTTATCTTATAATACATATTGCTAACCTTTTGAAAATGTCTCTCTGTTGAATCTTAATTCGATTAAATCTTGTTAACCTTCTATAATATTATATCTCTTTCTTCTTCTTCTCTTTATTTTTTTTGTCTTTTAAAAGGATATATTAGGTAATCAGATATTTATAATATAAATATTTAATTAATAAGAAAAATTATTGGACAATTATAAATTTGATTAACATATAAATTTTTTTTTTAAATATCCAATTTAATTTTATTTAATATTAATAAATAAATAAACATAAACATAATGAAAATATAGTAATTATATTTCTAGTAGTAGTATATCAATAAAACTAAACAGTAATGCAAGCTTAAAAACAGCCCAACTATATTAAATAATATTATATCTAAAAGATACTGTTTTAAAAATATTAAACAACATTGTAACCAAGTATTAATTCGTTTATTTATTTACAAGATAGACTGTAAAGAAGAAGAGGAACAAATTTTTGTTATTCTCAAGTAAGACATAATTGAAATGATAAATATTTCAACACTCTTATCAAACGATTAACGATTATATCTTATTCGTTATAAATTTTATTCCCTGGTATATATAATTTGTCATCATCTTATTCGTTCGTATAATAATTTTTCATCAGTTTGCCAAGACTTCTTGAATTTTTGTAGTTAATAGGATTTATCGATACTTTCTTCTCTTTTAACAAGATTAAAACAGTTTAATAAATTAACAACATAACAGTATTATTCTCAATAACGACGACTACTTGTTCCCCATTAGCGATGAGAGTACGTTTAACAGTCTACCAGTAATTAAGATGTCAGCTGTCAGGCAGTAACAGTTACTGTCAGGCGTTAGTGTTCAAGCATGAACAAAACTTGCCACGATTATGCGGCCGATAATTCGCGTCGAGTTCAATTAATCGTCTCGATGGCAAGTATCCATCGATAACGGTACAATATATTGAGATTGTAAATGCAACCTCTTGGTTGTTCTCCTGTTAGAGTAAGATTACATATATTATCTTTATTTTCTTATATACGAGATAATATTATCTTAACGAATTCATTACTTGACGTCGATTTGTTAATAACGTTGATTGTTGTTTGATTTGACGAAAAATAATAATATTAGAGACTTATATAAAGTATTTTTGATACGTGTTTATATGATTAATCATATCAAATATTTTGATACATATTAGTATAACATTTAATATGAAATTTTTCTAACGAGATTCGTTAAATAAAATTATTCCTTTTAGATATTTTTATTTTTTTTCTCTATACTTGAAAAGTATTCTAATAATTATACACATAAAAAAAACATACTCATTAAGAAATATTCTAAATATAACTTCGATATATTTATAAATATATTATACATGCGTAATCAAATTTGACAATAAAAGTTACGACAACGTACTAGCAATTTATTATCTAAGGTGACAGTAGCAAGAAATAGACACCCATTTGAAATTAGTATTTAATCGCAACAGCAACTTACTCTCTCTCTCTCTTTTAAATTTATCGAGAACGTAGTAACTGTGTACAAGCATATTTATGGGAGTAGTGTAGAGAGCCAAGGATAATTATGGTTTCGAAAATCGTCTATGACCATACGATATGTCGTAACGTATCTCTCATAGTGGTTAGAAAAGAGAAAGGAAAATAAAAAGAGAGAAACAGAGAGAGAGAATGAAAACCATAAGGTACAAGAACGAGCAAAAGAACCTTAATATACCAGAAAGAAAAAAATAAAGAACCTTAAGTTACAAGAAAGACAGAGATGAAAAAATATATATATATGTATATGCATATGGTTTCAAATCAAAATAGAATATACGTTCAAGAGTAGAATATTCTCTCTGGTATTGTGCGTAGGTGGACGATTATTTATCTTGTCGTGTGTGTAATTACTCCGTGGCAACGATTGCGAGGGAGGAACTCGAAAGTTCGCCTATGAATCATCATCGTTCGTATGTACGTTCAAGCTCGGAAGGTTGCCTTTAGTTTAAAAATCATTAAAGAAAAATCACGATGAAAGATGGAAAAGTATTTCACAGAGAGAAATAGAAAGAGAGAGAGAGAGAGAAGAAGAGTAGGGGAAAAGAGAAGGTGGGTTTTACAGGACGAAGAACGTGTCCACTAAATCAATCAACGAGGACGTACTTGGTAGACACACTAATTAGCACTAATTGAACTCTAGTCGCAACTAGCCGTACTAACGTTTACGACTATCCTAGTGCATATATATTTATATATATGTGTGTGTGTGAGTATATGTGTATACGAGTAAGTTAAATTTTTTGTGGTGGTTTTCTTCGTGAATTATATCGAGGAAGAAATTCGAAAGTAATTTTATAAATAAAATACGATAATTATATCAAACTAATAATCGAAATGTCTGTATTGATTTAATATGCACTTGTTCGTTCTATAATTAACCAATCATCCTATAATTTAATAACAAATATAAAAACATTATCTCATTTGTTCCAGGTTAAAATACACACACGTTAAAATATGATTATTTAAATGGAATTAATTGAAATTCGTTTCATCTCTTATTATTTCTATCCTTCAAATGATATTTGTTTAAAAAACAATCGTGGTAATTAAAAATTACGATTAAAACATGAAGATAAAACTATTGTTGTTTTTAGAATCGTTTAAATGAATAAATACAATCGCTTAATCATATACCAATCAAAGTTCGTTTTGTCAGATTATCTTTTTATCCCAATCTTATTTCATTTTTGTATATATAATAAAATAATCAGAGTTACGATAATAACTATGAGAAAAGAAAACTAATTATTAATTAATATTCATCGTTTTTTGTTAAATTTGTTTTTTAGCTTATCAATTAATATTCATCCTACAAATATTCATACTGGATAATTAAAATCGAACCAGTCGTATAGTTCGTATACTTGAATAAAAAAAAAAAACAAACAAAAGTAATGATACCGTCATAGCTTATTTCCGTTTCTTTTTCGTAACATTTGGCGTAACCTCTTTGTTTAAAATTCACAAAATATAAAAAAAGAAATCCATACATAAATATGTATAATACACGTCGTACAGGCGGGAGACTTAGGGAAAATATCGTCGAGATTTTACGAGCTCGGTTTGAAAAAATAAATCGTTTCAAAAATTTACGATCTTTCTTATTCCCTTCTTCCCTCAACCCCTGTCCCACCACCTTTCTTCCATCCTTCTTGTAACTTTTTCATGCGATTGCAAAACGCGTCAATTGATTAACAAAAAAAATTTATCAACAACAACGAAAAAATAGAATCTCGCAATGAGAGTCTTGAGAAAAACGCATTTGTCGCGTGTAGTGTTTGTATTTGTTAATATAAATATTTATACGTGTATATTAATTATACGCTCGTGTTTATATATGCATGTATCGTGTATAATTCTGATCATCGTATTAGTCCCCACAACTTCTTCCCCTTCCTCCTTCCTAGCCCCTTTCAGATGGATCGTATAACAACGTGCAATATGAATCATCGCGTTATTTTGAGTTCCCATCACGTATCGATTATATCGAACTACGATTACACTTCGTCGTCCTGTATTTTCTTACGTTAGTATGCGATGTCAATAAGGTTCCTTCTAAGGACTAAGAAGTAACGCCCCGCGGCTTGGATCAAAGAGAGAGAAAGAGAGAGAGAAAATCCCTTTTTTTCTCATTTTTTTTTAACGAACCAAGTATCCACGGATAACACGCCAAGTCCATTTATTTTATCGGCTTTTGTAGAAGCCGATAACGGGGAATTAGGGAGGAACGCGCGAAAAATACTTCCATTTCTTATCCACCTCCCATTTGCCCTCTCCTTCTGCATCCCTTTCTTTTTTCTTTCCCCCTTCTTATGGTTATTTTATTTCATCTTTTTTTTTTTTAATCGAACGAATGCACGCCTCGCGTTACAAGACCCCGATCGTTAAGTTCATTCCGATCGCAATATCGTTGAACGGTAGTAGTGGTGGGAAAAAGGGGAGAAAGAAAGAGAGAGAAGGAAGATGAAGATCGAGAAAGTTGGAGGAAAGAAAGGAAAGGAAGAAAGAATTTCCAAAAGGGCTCGAGTGGGCCCTTCTATGTAGATTTGTAAATGCGAGTTATACTTTTCTCTCTTTCTCTTTCTCTCTTTCACTCTCTTATATATGTATGTATATATATATTTCCTTATTTCTTTTTCTTTCTCAATGTGTACGTCTCCTCTCTCTCTCTTTTTCGGTCCTTCAAAGTCATGAATAAAAAACCGAATGGCTGAACCGGTAACCCAAACCACCAAAGGGCAGTCACCACCTGTTGCTACCTTGGTATTTGTACAACATACAAGAGAAGTGATTTTTTTTTCTTTTCCTTTCCTTTCTTTTCTTTTCTTCTTCTTCTTTTAGCAAATAAAACCTTTTCTTAGCCGTGGCGGTGCCGTCGTCGAGTGCTGCTTTTTCCTTTCGTCGCCGGTTCTCTCTTCCCCTTTTTCCCTCTCATCTTCTTTCTTATTTTATCATAGTTTCTTCGTTAAAAACGTGAAAAGTGACTCAAAAAGAATGGCGGGCTTCTTTTTCTGTTGACGTTTAGGTTTCGTATGGGGTGAAGTGAAGGGAAGAGAGGAGGTATGTGTAATAATGGAAAACAACGTGTGTTGACATACGAGAAATCTCAAACGCTTCTCTCTCGTTCATGGTTTTTCGTCGATTATTCTCTCAAAGAAGAAAGAATTTTTGTTTCTCTTTCAAATAGTACGATCTGTGAAGAATTAACGACGTATTTTTTTTCTTAAACCTTGACACATATTTTTTCGATAATTTTTTGCGCTGCCCATAAAGAAAAATCAGTTCTTTATTGGAATTATCTGTTTGGTATAAAAATTAGAATCGAATCAATTATTTTGGAGTTGATTAGAAAATTTAAATATTACGAATTAAATATTTATAAAAAATATCATCCTAATGTTATACCAAAAATCTATGAATGTTCTTATTGATAAATTCATCTTATAAAATATAACACACATACATACACACAATTTTAAACCTTATAAATTGCATATTGAATAAAAAATATAACAAAATTTTTGAGACATTGTATTAGGTCGTTCAATAAATTTCTTTCTTATTTTACAGTATAAAATATTGATTTTCTGTTGTACTTTATATCATTTTACTTAATATAAACATGTATATTTAATATTTGTCGATAACAACTGTAAACTTGTGAGAAAGTTTGTTTAAAAAAAAAGCTAACATTCGATAATGGTTTAATAGAACGTCGAGAAAACGCTACAACGCATTTTCCATCTTTCTATCTTCAAATATAAATTTCTTCTTTCACCTTTTTCCCTTCCTTTTCAAAGATAAAGAGATAAAGATAGAAAAGGGATATAATAATCTATTTACTATCCTAGATTAGCTTAGGACCTACAATAAAAAAATAATAAAAAAAAATATTGAAAAAGGAACATAAAGAAGGCTAATATTTTGGAGAAAAAAATTTTTTACATCTATGAAGAATAACAACACGAAAAGATTATTAAATGTTAGTTTAAGGTTTTATAATGGTACCGTTAGTAAGAAAAATACCAAAAATAATCAAATCAAATAAAAAAGAACAAACCTAGGATAGGATTCGATAAACGGACAAAAATGTGAGATATATTTTCCTTGATACGTTTCACCTAAATCCATCATCTTCTTTACCTTTTTACAAGATAACAAAAAAAAAAAAGGCAGGAAGATAGAAAGAAAAACAAATATTTCGGTTTCCTATTTACATGGATATAAAAGGAAAAGAAAATAATCTTTTGGCAGTTATTCTTAAATTTTTCTTTCCTGTCACGTTGTGATATTCCATTCTTTTTTCTCTCTCTTTTACACTCTTTCTGTCACTCATGGTCAGTTTCTTTTTCTTGCAAAGATCAAATATGATATACCAAGAAGAGAAAGAGAGAAAGAACATACACATTTCTGTCACTCATTGACCAGTTTCTTCTTTATTCCAAAATCACTCATCTCGTACAATTTGATATACACGCAATGAGACAGAGAAAGAGAAATAAAAAGAAAACATGCAAGAAGATAGAATTTAATCGCGTCAATAAAATTACAAAGTACGATTCAGTAACGTTACAAGACATCTATACGAGGTGCATTTAATTTGACGGGGTGAGGGAGGGGGGAGAGAGTGCAGGGAGAAGGCACTGGAGGGTTAAAGAGGGGGACTCGTGCGAGTAAACGAGAAAGACGAGAATATAAGTCGAGTAAAAGAGAAGTTAGAGTAGAGAGTCTTGAGTTAAGAGACGAGGACGAATAAAAGGAAGAGGAAGTGAAAGAAGAAGAAGAAGAAAAAGAAGAAGAAGAAGAAGAAGAAAAAGAAGAAAAAAAAGAAGAAGTGAACGGTTGGTAGTAGGTACACAGCCAGTAGCTTTGAATCTTGTCGCGGGGAATTAAGATTAACATTCGCGAAACAACGTGTACGCTAAGTCGTTAGCGCGATATTTACAAGTACAGACGGTCTGAGCAATAAACTCGTTGCTGGAGTAACCCTAAGCCAACTGTAAAGCAATAATCGAGTCGTTATCCAGTTTGTAGGTGAACCACACCACCAGCAAACCACTCGATGTTTCTTTTCTTATATATACCTTTCTCTCCTTTTATATATATAAATACATATGTGTATGTTTGTGTGTGTATGTATATAATACGACTAAATATGTCCAATCACTTAATCATTTTTACCATTCCTTTAATATATTATCTCAAACACGGATATACTATTTTTAATAACAAAAAAACAGATACCCCTTGATAAGTCATGGTTAAGTAATTGTATCCTAAAGAAAAATATATATATTTTATAATCATTTTTTATTTTATATAAATACTATAATGTTAACTTCATTTAAAAAATATATAATCTAATAATATGATTTTTTTTTCTATACAAAATTACAATAAAAATATTTTTTGAGTGATTATCGTCGATTATTGACACTTTCAATAAAGATTTATATTCGTTTATGACTAATATGAAAAAAAAACAGTAATAAAAAGAAACTGTGAGGTATCTAAGATCTCGTATCTTCAATCTCCCCATAGCCGGTGTCTTTTTATTATTAAAAAAAAAAAACAAATGTAAACGTTGAGTCTAGAATGTGTAAGATAGATAAATAGATAGATAGATAGATAGATAGATAGATAGATAGATAGATAGATGGATGGATAAGATAATGATAGAACAGTGATCAATCTGTTTATTTAGGAATAATTTCACACCTTTGATTCACACCCTCCTCTACCCTATTCTCCGTGAAGTATCAGCGATATAGGTTTCACCCAAGATTAGGTTTTATTTGTATCCTTTTTTTCGTTTCTTTCTAACTTTCCATAAGGAAAGGACAAGTCTTGGCTATCCAGCTCCCGCAGGAATGTCACATTCTCATCGAGTGTGGTTGGTGTTCTTCTTCTTCCTCTTCCCACATCAGACGAGAGACTTTATCGAAGGAGACTCTGCTGAATGGTGGTAGCTCCTTGCTACTCGTTCCCTCTCACTGAACGAGGAGGTGGAGGAAGGAAGGAGGAAGAGTGAACGAAAGACATCGGGGACTCGAAGGACGAAAGATAGATAGAGAATGAACAAGAGAAAAAGAGAAAGAGAGAGAGAGAGAGAGAGTAAGAGAAAGTGAGTGAGAGTGAGAGTATGTGTATGTGTGTGTGTGTGTGTGTGAGAGAGAGTGAGAGAGTTAGGTTCGCTAAGAGCAGGTTGCTACGAAGGAGAAAAGAAGCATTGGCCTGGCAAAGTGTTTAAGAGCGTTATCTTCTCGGCTATTAGTCTTTCTTGGTGTGTGGCCTCCGGTCTCACCGGTCCAACTCAAGAAAGAGAGAACGAGAGAGAATGAGAGAGAATAAGAGAGAGAGGAGCACACGAGCAAGGGTTAAGTTTAAGTAGCCTCCCTCCTTCCTCCCTATCTCGGTTCACCATCTACACCCCGAAGAGATTCATGAAGAGGATCGGAGGATCGGAGGATCGAGCTTTGGGGGTAGGGAGAAGGGAAAGGGGGTGGGGAGAGACAGGGAGAGGCGCGAAGATCGACGTGAATTCCGTCGCGTTTCGATCTTCCACCAGCATCCCCCGACCCCTATGTTCATCCCATACTCCTACCACCATCCAGGATAATCTCTCTTTAATACTTTTCTTTTTCTGACCCTTCGATCTCTTCGCTAAACCTTACCTCTCCTTTTCTTTTCTCTTTTCTTTTCCTTTTCTCTCTCTCTCTCTTTCTGTTTCTCATAGTTTCTTTGGATATACATTTAACTTTTTTCTAGGATTTCTCGAGAATATGATACATAGGCTAGTTTTCTTTCTTGATAGAAAGTTTGTTTGAAGATAAGAGATACCTAATTGGAATTTCAATTGTTTTCGCGTACCTATTAACGTATGTAACGTGAAAAAATTGTATAATATTGTTTTATTAATTATATATGGTTACAAATAATTGTCAACAATTCTATTATACGAGTATAATAAAGTAATCTAAATAAATTTGTTTTAAAGTATTATTTTAGTGTAATTTTGGTTCAATAAAAATTAATTCTAAATCTGAACATCTATTATAATCGTTTATCCACTACTAAACTTTACCGCATATTATACTCGAAATATATGTTAACAATAAGAAAATATTCCCATGTAAAAGAAAGTGATACAAACCTGAGAATGATATTCTCGTTTTATAGATATAAAAGGTTATACATCAAAAGAATTTATATAAATCGTTTGAAAATAAATCAACAATAACCTGTCGAATAAGTACAATCGAGAAGATCGATCTTCACCAATAAAAATCCCTTCTATAGAGAATAAAAGTGTAAAATGATTGCCACCGTAAAAATGGGTCCCGCGTACGAACATAATAAAAAAGGTTACAGGGGTGGTGATGGTGTATTGGTTTGGTAGCATTTAAATGGAATAATCAATTTGGGTAGTGAACCGTTGATTAATAGATTGCAATGTTAATAGGTTTACCCCCTATCGTTGAGGATTAGAATAACACAGAGAATGTGTGTGTAAGAGAGAGAGAGAGAGAGAGAGAGAGAGAGAGAGAAAAGACATACCTTCTACCTAAAACACGACAGGACATTTAAGGGGGAATGAAGGGAAGGTTCTTCTCCTTCTCGCCCTTCCTATTGTCAAAAGGTGGAACGTGCTGTACGCGTAATTCTCCGTAGATTAATGACTGACCATTACTGGAATTTATCACGCCTGCCAGCTGAGCTTTGTGACGTGTAAACGCAAATAAACAAAACAAAAATGAATGGAGAAGAAACTTAGGGTGGTGGTGGTGGTGGTGGTAGGTGGTAGGGTAGGAAAAGAGGTTGGCAGAGATGAATAAAAAAAGGTACGGAATGGAGAGGAGGAGCAGGAAGAAGAAGAAGAAGAAGAAGAAGAAGAAGAAGATGAAAAAGAAAAGGATGGAAATAAAAAAGGACAAGAAATGGCAGTCGTGTGGCGATCGGATCTCTTCTCTCCAAACGCGATTCCAACGTCCTCTTCTCTTTGAGAGGAAAATAAGAGAAAAGGAGGTGGAGAAAACGAGAACGAGAAGGTGGAGAAGGAAGAGGAGAATGAGGAGGAGGAGAAGGAGGAGGTAGAACTTCGGCGTTTCTCTTTGGTAGGAGTGAAAAATTAATCGTCGACACGCAATCGTCGCGTGCTGCCGTTCATTGCAACCTGGGCTACCCTGTAATTCAATGTCGGTCTGCCAATTTTCGTCAGACCGACAAAATTATGCCGATTTTCTTACTACTAATTCCCTCTACACGCTTTCTCTTTCTCTCTCGTTTCTCTAACTTAAGCTATTGTTATCCTTTTCGTGCTCGTTAACAATACATCGTCTAAAGTTCCTGCCACGGTTGAAAGCGGTTGATGATTTCAAATTAACCCCCTTAAAATTTCTCTCACAATATTTTGAAGTTTCTCTTCTATTTATACAAAGTAACAAACAACAAAAAGATGAATTTCAAAGGAAGACGTTCGAAATCTTGAAAGTCCGAACGAACGATTTAAAGTTTACAAGTATTTACAAATATTTCACAAGATCCATCACGTTTCTTATTATTTTTTTCTTTCTTTCTTTCTTTCTTTCTCTCTGTTATCTATAATTGAAATCAACGTATTTGTGTAACGTAAAAAAGAAAACCAATTTTAACATACATTTAACGTATCTTATTTATTTATTACAATTTTGTTTCTTTTTCGTTTATCTTCATAGAAAACTTCAAACGATGTGTGATAAAAACAAGGAAAGTAACTATGCCTTCAGAAATAGGAAATAAGAATTCCATTGGGAAAACTTCGTGCATGACAAAATAGCATTCGAGAAGACAAACATTCATGTTTACTTTTTCCAACTCCGAGGATAGGTATTTGTGCATGAATGCATGCATAAGTGCATGTATATGTGCATATATGAATATTAGGTGTGCTTAGTATATCTATATATATATATATATATACGTAAAAGAAAGTCCGAAAGAGGGTCCAGAGTTTAAACGAGCCTAAATTTACAGACGTACCCTTAAGAGTGAAGGCGACGAAGGTTGCTTCAAATAAAAAGACAAATGGACAAACAAGCGAGAAATAATAAACGAGGAAAAAGAAAAAGAATAAGAATAAGAGAAAGTATCTATGGTTTTTGCCGGACTTTTCTACCAACAATAAAGGCTGCTCAAGGATACATTATGACAGCAGTAAAATCTTATGACGATCATAATACGATCATGATTCATATAACGGGATTACCAAATATTAACTTGTCTAGTATGAAATGGAGCAAAAATATATTCAAACGTATAGGAAGTGTGTATTTACACGAGAGAAGAAAATATCTAATTCTAAGAAAGAACAAAAATGAAATCATAGAGTCGAGAATGAAAATATAAATGAAAAATATAAAATAATTAAGAAGAAAAAAAACAAAATGTTGAAAATACATGTTAAGAATGATATGGTGTACAAGATGAAGACGTAAGGTTTGGATATATGTGAAAAATTAGGATGAAATAAGGGGGAGTGTGTAGTTGGCCCTTTTCTGGGTTCGTTTCTTTCGTTTATTCACGGTTCCTACAAAGCTGAGAAGAAGTAAAAAGTATTGTTAAGAAACGGTGAAACGAATCTCGGACGAATCTTGGACACGCCAAGGAAACGGATGTCACTTTTGGAGAATTTATTGGAACCCACCGTCGGGGTTGTATTTTTTTTCTTTTTCCTTTTTATACGAAAGTCATTCCATATTTTGTTGAACGACGCTATTAATGGCAGTGGTAACGGTGGTAAAATGGCAATATTTGTGGGGAAGGATGGGAGGAAGAGGAGGAAGAGGAGAAGGTATTGGTAAAAGAGTAGTTGTTTACTTATAATCAGATTTGCGATTATTCACGGTTTAGAAAACCTGAGGATGGGTGCTTTTGTGTGTAAGGGGTCAGTTTAACCACAGTAAGAGGGCTCAAAAAGAGTGTCTACCGATTGAAAACCGGTAAACAATAACCGGCTGGTCGTCTCACCCTAAGCATTTGTACCGATTAGTCTCGGTTAGCTTTTCAAACGTCAACTGGTGTCTAAACTTTCTATTCTTTTCTTCTTTTTATTTATTTTTTTATAAAGAACTTTCGAACGAGAAGAAGAAAAAATACATAAATAGTTAAATTTGTTCATTCTTCTCTCTTTCGATTCAAAGAAAAAAAATAGAGGCAAAGAAGGTTGTAACATTTTCCCTGTCGCTTTTGTCAAAAGTTCCATTCTATCCTGTCCACTTAATTCTATGTTAGTCCTTTTTTTTATTGAAATTTAAACAAGGTTAAACCCTCTTGGTTCAAGCATATTCGGTTATCCACAAAATGCTTACAAAATGATTGAAAACTTAACTTTCACCGAAATACTTCTGAAACGTTAAGCTCGGTTTGTGGTTTTCTTTTTTTCTTTTTTTTTTTTTTTTTCTATATCCCCCTTTTTATATTTAATATTAGGATTAGTTTTTGGTGAATCTTATGAAAATACCAAATATTTTACTTACAAAAGTTAAACGTGAAAATATTTATACGAAGGATAACTGATCAAAACAAAAATATTGAAAAATATTTGAAAAATAATATACCTTCCAGAGAATATTTCTTTTTTTTTTTTTATTTTCCTTTATCTTTTATACGAAAATAACAATTTAAAAATTGGACGAGAAATCAACGAAGAAGAAATAAAAAAAAACAAATTCACGTATTTGTATTCGAATACCACAGGGTAAGAGTATTAAAAACAATTAACAATGGATTTCATTGAAATCAAAAAGAAACTTAAAACGAGAAATATAAATAAATGGACAAAATTTATAACACCAGTCACGATCACGTGGATGCCAGCAGAAAAGTTACGAAACCGAGACGATTGGTTTTAACGCGTGAAAACAACGAACAGCAAGTGGAAGGGTTTGAATAAAAAGGAAAAAAAGAGGAGAAAAAAAAGGAGTGAGAAAATGAAAGAAAAACAAAGAGAGAGAGAGAGAGAGAGAGAGAGAAAGAAAAAAAAAAATAAAAAGAAGTCTGTAGAAGAGAATGGGGTCGCGCTTATTTTAATCGGAACTCGACGTGCCCTCGAGATTGTTTCGTCTCGCGGCGGGAACGATGTTTAAACTCGCCGTTTAATCGCCGTTAACGAGCGGTTATCGTTTCGCTAACTGAAAACACGACGATACTAACGAGCCGATTCGACCGGAAGCACACGATATTACCAACTTACTTTACTTTTTTTACTTTTACTTTTCCATTTCGTTTTTAATCCTTTCTATCTTCCCAAATAAATCATTTATTTTGGAGAGGTCACTTTTTTTAAGATTAACTTCGTACTTTGATATAAATCGTTGCAATAATACAACTCAAATACACTAGAAGGTATAAATGATAACTAAATTATATAGAAGAAAATTTTCAATAACTATAAATCATCATTTCATAGCATTAGTCTACTTTTTGTTTCATGAAGTTAAACAATTTGTGCAGTGAACTGCTCATATTTTAATTTTTTGTATGAATAATATAATCTCTTTTCATTTTAAAATCATTGATAATTATTTAGGTTTGTTTAAGGTAACAAATATAATTATTATTTTAATTAATTATTTTTTTAATTAAGAATTATCTTTGTGCTATTTTATACGCCAATTTTTTATGAATCTTACCACGTAAAGCTTACAAAAATTACTACGATTATTAATTAGGATTTTATCATGGTATTACAATTAGTTTATTTACTTTCTTTTTGTTAAATGAAATAATATTATTAAAAAGATATAACTTTGACGAATTCTTAAAGTATTTCTACGAATTACAGTTTAATAACCTTTCTTCACTGATACGAGTTCCCAGTGTCTTACGAAACATATAACCAGAAGTGTAAATTATCTATTTGTGTTTTGTTAACATAGTAAAAAACAAACCTTAAACAAACGAGAACTTAGATCCAATTAGAATTTTCTTAGCAAAGTGAATGTTCAAACCTTGTTCAAACATCGAACGTAGATAAAAATTCAAACTAAAGTATATCCCCTAAGTGTCGTTAATAAGAACAAAATAACGATACACCTGTGCGTGAAAATGGAAAGAAAAAGAAAATACAAAAGGAAAAAAAAAAACAAAAATTATATAATTCAATGAATGAAAAATAGTATTAACATGGTAGATTCTTGTTTCATATCATTGTAACTGTTTATCACGATTCCAACATTGGCAAGGAGAGAACGTCATTATTCCAAGATACGAAATACATCATTCCCGTTCTTTATAAAACATCAAAAAGATAGAGGAGGGGAAAGAAAATGAAGAAAGAGAGAGAAAGTTAGAAGTATAGTGTTCTTTCGTTGCCGGCGGCTGCTTGGCGGTCTTAATAAGGTGGAAAGAGGTAGTACACCTTCGTGTCGGAGGATATACGAAAAGAAAAAAAAGAAAAAGAAAGTGGATACCGATAGAGGGAGTCGTCTCTCTCAAGAAGGGCGGCAGAGTTCACACTTTGCACCTTGAAAAGGCGCCTTCGTGCTTTATTCCATAACCATTCGGCTTCCCTTCGAATGTTCTCGGTTCCATCTCGCTTTAAAGAGGAATCTTCTCGTTCGTCTTCTTCTCATCCACACACACACACACACACACACACACACACACACACAAAGACACTCTCTTTTTCTTTCTTTCTCCTTAGGGTTCTCTTCTTCCTCCTTCGTATTTGCCCGCCTCGTTAACGCCTTGCGGCCCAAACCAACGAACGAAACGAACGAACATTACACGTCCAACTAAACTCGACTTTTCATCTTCCTTCGGTTCTTTCAAACGGTTTTACAAGAAAAGAAAGAAGAAATTATGTTAGATAAATTCAACTAAAATCTGCGAGAACTCCAAGTATCTTTTCCTACCCCGTCCCACAAGTGTTTTATCAATTCTCGGTTTACTGTTGGGGAGAAAAACGACATTGAATCTTCGTTGTAAAAAAATTATCTCACTTTTTCAATATCAACTAGTCCTAAAAATGTATTTCTAGTTTTTATTGAGAAATTTCACTTACGTGACTCTCTCGATGAAAATAATAATCATTTTTAGCACACACACTTTGATTGAAGAAGAATGGTAGATTAAAAAAGAGAAAAATATTGAAAGAAGAAGAAGAAGAAGAAAAAGATGAGATTATATCGAGATCTAAATATGATTTTTCTTTGTAAAAGAAAGTACATTAGTATAAAAAGGGGAACGAAAGAGAGATAGGAGGAAGGAGAGGTTAAAAATACATCGCAAAAGTTATCAAAATTTTCTTTAAAAGCGGTAGAAACGTGCGTGTACGCTGAGAACCACCGGAATCTTATGAAAGAGGGGGAATATGGTTGGGGAACGCGAGTTGAAGGAAGATAATTAGATAAAAATCCGTTAGAAGAAAGAAGACTATCTTTTCTTTCTCTCTCTTTCATTCTTTCTTTCTTTCTTTCTTTCTCGATGTACGGTAGTAATCGGTGGGCGGTCAGAAAACGAAGGCGAGACGACGCGGACAGCTTCGCGCGGGGTAGAACAAGAAAACCATTAGCAGCCGCCATCGTCGGGACAAGAAGTTAAATTAATTACCGAAGAGGCCTTCCCGAACCTGAAGAGAAGGAGGAGGAGAAAGAAGAGAGTGAGGAGGAGGAGGAGGAGGAGGAGGAGGAGGAGGAGGAAGAAGAAGAGGAGAGTCCTTTCGATGGCGTTGAAGAAAGATGAAGCTACGTAGTCTCGTTGTAGTAAGTTTGACTAACATAAGACAACAGATAGAAAGAGAAAGAGAATAAGAGAGAAAGGGAAAGAGAGAGAGAGAGAGAGATAAAACGAAGTGGAAGAAAAGAGGAAACCGAGAGGATACCGCGGAACATTCCATGCGAGTCCCGATGACTCGCTTCGAATTAGGACGACACGAATAAAAGGTTAGTCCTTTGGGTAGGAAAAAGCATTCCGTGACTGGACGGATGAACGGACGGACGGACGGATGCATCCTCCTACTATTTCTTTTTCGTCATATGTAACTCCAGAATTCCAGGCAATTTTTTTCGCGAATTCGTGAGCGTCGCGACGCGCGCTGCTACAGAAAAATACGACCCTTTTTTTACTCGTTAGTAGACTACATTCTTCAAATTATTCGATATCTTTAGTTTTCTATTTTCTTCCGATCTATTTAATAATAATAATAATAATAATAAAAACAAATATTATAAACTGCAGTTATTGTAGATTATTTAATTTATATATTTTTTATCTCAAATAATAGAAATTATTAAAATATTATAAATTGTATCGATGCAACGTAACTTTTATTGAAAAATCAATTAACATTCTATGATAAATATCATAAAGGATAGAGAGTAACGTACAATAGATAATCTTTATTCAACTATACTAAATCATCGTTCATAAACATAATCACCTGTTGAAGTTGGCGCCGATATTATCGATTAGATCGATTAATTGTTTAACGTCCTGGTAACAGCGATAAAATGGTCAGAGACAAACGTTCTTACGGTCACACGAATACACTAATTTGCTATTGGAGATTCTGAAAGATATACAACTAACTAACACGTGAACGTTTCCTATAAAATGATTTGAAATTTGTTCATATCGTATGAAAGGATAACGTCCTTTCCTCTCAACCCTTCCCCTTTCACCACCATGACAGGAACAATTAGAGTTAAATGGGAGAAATAATTAGGGAAATAAAATTGAGTGTATGGGTATAATAGATAATAAGTATCCGAGGAATTTGTTAACGGCACCTTCCACCTTCTCCCTTCATCCCTTCACCCCCTACCAACCCCACCACCACCTACCATACAAAGAAAGAAAAAGATACACTGTTAGACATATCTCAACGACAAATTACAGGCCATCGGATTCCTTCCTTGTTATCGACGATCTCGATGCCATCGGATATAGGCATCCTCGAGGCAGGTACCACGCGAGAAACGCATTCCCCATACACTTACTTATATATATATATGTTTGTATATGTATATACATATAATACGTTTGTCCTTTCTTTCATCAGACACGCGTTTCAAAATATTATTAAACTTGATCGACAAATAATACGTTTTGATTTTAAGTCGTTAATAATTATATTACTCCAGTAGTAATGTAATAATAATAATTATTATTATTATTTCCATAATAATATGGAAGAGCAAGAAAAATTTAAAATAATACCAATAGGGAATGAAACTTGTAAGACACTAGAAAATAAACTTACAAACTAATAGGAATAGAATCACGAATATAAAAAAGAATACAGAAAGCTATAGTAAAGGAAATTTTTAGATACACCAACATAAATAAGAAGACTCGTTTGTATTTGGTATAAAGAATATAATAATAATTATGTGGTGTTATTATTATAATACACGCGTGAGGATAGGTTTGAAAAATTGTCTATCACGACTAGAACAAAAATATATATATTTAAAATACTTTTATATAAAATTGATTGAATAATCGAGGAAAAATTGGTTTTCTACGTTAACATCGAAACTTTATTACACCCGTTCGTCGTGACTGTGCATATATAATTATTTTATTAATTTAATATACCGAATAAAACCACGTAAAAAATTTTTTAATCATATTTATATCACAGGGTGTGTATGTGTCGAAAACAAGGTTTAATTATATACACCATCCACTAATACATAAATTGTCAAAGATACTTTGTAGGAAATATTAATCTTAAACTTTGTATCGATTAACGCAACATCTTACGATCTTGACATTTATCTGTCAAGATTGTAAGACTTTCCAATTAATTTCTTCTTGAATTTTTTTTTTCTCTTTTTTTTACATATATTAAGTTTGATGTTTCAACAAAATAAGAAGAAAAAAGAAATATAATACAAGTATATAATAATAAATCAAGTCTCTCTTAACTGTTACTTTTTTTGTTTCTTCATCGTCATCTTTTCCTTATTCTCCATCTCATCTTATTTTGATTACTTATTTTACATATTATTACAGACAGATAGTGAAAGGTACGTATGATCCCAGGTATGGTAGGAAGGAAGATCGAGGAACAAAGGGGATCCTTGAACGGTGCTTCGAAACACGATCGATTCTTCTTGTCGAAGGCGACACGTTATCCTTGGCTCTGGTACCGTTTGATCGAGTGAAAATAAGAGTGGCTTGTATCTGAACCAACGAACCAATAAACCAACGAACCAAGAAAACCATAGAATTTTAGAAAAGAAACTGATCTCGATCAAAATCAAATAATATCGAGAGATGTAGAAAGGTTGGAATGAAAAAGATAAAGAAGAAAGTAGTAGGAAAATAAAGAAAAGAAGAAATAAATAAAAAAAGAGAGAAAGAGAAAGAGAGAGAGAGAGAGATGAAATTGCGTAGGACGAATATCGTGAATGATGGGAAACGTGCGACGACAAGCTCAAAGAAAGGAGCCTAGGGGAACCAGTTAGCAAGCGAAGCCCGTGAACGTGATACCTGTTCCGTGCCCTCGATCATCGAACGATACCTTCTTGATCGTCTCGTCGGCGAATCGATTACAATGTAACTGCGTTGCAACTTTCGAAAGGAAGAAACCAGTATTTCGAGAGTGGGAGAGACAGAGAGAGAGAGAGAGGATGAATTTCGACAATGAAGAAGATTGAAGAAGAAATGAGGACGATCGGGACAAGTCTAAAGATAAGAAAGAAGAAGAAATGAGAACTGAAATGAGAACTGAAATGAGATTACAATAATTGGGAATTAATAATGATTATATAAGTAAAACTAAAATGAATATTAATATAAATGTAAGAAGAATTGAGATAAGGATTTATGTGTGTATCTTTGATTTATGTTATTATTCATTATAATAACATAAGAGTATATTAGTGTTATTTAATAACAAATTATATAATTATTAATTGATTATTAAAAAATTATAAAATTAAATATTTATACATTTCAACACACATAAACACACATACACACACATATATATATAAATAAAAAAGGGGGAAGGGGGAGTAGGAGAAGAAGAAGAAAAAAAAAATGTAGAAGATAAGAAAGAGGAAGAACGAAATAAGGATGGAGGTTCGAAGATGGTGGAAAATACAAGAGAGGCGAAAAAGAAGGGGAAAACGTACGAGGAACGTTCAAGAGGAAGTGCCCGGTTGCCGCCCCATTAATTAGGCCCTCTCCTCCCTCCGACATCCCCTCGTATCGCTGTTCGTTCCATCAAAGGCGTAGCCATTCACAGCTCGGGAGACCAATCTCTCCTTTCTTTCTCTCTTTCTATCCTTCGTAGGGTTATCCTTTCAACGACGACGACAACGACGACGAGGACGAGGACGAGGACGAGTATCGAGTAGGATCATGATAATGATAACGATAATGATGATGATTCCTCGAACGAACGACTCATTATATTGGCGGCATCGACGAGGATAAGGATATTTAATCTTATACCAAACGATTATCGATTTTATCATCGTGTCAATCGCGAGAAGAGAAAAGAAAGAGGGAGAGAGAGGTTACGATATCAAATTTTCATTAATATTTTTCTCTTTTACGAGCAACAAATTCGATATAAAACAAGTGTGTGTATTCTGGTTGTAATTCTTATTTTTTTTTTTTACATTTGATTATAAATTTTAGAATAGAAGGACCATACGGAATTGGTATCATTTGACAAAATGATAATTAGAATAATTTATAAAATCGTTTGATTTAATAATGTATCAAGAAAATATAGTCTCGATTAATTAATAATATTAATTATTTTATTTATTATAAAATAATTACTTAATTAAATCGAATATTTAGAGATCGATAAAAATCGATATCATTTTAGAAATCATTGAAGATAAATTAGGAAAATATTCTATGTAGAAGGTAGGTTTAAGGACACTGCTGACACCGAAATAGAAGCCGAGTAACAAGACAAAGATTTATTGCCGTTATCGAGTAGGATCTCGAATGAGAAAAAGAGAAAGAGAAAAAAAGGAGAAAAAGAGAGAGAATCACCAAAGAGGATCCCAGCGTGTGGATCCCACGAAATCGCAGGCGTATGCAACTCTACGTCGGCATATATCGGTTGGGACGATTACACGTTGTGGAAGCCATTGTTGTCGTCCTATGGAAATTAATTGAATGTATTTGAATAAGCGCGTTGTTCGCCGCTTGTTCCTACTTGCCCACCTACGCTGTACAAGCATGAGCTATAAAAGCGAAAACTTCGATCGAAATGCTACAGCTCGATTCAAAGAACTTCAATTCTCCAATCCACAAAACTTATCCCTTTTTCATTCTAATCAACAATATTTTTAATATCCAATGTTTAAATAATTATTAATACTCTCTCTCTGTTTAAATATAATTATTATCATTTAGATTATTAATCAGATATTAATTAGAAAACTTTTCTGAAGTATTTTTACAAATATTTATTTCTTGGAAATAAGAAAAGAAAGAATATTCCAATGACACGATAGTGATTTAAAAGAAACTAAATTATTATTAATTATTCTAAATGATGTTTAATGAACGAGATACGTTGATCGATTATGGGTATTTCATATTTACTTTTGAATGAAAATGTTCATAGAGATGATCCCTATTATGTTTGTTTGCGAGTCATTACCATCACCGATTGAATGATTGCATTTGATCTGTAAGAGAGAACTGTAGATGCAACGTATATTAAAACGTATGCACGTAGGTCCCGTACGACGATACATTGCAACAACAACTACTATTACTACTACTTCTACTACTATGACATCGTGTTAACCGTAAAGAGTTGGTATACCAACTAGGGATTGCTAATGCACATTGGTACAATGCACAATAGCTACAATACCAGCCCCCATGCATTATACAATTATATATTTATTTATTAACTTAGATAGGGATGGGTACATTTTTTTTTCTACCGAACTAACAAGATAAGTTTCTTCTCTCTTTAATTCTTTTTTCATTTATGATCAATTAAAACAAAAAATAAAAATAAAAACGTAGAAATAAATTAATAAAGATAGTTCCATCTCGTTACGATGTTATATTTTCGTATAATTTTTTATTGACAAATATTGCATAATGAATGAATATTTATAAATAAATGTAGACTATTCAGATACGAGTGAAGTAATTTTTATTTTTTTTTATATCTCGAATAAGAAATAAATTGACAAAATAACATCGAATAATAATTTTTATCAGATGGATAATATTTTTTCTATTCTTCTTTATACTTAATATATAATTAATTAATTTATATTGGATAGTGATTTTATTTTTTATCAACGTAAGATTAATTCGTCGATTTTACTCTTCTTTTTTTTTTTCTCTCGAATTTTTAATAAATAAATATAGTAATTTTTAAAAATAACAAAAACTTTGTCGAATCGATATTAGCGTAAATTTACTCGATATACATGTATACACATTGAATATACAGTTTATTAACTTATTAGTAAGAGATAATGTATTTTATCTTGTAAACGAGTTACCTTTTTCCTTTCTTCTACCTTTTTCATATATATTTTTGATAAAAAGAAAAGAAAAAAAGGGAGAATGTGACTTTGGCGAATTAAAATTTTATTCAACGGCTATACACCATAGCACGATTTATAATACAAGCAACCATAAGCTCTATCATTTCTTTAATAATAGTATACGTGCGATAATTACAGGTCGTTAGTAATCCTCGCTTAAATAATCCTCTCTGGTATCCATGGTAAAACTCATCGATCTATGTTGTTTTCTCTCTCGTTGACGTATGTATTGAAATACATATATACATATGTATATATCTATATAGATGTGTATATAACTATGAGTAGAAAATCTTGTTAAACCACGTCGCTTTCCATTTAATCTATTTCACAGTTTATTTTTCCTTTTATTATTTCAAGCAGATTGAACGAAGTTATCTCGAAGGATACGATTTGAAAATGAATATTTATCATCTGATCACTATCATCAAAGGCTATAATAATATTCGATAAACACATACCACCGATTGAATTTTACGATAAAATAAAGAAAAATTGTTAAATAATATCTGTATCGACAACTTAAAGAGAAGATTTTATGATAATTTCTTTCTTATCTTTTATTTTATTTTATTCTTTGAGAATTAATTTATCATAGTTTTCATCGTCTTATAAATTTAAATAATAATGAGATGTCGCATATGTATATATGCGTATCTTGTAAAAACTTTCTTTTTTTTTTCCTCCAATTATCTATTAAATTAATGTACGATTACTCTCAATTACTTTCAAAGTGAACAAGTGTTCAAGTGTTCAAGTAATAAGAAGAAAATCGCAAATAAAATTATCGATCGTTGAATGAATTTTTAATCTTAATCAAAAATATAAATCTTCTACGATGGAATGAACACTTTATAAACGATTATCCTTTAGAAATATAAACGTACAATAAAAAAATAATTAATTAAAGTAGATAAACACAACGAATAAAAACTGTTGAAAGAATAAGCAAAAAAATATGAATTATAGGGGGGATAAAAAAAAATATAAAAAGTAATGTCAAGTAGATGGATAAGGCAAAATAAAAAGAAGTGAGGGAGGAAAAGAAAAAGAGAAAGAGAAAGAGAGTATGAATAAGAAGAAGAAGAAGAAGAAGAAGAAGAAGAAGAAGAAGAAGAAGAAGAAGAAGAAGAAGAAGCATCAGCGATCCTTTCCCACGTCGGTCATCCTCGACCTCAAACTGGTCATCGGATCCTCGGATCGTCACGGAGGAAGGAAGTGGTCGAGAAGATCGTTTTACAACCGAGGACCGTCGTTCCATATTTTGCAAAACTTTCTGCCAGTGCGTATTCCGCCTCATTGGCGGCAACTCACCTATAAACCTTCGAGGTACACCTACGAGGACATATACCTGTACGCACACACACACACACACACACACACACACATACAGAAACATACACATAAACCTTTAAAAAGTACTAAATAATTTGTAGATAATTTCTGACAATAATATTTAGATCGTACTTAAAATGAATTTTTTTAAATCTGTTAGTTAAAAATAACCATAAAAGGGGGTAAGAATAAACTCGTCGAGTCGGTCAATCAGTCAAAGACACACGCACGTTAAAGAAAGAGAATATTTAAATGACATTTAGATGAATTCATGAGAATGGAACGGTAGAAGGATAATCGTGCATAAGAATAATAATGATTATGAATGAACTGTCCTATTAAACGATATGGGCGGAATTTATTCATAGAAGAAGGGAAAATCTCTTCTACCTAACGAATAAAACGTGTTGTATAATCTAACCGTTAAATTATACATCATCCAAAATGGTAACGATGACAAAAATCGTTGAAATATAAAAAGAGTGAAAATAAAATAGGTCATAGAAAAGTCACATATTTATCACGATTGATACGTTTAGTTTGATAAATAAAAAAAACATTCAAATTTCCCGCTTAGACGGTTCCACCATCCGCCATTTTTACGAATCTCAAAAGAAGAAGAAGAAGAAGAGGAAGATCGTAAACGGGATGAAGTCGTCCTCGTGGAGGACGTATCCTTGCGGTGTCTTCGACAATTCCGTAAGACACGTTCGACGATTCGCAAGAGAGATAAAAAGATAAAAAAAGAAAATGAGAGAAAAAAGAAAGTAAGAAAGTAAGAAAGAAAGAAAGAAAGATGGAAAGATTCTTCTCTGCCTTCGGCGAGTGGAGCAACTCGGCCGCCATAGAGAGACGAAGGAACGCCATGACGTTATTTTGACCCGTTTGACCCCATGCACACTTCTCACGATGCATTATGGCGGCCGGCTCGAAGCCCTCGGCCCTTCCTTCATCCTTTCTCCGTTGAAGCTCGGTGGACCAACCAGATTACGTCCTTCTCTCTCTTTCTCTCTCTTTCTCTCTCTCTATTTCATTTCACTTGCCCCTCTACTCTTCTTCTCTTCGTATACTATCTCTCTTTCTCTTTTCCCTCTCCTCCTTGCTTGTTCTCACCGTATTATCCCGACACATAATCGAAGAACAGCTAAGAGAGATACGATTCTCCATCTCAAGCGTCCTCCATCAGTGCGGTTTTCGACTTAAACACAGTTCATTCTACCCACGATGACGTTTTCTCAAGATCCTTCTCTTCATCTTCTTCTCCTTCTCTTTCTCCTTCTTCTTCATATTCTTCATCTTCGTATTCCTCTTCCATTTTTATTTCGAGAAAATGGCAAAAATATGAACCATTTGGATAAAATAGAATTCAACGAGTGTTTTATAAGCAGTAATAATTTGTAAATGTTATATTTCAAATATATTATCATTTTTGATATAAGATATAATTAAAGATCCTTGTATAAAGTAGAAAATTAAAAGTAATCGATAAATTGTTAATATTTCGAATATAATTTTAATACGTTCTGACTTATCTGGTCAATTTCGATAAGACAAGAATAGAAAATTATTTGAAAAGATATATTACAATTTAAAATAAAAAAGTTTTATATCGTGTCTTGATGATACTGGATTACTTCGATAAAAAAAAATTCAATATAAAAATATCTGATAAATAGAAAATCATTCGAATAGATCGTGTGTTGAAATATTTCAAGCGTTTAATCTTAAAATGCTGTAATTAATTCGAATCGCGAATGAAACTCAATAAAAAAAGAGTATAAAAAAATACACGATGAAAACCTTGAAAGTATTGTTCTAATTGTAAGAATAATTTGTGATCAACTCGTTGATCACTAACATAATGAATTCTCATTAAACAACATAGATTCCAATACAACGTAACACTTGTACATGAAAAAGAGATGGTTGGGTGAATGTAGAAGAATGTCACATGAATCTGGTCTACTTTATCAAACAATATTTACGAAACCTAATGAATTATCATCAAACAACATAGATTCCAATATAAAATGATACTTGAACGTGAGAAGAAGATGAGTGTGTGAAAAGGATCGTCCCATGAATCTGCTTTACTTTATCGAAACATAATAAATTCTCATTAAACAACATAGATTTCAATATACCATAACACTTGTACATGAAAAAGAGATGGTTGGGTGAATATAGAAGAATGTCACATGAATCTGGTCTACTTTATCAAACAATATTTACGAAACTTAATGAACTATCATCGAGCAACATAGATTCCAACATAACATAACACTTGAACATGAGTAAAGGAGTTAGCGTTAAAGGATTGTCATGTGAATCTGGTCCACTTTATCGAGACTAAACTCGACAACAGAGATACGCTGTTAAACTATCGGGATCTGTTTACACTAGCCGACTGGTCTCGTTTACAAGCGCCTCCTGTCTGTATAACTGGTTCTAACGCGGTGTAAAACCGTCCCCGTCTTTACGGGGAAACCACTTTGATCGAGAACGCCGACTGATTTTTTTTTCTTTTCTTGTATACAAAAAAAGAAGAAGCAAGAAGAAGAAGAAGAAGAAGAAGAGGAAGGAAGGAAGAAAGGAACCATCGCTATTAAAGACTTATATATTCTGAACAGTCCCGGTAGAGACCATTATCCTGCCGTGCAGATAGAATGGCGACTCCTCGGTTTGGTTCCATTATAAGATCAAGCATTCTACCGACAAGCAGCAACAACCCTCCTCCCTTTTCTCTCCCTTTTCTCTCTCTTTCCCTCTCTTCCCTCATCCCTCTTCCCTCTTTTCTCCCTTGCTCCCGAAGAACCGCACAACGTGGTGCTGCTAATAAAGTAAATTCATTCGAGTCACTAAAACTTATTTTACGATGCTCTATATCGTAACGTGAAAGCCGACTCGCGAAACACGCCAGGTAAACCCCCCCCCCCTTCTCTCTTTTACCTAAATTAATTATTTTTACCAGTGGAGAATTTCATTTTCCATGACTCATTTCATTGAATCACCTAATTCGACATGCATTTTAAGTGGGACCGCTTTAGGAGGATTTTTCTCGTCGAACTGATGGATGAATTAGATGGAAAAAAAGGGGTGATAGAAAAATAACAGGATTTCATGAATGAGAACAAGATTACAGATAAGAGTTAATATTCAATTCGATCGTAGAAACGATTAGTTTTTTATGGTGTTTAGATTTTTCAGAGAGATAGGATAACATTATAAATTTATAACAGATTTCGTACAGAGATAGTGTCAAAGACAATTCTCGAAGTGATCATTTAATCGTCAGATTTGACATATAAGTAAATAAATAGAGGTGAAGTAGGTGGAAGGTACAATGATTTATAAGATAAAGTAGTAAGTAAAACAAGTAAAAAGTTTTTAGATAGGTAACTATTTAGATATATACTCGATGAATAAAAGAAAGAGATGCAAATAGTTATAAAAAGAAAAGAAAAAAGAGAAAGAGAGAGAGAATAGAAAGGGTAGGTAGCGATTTGTCGTTGTAAACGTATGAATGATCGCAGGTAGATTAATGGCAGTAATCTTGATGGATCCCGAGGGTGGGCAGGAAACAAATACCCATGGATTTACGAGGTTATACCTTCGAAGATAACGGTGAGTAAGCTAAGACGTGTAAGCTGCATCTTGAAGAGAAAGAGAAAGAGAAAGAGAGAGAGAAAGAGAGAGACGAATATGTTAGCTGGACTCTCATAGGTCTTCCGTCTAATCCCAACGTTCACATTAGTAAAACCCCGTCGTGCAATAAGTAACATCGAAAATGAAAAGGGCTTGAATTACCGGATCTCTCAGTAGACGTTTTATCTACTCGCTGATTGATTTTCCTCGTTTCGTCGTCGTTAAGAATCTTCAAGCTACTACACCTCCTTAACTCTATCTTTTATTTTATATTATTTTTATATTTCTTATATTTTTCTTTCTATTTCTATTACGTATTTTGATTAATTATTATTCTCTTTTATCGATTACGAACGAGAACAATTCTTCCAAATAAACAGATTAAATCTTTCTTCTTTTTTTAGACGAACATTTCACGAGACTTCGAGGTATTTTATAATTACCGTAAATATATTTAACTTTATATAATTCAAAATTTAAATCTAATATATATGTTTTATATATTTTCTATACTCTCTAAAATATTTTTGTATATCTTTTTCTTTTTTTATCTAAACGACTACGAATTAACATAAATAACTATTTATCTTTGATTACGTGAAAAATACTTTTTAACATGAAATATACTAAAAAATTTAAATAAACCTTAATACAAATTAAACAAAAATCTATATAGTATTTTATAAATCTACAAAATTCTATTTTTCTTATGAATCAATAATTGAATTTCTATTCTGATTTTTATCCAAGATTAATTTAATTTAATTTAAAAGAAAAAACTCCAAGAAGAAAGGTTAGAGGAGAGAGGGAAGAAAAGAAAAAGTACGCGAGATTTTTCTCACGTACATACACCGTCGTAGTGTAGTGGTACGAAATTTTACGACTCTTACACGAACAGGGAGGAATATGATCCATTCCATAAGGGAAAGAGGTATACACCTTCGTGCCGATCGTGAAATATCTTTCGTTGAGAAAGTATAAAAGTAGCGTGGCGTGGGTAACCTTTGACGATGTGTAAATCTCAAAAATATCCTCGTTTCCAGTTGGAGGAGCTATCGAGACGGTTTAAAAACAATGAAGGTGTATGGGTAAACCCTCTACTTCGGAGCTGGTTTGATCATCGTAACCGAAGCTGCTAAGTTATGCTACTTTCGAGGGAGACAAGCGTACCTTAAATCATTACTTTTCATGCGTAGCCCGTTATTACAGGTATGCGCGTCTTACCTGCAAAAAAGAAAAAAAAGGAAAGAAAAAAAAAAACCTCGTAAGCACGATCAGCACACGTGGCGTGGGTGTCTCTCGTATTATATATATATACATATATATAAATGCTTCGGGCCTGTTTATCGCTTTCGATCGACGGCCTCGCTAGACGATCGATCGTTTCGAATTGTGAGAGAACAAAAATAAGTAAAATTACAAAAAAAAAATACAAAAATTTCAAAATGTTCATTCGTCTGATCGACTCAATTTCTTCTCGCTCGAATACGAATAGCAAAAAAACAACCATCAATTTCAGATCCCGATAAAGAAAACTCGCTAAACAAATTATCACTTTATATAAGTAAATGATAAAAGTATAAGATATATATATAAGAAGAAAAATATAATAAAATGTTAGTTTATATAAGAATTCATGGTAATTATGATGACTACTTTTATTCGTTAGCTATTAAATGTAAATCGCGAATTTCGATTAATTTCGTTTCGTGTCAATTGTTGAGATTCTTTCGAAGAAGTTTACACGATGTAAAAGAGAAAATAACTAGAACACGATTCAGGAGCGTATCACGTGGCGCCACGTGCTCCTATCAAATTACTCGGTTGGTCATCCCCTCGTCATCAGACACCACCCCGGGTTCAAGTCACCTACAACAAATGATCCTACCTAACTCTTCTTATTCATCGTTTCACACTTCTACTATGATGATAAATGTTTCGAAACATATTCGTTATTTCAAATCATACAAACATTTTCGTTAAACTTCTTAACCATCTTCTTCTTTTTTAATTTTTCTTCTAAACAAATGTGTATCTTAAATTATTTGTCCACGATCGAGATTAACGAAAGATCAAAGAAGAGGTCTTCTTTTTTGTCAAGGGGTAGAAAAGGAAGAGAAATAATAAAAAGAGGAACAAAATGAGCAAGAGAGAGAGAGAGAGAGAGAAAAGAGGGAAGCGTGGTCATTAGGCTTTATTTGCCGTAATTGGGGGAGCTTTAACGCGCCAAACCAAACACCGGTTATGGCAGTCATAAACCTACCCACAATCACTTAGAGAACCCGGCGTGCGCTTTTTCTCCCTATTTATTCCTCGTCCAAACGCCGCTTCTAGGTATAGTCTTCGATCACGCAGAGACCAACGGACAATACCAACGATTTTTTAAACAAAACAAAATAACAACCACCATCTAATTAGGTCGGGTAATGAGTAACTTAAGATGCAGTTTAGTAGCTGATACATAATAAACAATATTCTTTTGTTATTTAATGAAAGCAAAATTAACGTATGATTAAAAAACGGAAATTACTTTGACTCGTGACCTAATATATAAATTACACACACACACACTTACACATACACATATATATATATTATTATTATTCATTTTTGAATCTCTCATAATAAAATCTTATTTTCAAAGATTAGATAAAGATTAGAATTGAACGATAGATAATTAGAAGTTTATTGTCAATTAGAATGAAATTATATAAACGAGTTCGTGTTATATAGTCTACGGGTTAATAAATGAAAATGAAAAGCGTTTGAGAAGATTGGTATCGTCAGAATTCCAAAGACGCGCTCTCTCTCTTCTTCTCTCACCGATGTAGTCGTAAAAAAGGATACGACTTTTAGCGTCATATTCTTTAGATTTATCGATTTTCTAGCGTAGATTGTTATCTCGTCTGTGAATGAGACCTTTTAAAACAAACTATGAGAAATGTTGAATAAAAGAAATAATTAATCGAGAGATAAAACATTAAAAAGGAATCAATCGGGTCTAAGTAAACTAATTGAATTATTGAAAAACTATGAATTTGATGGCAAACATTCCATCGATCTCGTTCCAACACTTTATTTATTATTTTCTGTTAAATAATATTTCCAAAAATGTATAATAAATTAAGTATTAAAAATAAAATTAAAAAAACCTAAAAAGTGGATTATCGTCGATAAATGAAAACGAAACAAAATTAAAGATATCCCTTGCGAAATAAATGAATTATTTTTTGTTATTATACTAGGCTAATGAAGGACTCTTGATTTTATCCATAAAAAAAAAAAACAAGAAGAAGAAGAAGAGAAAAAGAAAATAATTACGAATAATACTGAGGGGCTAATCTTTCGTTAAAAATCTAGTAAACAACTCTTCAACATCCTTCCTTTTCATTTCAATCCTTTTTCGTGGACTTACAAATTGGAATACAATATACGGTATAAAAAGAGAAGAAGAAAAAGAAAAAAAGAGAGAGAGAGAGTGAGAGAGAGTGAGTAAAAGATAGAGTCGGTGGTCGTGAAAGAGAGAATCGTTTGACGCATCGCGGGGGCGCCAAGTGGAAGGCAAACAGCGATAAAAACTGCATGAATAAAGCACTAATGGACGCTCTATGGACGGTGGATAAACGCGGCTTGAGAAAGGAGACAAGAAAAGATAGATATAGAACGTTTGTGCGGAGAGATAAAAGGAGATAGATGTAGAGTGGGTCCTTTTTTTTTTCTTCTTCTTCTTCTTGTTTTTTTTTTTTTTTTTTTATAGAGAGGTTTTCGGGAAAAAAAGAATGAAACACGAAGAGAAACGGAATCCTTTTCTTTCACAGAACACCACAGGTGAATTTCTCGATTCGATTCGATTTCTATCTAAACGAAACAACACACATACCACCTGATTTCTTCTTCTTTTTCTTCCTACGAGTTTTCGCTCACGTGACAATTTTAAATAGCCGGTTTTGTCATTCGAACACGATAAGGTCACCAAGGAGGGAAGGAAGGGAGGAGAAGAAATGTATATTAATTTTATATAATCAATTTTTATATTGAAATTTCATTCGATAAAATATCTGAAATAATTTGTCTATAATTGTAGGTTTACTTAATTCTTTTCTGAATTACTGGGATTTCATTTAAAAAATATACAATTTATAATTTTCTACCATCGTTCAATTTAACATCATTTTGATTTTTATTTTCTAGAAAGAAAATATAAAAGAAGAAGGTGGTAAAAAATAGAAACATAGGCACGAATCACGATCGTAGGTAAAATACTTCCAACGCGTTACTCGTTTTGTTAGTTATTTCGTTAAATTGGAAATTTAGGAAAAACTGTTTAGTAGATCGAAGAATACGAGGGAATTTTTTCGAATTGAGAGAAAATGCGATCAGCAAGAATCGGAGAATATGAAGTAAGGAAAGTGCAAGGAGATTTTATTACCATCGTAATTCTTACTACTACATACGGTATATATCATACCGTATAGTGAAGGAAAAAATAGAGATAGAAAGAGAAAAAGAGAAAGAAGGTTATCGAGAAAGAAACTTAATAGAAAACGGAGGTGAGTGTACACGGCAAGACGATAAAAATATCTCTTTGAGAGGTTCAAACAGTTTTCACTATTCCTAAAGTAACATTCCTACAAATATACGATGAAATATTCTCTACGTCTGTATGCACGCGTTCGCATTCATGACATTCATTGAATTTCCTTCTCCTCCTCCTCCTTATTATTATTATTATTAATAATATTATTATTAACTATGAAAGTAACACAAATTCTTTCCAAGACTTTTATAGCAAAAGTTTATTAAGTTATTAATAAATGAATCATAGAAATAACTAGACATTGGTTGTCTTCAAAACGTTTTGATGAAAATCTTTCGAGAAATAATGAATATAATTAATGAATATAATTTATCAAATTACTCTATTAAATGTACCTCTCTCTCTCTCTCTCATTTGCTAATAAATCGAAAAGAGAGGAGTTTAGGGAGAGAGAAAAAAAAGAGGAAGTGTCTAGGTCAAGCTTTCGAGTTAATCAATTTTCAATTGGTCACGTTATAGAGGGGACTTATCCTTATAGTTGGGTATTATTTACTGGAAGGATCGAAAGTCTTCTTTTTCGCGTGAATCACCTGCCGACGTTTAACGATGAGTAGGATAGAACCCCAGCTAGTTTGTCATATGGCAAGTAACACACGCGTTACTGCGATTACGCGCTTGATAAAGTACCGTTATAACTACGACATAGGTGAGCATCGTAATAGACTCCCGATGTTCTTCTCTCTCTCTCTCTCTCTATTTAGTTTTCTTATGATACGTTTTGCAAGTCGATATTCACGAGAAGGAGAAATTACTGTACGCACGTATGAATGCATGTATTTATGTATGAATGCATGTATGTATGTATGTATGTATGTATGTATGCATGTATGTATGCATGTATGTATGTACATACTACATACTTCAAGAGGATTTCTGTAAAGCATGCTACTCGACTTGCAAGTTATCAATTGCATATGTATAACATCTGTGTATGTGTATGCCTATATGTAGAGAATCGCGAAGAATGCGTATTCTCATTTTCTATGAACGAGAGGGAACATTGTGTGTAACAGGTTGAAAGGAACGAGAAGAAAGATAAAGAAAGAGAGAGAGAAATCTCCTCTTGTATTCCAAGTACGGTGAAAGAATGTCGACGATGTCTTGTCGAAGAAAACTAAGGGAAGATCTATGGAGTATAGTGAGCTCGTTTCTTCAGGATAATATATCAAAAGGAAGTAAAGATAATTTTCATAGCAATCTGTTCTATTTCACGTATGATAAATAAATATACACGACGATCTACCGAGATAGAGAGGAAGAGAAAGATTTCTGGTTTAATCGAGGAATAATAATACACGATTATTCTTGGATGGTATAAATGAAATTAAAAAAAGAAAAAGAAAAATAATAAA
Organism: Mischocyttarus mexicanus; assembly: GCA_023678845.1. Lineage (NCBI taxonomy): Eukaryota > Metazoa > Arthropoda > Insecta > Hymenoptera > Vespidae > Mischocyttarus > Mischocyttarus mexicanus. Next base: position 548,525 of record JACGTP010000008.1, on the reverse strand, counting down.
TGTAGATTGTTAAAACGTGTATGTGATTATTCTTGGAAAACTCTGAAAACGATCGGATATAAAATTTCATCTATTTCGAGATCTAACGCGTATAAGCGTACTTTTAGAAATGTTATACATTCTTCTGACTACTTTGGTTATACGCCAATGAATCATTGCATTACTATTATCGGAATTGAATGTAAAGGTCGCCGACACTCGGATTGTTTTTTACTATTATTTTACATTACAAAATGTAATACGTATTAATTACAATATGTTTGTTTAGTTATTAAAAAGGATTTTTGCAAAAACCCTTAAATGGTTTTGTAAGTTTTAAAGACAAAAAATGAAAAGTACTTTTATATATTTTCTTGTTTAAATACACTCGCGAGTTTGATCAAAAAATTATTGTTTCTATGTCAGGTTAGTCATTTTTAAACCCACCCTATTTATATTTTGTATTATTTTATTTTATATTATTCTTTATGAGACTTTTTCATATATATTAGTTTAGGGTTAAACTCTTTTACTACATCTATACTTTTTCTATTTCAAATTGGGACTAAAAAATTTCAAAAGTTTGTAAACCTTAATACGATCACTTTAGATCAAAATGTAGATCCCAAAATTGATCGATCGATATTTGAAATCCTGCAGGAAAATAAAATCAAAAAGACAGAAGAAAAAAAAGACTTTGTCGATATTAAAAAACATATAATAATCGATCTGTATCGATTATTCTACAAGTAAACATGTGTATCAAACAATATACATATATTTTATTGGGCCCTTCTTCAATGATTCATCGGTTACCAGGTTCAGCAAACACGACGACCATCTTTATCGCACGTTGACACAGTACAGTCTCTATGTATGATGTACATATGTATATATACTTTATCGCTTGTAACAGACGACAATGTCAACGCAACAACGATGATCTCGGAGTCGGTCGTTTATTGAAATCACCCTATCGATAATCGAAAATAAAAAATAAAAACGTTCGAACGGATCCTATCGATCTATACCATGGCAAATTTTCTTCCACACGGAAGACGACATTCTCCAAAAAAAAAAAAAACACTTCCAATGTAGACGAAAAAAAAAAAACGTAAGAAGATCTTATCGTACGTGCATAAATAAATATACCATATAAAATCGTGTAAAAACTTGGTCAAATAATTCGTTGGATTATAAACGTGGAATTAAGATCGCGCGCAAATTGGATCATATAAAGTGAACGTCCTTGAATCGCAAGAAAGAAGATAGTTATATATCATCGGTAAGACTAAAAGATAAGGAACTAATATAACAGAGAAATGGAAGATAATGAAGAAGAAGAAGAAAAAGTAAAAAAAAAAAAGGTAAACAAAGAATAAGAGAGATTAGTCGTCTTCTAACCTGTGTCATGAATCTATCAGCGCCGGTACCCTCCTCGTCTTTGAAAATGATGTCGGCATTATAGTTTGGCACAAGATCACGAAATCTTGGGTCGTGTCTTGACACACGTCCATCGCTTAGTCCACTTGCCGGTAGCGTGTTCTCGCTGACGTTGGGCACGTGCTGTTTGAAGACAAGAGGCGTGACCTTCTTTGGACCAAGACGTCTTCCGGCGCCTCTGCCGGGTCCGCAGGCGTGGACAGAAGCACCGTTGTCAAGTACAGGCATCCAAAGTATTAATATTACGAGTAAAAATCGTAGAACCGGCGGTACGTGTACACCTCGCCTCCCAAAGGCGCAGCTACGGTGGCTGCTAGCCCTTAGGAGACCCCTATGACGATGATGATTACGATGGCACACCATAATTCGAGCGAACGAATCGCTCTTATTGTTTTTTTTCTTCTTTTCTTTTCACTCCTTTCCTTTTTCTCGGAATTACTATTAATATTTTTATATCTATATACGTGTACAGTTTTTTTTTCTGTTATATCCTTTTTTTTAATTTGTTCTTTGCTTATCTTATTTTTTATCTTCCCTTCGAAGATAAATTACGATCAACCCCCTTTTCACAAGAACCACCACCTTCTTCTTCTAACTCCTCCTCTTCCTCGACGAAGAAGAGTTTCAGACGTTCGTTCAAGGAACGAACGCTGGATCCACCACGATGACGAGGAAAACTCTTGTTGTTGTTGTTTTTGTTGTTGTTGTCCTTCTCCTCTTTTATTCTTCCCTCTCTCTCCACTTACCTCACCACTACTCACGCTTAACCATAACCAGGGCATCACCACAGCGACCCTGAATAAAGCACTCTCTCCTGTTACCACCTCTTATCTATCGACATCTATGCATAGATTCTCTCAATAAATGAGATGAGATTAAAGAGATTCAATAGAGAATAGAAACGAATAGGTCAATGAGAGAGAATAAAAACGAGAAAGAAAAAGAGAGAAAAATAGAAAGAGAATGAAATAGATAAGAAAGGTGAGAACACACTTTTGATACTAATCACTGATCGTAATAATCGAAAAATCGATCGTTGTCACTCGTTTCTTTGATTTTTTCTTTTATAATCACTTATAAGAATAACAACACACGACTATCTACATCTTCACGATGATATCGACATAGAAATTAATCGAATAACACTACTTCGATTTCATTATAATCCAATCGTCGAGGCACCTTACGCATTTACATATGTAACTAACGATCGTGATGTGTAACTTATAAAAAAGAAAAAACAAAAACTAAGAAAACGAAATTTGCGCGAGGCTAAAAGAACCGGACGAATGAAGATAATAAAAGAAAATAAAAGAAAAAAAAAAAAAAAACTAAATCAAACAAAATAATAACTCGAGTTATTGCCGATCAGACGACTCTGGCGGTCTCTCGAGACTGAAAGTCAGCCTCCGGAAGCGTGGACTCGCGTGTACCTTACGTTTTCCGGACGAGCCGGTGGTGGGAAATGCCGACGATGGCTTTCGGTGGATACCCCCGACACTACTCTCTCTTTCTCTCTCTCTCTATATATATATATATGTATATATATATATATGTATATCTATCTTTTTCTTTCTTATTTGCTTGCTTCTATGGTATACTACGAACTCTAGACGGGGTAGGCCCCTCTTCCTGTCCCCACCAAAACGACTCGTAGAGACGTCGGTAGGTCCCTTTCTCTCCCTCTCCTTTTCTGTTTCTTTCTTTCTTTCTTTCTTTCTTTCACTCTCTTTCTCTTTCTCTTTTCTTAGCGACCTACACTCGTACTATTACTGTTGGTGGTGGTGGATGATGCCGAAAGACTCCCACCATCATCACCACCACCACCACCACCACCACCAGCGAAACCACCACCACCACTCTCGAAACGGGCCCTCTCTCTCTCTGTTCCGATGGTAGGAGCCTTCAACGGACCCCTCGAGACTCCATTGGTCGGGGCGGAGCGTTCTCCAGGTAAACGAGGACAGGTGCCAGCTTCGTGATACGTTAGAGTAAGAGGGAGAGGGAGGATATTAAGGAAAACGGAGGGATAAAAAGAGGAGGAAGGTTCTTTCTAAAGGGATAGAAAGAGTGCGGTTTATCTTCTCTACCTTTCTTCCCTTTCTCTTTCTCTATTTCCCCCACCCCACTATTACCTCTCACTCTTTCTCTCTTTCTCTCTCGTTTCTTCCCAGATTCTACTGCAGATCCCTCCTTCGATCCACCTCCAAGTTTCTCTTCTTCTTCTTCTTCTTCTTCTCCTACTTCTACTTCTTCTACTTTTTCGTCCTTTTCGTCCCTTTTTCCTCTCCTCCTTACTAGCCCTTTCCTCGCTTAGATACCCCTTTCTTCACTTTTATTCCTCTCTTTAAGCTACAACTTAGAAATCCTCAATGACTTTTCTACCCCACTCGAATAGAACCCAAACACCCTCGCTAAGAACGTTTAAGTAACCTCGGCTTATTTTGTAATACGCGATACTTCATTGTAAAGAATACGAAAAGCATTGTAACGTTGATTTATTCAAATCAATCTAATCGATAATGTTTAATATAAACGATCTAATCGTTAAGTTATACTTCGTATACTTCACAATTAGTCACGCTCGTTTCTCTTCTCTTATTAAATATCGATCTTCCTCCTTCTCTTTTTCCTCCTATCAAACTTTTCTAAATTGTTTTCTTAATCTTTATTTTCATGATCTGATATAATAAGTGCGTGCACGCGCCAAGCAAACCGAGAACCGACTGATACGAACGTCGAACTTCTCTACCAATGAGAGCTAACTTCTACGGGGGCAAGAGGGTCTCAGAACAGCTCGGTTTACCGATAATAAACATCTTTTCTGAACGCACGGCACGTTTTCTCTTTCTTTCTCTTTCTCTCTTTCTTTCTTTCTTTCTTTATTTCTTTTCATTCTCTTCTCTTTCTATTTTCTTTTTCTCTCATTCTACCTAAACGACTACGAATTTACACGGCACATTTTAGACGGATATTTCACGAGACTTCGACGTACTTAATAATTACCGTTAAACACGCCGGAAAACGTAATAAGTCCTTTAAATGTTTCCTTCTCGAACGTTAAATATATACTCGTATATATAAATATAGACACGTGTATATATATGGATGTGTATTTATGTATGTTACGTGTATATGTGTAAATTTTTATACAGTTATATATTTAATGTTCTCGTAGATCGAGGTTAAAGGTCAATAGAACCATAACGATGACGATTTCAATTTGAACAAAAAAGATTATTTCATAAAAAGTATTTAATATTACACACTTTTATCACGCATAATAATGAAATATATTGATAATAAATATGTTATTTCTTAACAGTAGTTAAGATTCATGTTCTTCACGAATTCCTTTGAAATAATAAGCACGTAGTAAACAATCATTATCGATTTCTAATTGAATTATTTCGATAATTATAAAATGATATAACTTCTAATTTACGTCTAAACCTATTCGAAAAGATATTATTTTCTCACGATAAATGTATTTCTATTTACTCCCGTTATATTATAATATATTTCTTTTTGACAGTCCTAAGAATAATCCTAAATTAATAAGATACCCAAAATAGCGGTTATTTATTATAAAAGAAATGTTTTTACGGAGGAATATTTGAAAAAAAAAACAAGTTGAATATTTATTCATAGTTTGTCGAATATCCAAATTATACATATATTATAAAACATTAAATTTCAAATTTTATACGATTAATAAATTGTTCTTTATTTCGAAAATATTATTTTCTCCCATAAAGAAATAAAATTACGATATATATTTAATATGATCTAAAAGAGGAGAAAAATGTTTGATGAGAATAAAAAAAAAATCAATTTTATCGACTTTATCCTTTTCTCTTGAAGAAAGAAGAAAAAAACAATAGTTAGATTCAAGTTATTCGAAGGTAAAATCCGATTTAGGGGAATACTCCCAAGAATTACGAACCAATGAAAATATAAATGACCGCTGCGCGGGGGGTTTAGGGACAGTTAGGGGAGTATGGGGGTTAAGAGGGGGTTCGTTAGCGAGGATCAGTTTCGTACATACGATGCTACCAAAATCTTTGAAACTTGTCAGCAGTAAAAGGTAACGAGTATTCGCGAAGTTGTAGTAAACATTAACGAGATGACGGGAAACACGCTGGGACGTTACTCTCTTCTACTTCAAAAATATTTCATAATCCTGTGTTACAAGATGAGGCACTTTCAACTTTTGTATACCCTGATCTGACATCAGAGAAGAAGAATGGTTGGTGTGTGTGCGTGTGGTTGACGCCGATCGAGAAAATCATAAAAATTCATCCTTGAGGTGCAAGTAACGGGTAAAAAAACGACGACAACGACGACGATGTTTCCCCATAGCAGATCGTTCTCTCCGTCATCGATGTTATCTCACATCGAAACGTCCTACGTAAAAAAGAATAAAGAAGAATCGTGTGCGAGACTATTTCAACCTAAAATTATGTCAACTTTCATTTCGAACGAGGAAACACTTTCACCAAAGATCGTTTAGAGAAATCAATGATGATTATATTTATATACTTAATAAAAATAAATATAAATATAATAAAATAATATATTGTTCTTTTAACTATCAAGAAAACAGGATGATGCATTCAAACCAATTGTTTTACATGTTATATATCTTTCAATCAATATTCTCTATACGAAATTATCTTCAATGTTTGTTAGAATTTTTAATCTGTATTACTGTATTACATCTTGACTCTTTTTATAATAGTATTTTAGATTTTTGTATCAATGGATTTAATCCCGTAAAATAAAACTAAAACTAAAACTATTATCTTGGGGGAAAACGAAATAAATATCTAAATAAATCGTTATATTATATAGATGACGTTATCTAACGTTATTTATTAACATATATACCTCTATGTGACATTTACATGATATATATGTACATATATATATCGTTACAATCGAGGAAATCATCGATTAGTAATGACTCGTCACAATAGGATTCCTCAGATCAGATAGTGTTTTTCGTTGAGTAGATCACGAGGTAGGTTCGACGAGCTCTAGGTTTCTTTTTTTTTCAGAGTAACACGATCCAAGAAGAAGAAGAAGAAGAAGAAGAAGAAGGAGAAGGAGGTAGAGTAGGAGAAAAGGAATCTTTCGGAGGTCCAAAGAGAAAAGAGAAAATAGAAAGAAAGAAAGAAAAAGAGAGAGAGAGAGAAAGGATGTAACACCGAACGATGCCAGAGGTCCACCACCATCACCACCAAGAGAGAGAGTGGCCCTTTCGCGTAATGGACGGCTCAAATATTTATCATCGGCCGCGTAATTTAAGGTGCGTTTAGCAAACGGAAGACGACGACGCAAAGGGAAAACAAACAAGTGAGATGGTTCAGAAGGATGAGGAGGAGATGAGGAAAAAAGGGAATAAGAGTATCTGAGGACACGTTGGATAAGAGACAACGAACGAAAGAACGAAAGAAAGAAAGAAAGAATGAATAAGAAGAGGAAGGAAGGAAGAGAGAAGCAGAAAAGAGAAAGAAAGAGAGAGAGGTAGCCGAGGGCGATAGAGGTAGAAAGAGTAGCTCAAAGGGACCGCCGCGGGGCTCAGAGGGCCCAGTGAGAAGGCACAAACCCCCAATAATAGCACCAGAATTTATATACCTGCACGAACTCGCCGGAACGATCCCGTAGCCGAGAACTCGACGGTGTTCAGGGACGACTTCGTGATCCTCTCTCTCTCTCTCCCTTATCTCTCTCTCTCTCTTTCTCTCTTTCTCATTTTCGTCATTCGGTATCTATCTCCAAGATTGAAAACGATTCTAACACATTGTACATACTCGCGATCTCGAGATAGAATACAGCAAGTTCCTTTTCCTCCACCTATCCGAAACCTTCCCCCTGTAAAATATTGAAAATACCTAAAGTTATATTTAAACCTAAAAACGTGTATATATATATATACTACGAGATATATATATATATATATATAAATATATATATATTACAAGAGAGAAACGTGTATCGCGTCCGTATTATTTTAATCTCATCACGAGTTAAATTGAATTTGGCGCACCTTTCTCGCCTTCCGTCGAAAGGCTATCAACAAGACTAACCAGATACTAGTTTAGGATATCGAAAAGAAGAGTATAATAGAAGAGGAGTCGGGCAGAACGGGAGAGTTAGCGGCCCTGAGAACACGGTTGCTCATCGGCGGCGGTCCTAGCATCTTCCAAACGGAAGAAAGAGAAGGAAAGAAGGAAAGAAAGAAAGAAAGAGAAGAGTAGAAACAGCAGTCCGTGGCGAGCTGGAGAGCGAATCATCCATCACCGAGGGCTCAAAGCTGTATCTCCTGGTGACCGGTGCTGCCGGCCGGTGCGTTTGGGATGCCAAAGAACGGCCAAATATTGTGAAAGGTCCAGAAGAGAGGCAGGAACGTGAAATAAATTTGCTGTTGGGCCGGCGTGGAAAAAGGACGGAACCAACAAGAGAAAGAGAGAGAGAGAAAGAGAATACGATCCTTCCTCTTTCCAACCTTTGGAAGGTTGCGCCTTATACTTGTGCGTGTCGAGAGGAAGAAGGCTCTTTAACCACTGTGTCGGCTCTTTGAACCCTGCCTGCTCTTTCTATCTCCTTCTATCTCTCTCTTTCTCTCTCTTTCTTAATATATATATATATATATATATATACATATATATACATACATATATATGTGTACCTCTACCGCTCTTTACCTATACGTATGTATATAACCGAAGAGATGCACCATTTACATTTCACACGCGGAGCACTCTACCACTGACTTTCTCACTTTCTCTCTCACTTTCTCTCTCACTCTCTCTCTCTCTCGTTCTCTTTTTCTCTCCTTTCTCGTAATACGCCGACAATCTTGCCGCCGAATTCTTCGCACGCTCGATTTACGCGCGAATTCCCACGGCGACGGTTGTTCTCCAAAGGTTTCCCTTCGACTTCCGTAGAAAAGATCATTGCCGAAAAAAAGTAAAAACGAAAACAAAAAATGCAGTATAATCCCCGTCCGTCCGTCCGTCCGTCCATCGACAAGATCTAATGGATTTTTCCCCCGTTCCTTTCGTTTCAACTTATTTCTTTTTCTTTTTTTTTCAAACAAATATTCGCCGTATCGGTGATGCAAAACGTATCGAAGTTACACTCCCCGTCAAGTTATTGAAATAAAAGTATGATGAAAGAAAAGGAAAGGTAAAAGAAAAAAAAACCCAGAAAAAAGTGGGGGATAGCTTATAACGAGCCAGTTGAAATCTCTCCCTGTGTAAAAGAGACCAGAACCGTATGTATGTACGTACGGTGTACATATAGTGGAAATAACTAGCTGCAAGGGAATAAGGATACGGAGACGTTGATAAGCATCGATAAAGAAGCGCGCTCTTTCATCTTCGAAATCACGTTTTACGACGTCCTCCCTTCCCTATTGGCGCTTGTTAACGTAGCAGCACCTTGACCGTGCTCTTAACCCATAATCTTCTCCGCGAATGCTAGGTATCCTTGTCTCTCTTTCTCTCTCTCTCTCTCTTATATACGCTTACAGGGATTAATAATACGAAGCAGAGTTTCGAAGGGAGCGAAAAAGCGAGACGGCGAAGGTACTGTGCTCGAACCTCGACGAAGTAGGAGGAGGTGGAGGAGTGGGAGGAGGAGGAGGAGGAGGAGAGGAGGGTCGCGAAAACGCGAGAGTCGCGTAGAAAGAGAAAGAAAGAGGGTGTGGGAGAGGAGGAGAGAGAGGGAGATGAGACATGCAAGTGGAAGGGTACAGCGTTCGTAGCTCGTAAGTTAGCACGTGGTCGAGGTGAACCGTGCGAAGGAAACCGAGAAGCAGGAACGAAGAGGTGGAACGAGTCGAGCCGGGCTTACCACCTCGTCCCTCCCCACCTATCCACCGAAGGATCCACTGACGTAGCGTCTCGTTTGTATTGTACTTTTGTTTCTTCGATGCTTCCCACTTACTACCACACTATTATATACCTCTCTCTATCTTCTTCCCGTCAGGCCCCGCTGAGTGCTTACGAAACTTATTTTTAGGCCCACTCTTTTCTCCCTTTCTTTATTTCTTTCCTTTCCTTCCCATACCTTTCCTTCTTTCTTTATCTTTCAACGGTAATACCCGTTCTAACCTATTCAAATATACCGCCAATAATCCTGATAGATAATATTGTGTAACTAACGGATATAAATCATCGATCTCTTATTTCTTTTTTCTCTACTTGTTTTTATGTTTGTTAAAAACGATATGAAACATCGCCGTTTGAAATCACCCGGGGTTGTATTTTCGTCTTCGACGCGCGTTAAAAATAGAATCGTAGCACCATATATTGTTTAAAACACTACTATGCGTCCTGATGCGTGAAATTGACGCCTGCCTAATCGAACTTTCGAATTCTACTTTCGATCTTATCGACGTCATCGCGTACACTACAAGTTGACGAGGGAATATAAAAAGCAGGACGAATGAAATAGAATTAGAAATGACAGGATTAAAAGAGACGAGATTTTGCGAGAATAAATGTTGAATTACGTGGAAGAAAGAAATAATGAACAAAACTGTACAAATAGATGTATCAAACAAAAATAGAAATGGAAGATAAGAAGAAGAACAAGAAGAACAAGAAAAAAGTGTAAAATCATAAAGAAAAAAATATTATCTGATAGGAAGAAGAAGAAGAATAAGAGGAAGAGGATGACTCCCTCGATAGCGACGCCAGTGAAGTTTCTCTCTGCATCTCCCTTGCTCCTCCATCCTCTTGGAGCCACCTCATCTTCACGGCCCGAGCCGAGAGAAAAGACGGCGATACACAAGGGTGGTAGTAGTGATACTGTGAGGATAAAGAAGGAAAGAAAGAAAGAAAGAAGGAAGGAAGGAAGGAAGAAAGATTGGTAGACGTAAAAGAAAGAGAGAAGAAGAAGAAGAAGAAGAAGAAGAGGAGAGCGATTCGAAGCTTTGGTCGTCGGCGCGATATCCCGGGAGCAGCCGAGGCAAGCTCGCTCGCGCGCGCAAGGACCACACAGGACGCGGCACGCGCGCGCTCTACCGGGTGGGCCAGCACACGTCCGCTTCGGGCCTACTCGTGCTACCTCGGCCGGGCTCGTGCGTCTTCGACTGGGCCCGGTGGTCGAGCGCGACCGAGGCCACACAGATCGCGCACGCGCGAATGCTTCCTGGGTGGCATTCGCCTGCCGGCCGGCAGGACGAACGTTAGGTACTCTTTCTTCTTCTACTTCTTCTTCTTCCTCCTCTTCTTCTTCCTCTTGTTTTTGTTCTTCTTCTTCTTCTTCCTCTTCTACTTCGTCGTCATCGTCCTCGTCGTCGTCTCTTCTTCCACCGTTCTCGAGCCTCGTACAACCTGTTAGTGTCGTGCCATCCGCACGTTATGCCCCTCGTCGTTCTCTCTTCGCCTTTCAGGACTCTGATCATCTCTCCTTCTCTCTTTCTTTCTTTCTTTGCTGCCGCTCGCTCGTTCTCTCCTCGATTGACCCTGGAGGCTTCTGCCTTGGGTATCCTCTCCGACATCACGAGCTTCTAATAAGATTCCAATTTGTCAATTAGGGGGAGGACGGGATCTCGGGAAGTAGCGAGCCTTCTTTCCCCTTCTCCCTTTTTCTTTTCCTCTTCCTCTTCTTTCTTTTACACGTTCAACGATCTCGTTACGTACTCTTCTGGTAGCTTCTGTACGATCCTCCTTCATTTTTCCTAACCGAACAAATACAACCAACCAACCAACAAGCATGCTCCTGACTCTCAAAGAAAAACAAGGATAAGATGTTTGGTTCTCATGGAAAGTCCGGCCGGCGCAGCTTCCGTAGCTGCGATACGACGACGCACGCATGAACACGTTTTCTCGGAGGAGTCACCGGGGGAACTTGGAACGGACTATAAAGTTTCATTTCTACCGGGCGAATGTCTTCGAATTAGCAATAAAGCAGCTATCTTCTCTCCCCCTTGCGAACGGACAACGAGGCCGCACGGCGTTGGCTCCTTCTCGTTTTTTGTTTACTCACTAGCGAACTGGTTTTGCGGTTGTACACGCTCCTCTCCTTCTTCTCCTTCTTCTCCTCCTTCTTCTTCTTCTTCTTCTTCTTCCTCTCATACTTATTCTCTGTTTGGTCTTTTATTTTTATTATTTTCCTACTCCCTTGTCTTTTCATTTTAGTCTCTAGCGAAGCTTCAGAAGATGGTAGAAGAAAGAAGGGGGGAAAAAAAGGGCTATTTCGAGGTACACAAATACGTATGTACATGCATACTTCGACTACGTTGCGTTAAAGGGAAAGAGGTGGAGTAGGTCGAGGTGGTGGAGGAGAAGGAAAAGGAAAAAGAGAAGAGAAGAGGAGAGGAGGGTTGTCTGCAACGAAGAAAAGAAGTCAATGAGCTCAGCTGAGCTCGAAGGAATCCACCCGACGATGGCACGTGGAATGACGTAGGAAGATCGAAACTCTTTCTTTCTTTCTTTCTTCACTCTGATGTATTCTACAGAGGTGGGGGAGGAATGGGAGATCTAAAAAGAGGAAGCTACGCTCTACTATCCTCGTTATCGAAAATTATAGAGATGGTACGAATTTGAAACATCTACGGTATGGAATATACAAAATTACATTGCATATATTTGATTTTTGCATAAGGGGGTGGTAATTAATAATTCGATAGAAATTTCCTTATTTTTGTTCATACAAAATTCGACATAATATTATGGTAAAAACGTGTAGACAACAAAATACATTAATGTATTTAAATACACACACACACACACACACACACACACACACACACACACACATATATATATATATATATAAAAGTATGTATATAAGAAGCTCACACATGATCTAGGTTCATGCGAGTAGAAACAAAGGAATACTTCCTCCTACTCCTTGTTCAACCTTCCGATCCTTCCCTCCCTTTTTCCCTCGAATGGATTCTACCCTGGTGCAGCGACGTTCGAAGGGGGTATATAACGACGAGGAACAGAGCCGCGAAGGACGGCAAAGAGAGAGAGAGTGAGGTGAAAAAGGGCAGGGAGAGGAGAAGGGAAGACTCGAAGAAGAAAGAAGAATAAGAGGAGTGAACCGGAGGAGGAATAGGCCATTCCACTTATACGCTGCTCGGATTCAATTAACTCTCCACCTTCTTCCCTTCTCCTTCTCCTTCTCCTTCTTCTTTCTTCTTCTTTCTTCTTTCTTCCTCTCTTCTCTCATCTCGCGGCTTTTGCCGTACCTCCTCTCTCTCTCTCTTCCTCACCGAGCCCTCATTCACCTTATACTGGGTGTTCATCAGGACATGCACATTCGAATATACCTTTCCAAATCTCTTATAACTAACAAATTTCATCCAAGATATATGGAAACTAGAAATATCTATCAACAGAAATATCTATTAACATTGTTTATAAGAATAATTTAACTTTCAATAAGTTCGTAATAACAAGTTTATAAATGTTCACATTAATCTTCATGTTAGTTGATTATGATTAACCCGTTAAACGATTACACGTTAATGAAAATTAACACTTTCACGAAGATTCATCTTATCTCTTAATAAAAAGAATAAATAAATCATCTATTTATTTTATTCCAATTCAAAAATAATGTGAAATGATAGTTTATCGATCAAACATTTCGATGATTATTAAGCATTCGCAAATAGAGTAAACTTTAACTAGCCAATTAGAAAAATTAATTGAAAAATGTTTCATTTGGTAGAAGATTTATAAAATGAATTATAGAACACGTAGAAGAACGGTGGTATTTTTTAAACAACGTGGAAACATTGAGCTATTGAAAATTTACAATATATATATATACATAATATATATATACATATATGTATATATATATATATATATGTAATACGTATAAAGATACGCATGTAATGCAAGGACGAGTATACGTCATTGTCGATGACAACGTCGGCGCACGATTATCGCGTAATTACCAACGCGCCTCCAGAGGCTCGCCGTGACTTACGAGGGTAATAATAATAATGAGGCACTTTATTGCCGCCGTATACCATCGTGAGAGCCGTCCTCGAGGCTCGAGTTAAAGGGACGAAGAAAAAGAAAGTAGAAAGAAAGAGAAAGAGAAAGATAAGGATATGGTAAGGAACGAGGACGCTTCGAATCTGCACGCGTTTCACGATTTTTCGAGATTCCTCTTCCTCCTTCTCTTCTTCTTCTTCTTCTTCTTCTTCTTATTCTTTCAATATAAGCAAAACCAGTAAATACGAAACTATACTAATCTAAAATAATTGTTTATCCATTCTTATAACAATTCTTATCAGAAAATGATCCGTTAGTTAATTTCAATCCTCGAGTTATTTTCTTTTTTTCTATTTTTAAACTAATACACAATTTATTATAAGAGTTATATTAGTGTGTATTAATACGTTGAAGTTTTCTTTGAATTAATTCTACTTGCAATGCAAATTCCAGTAGCAATCAATGATCAACAACGTTAGGTATCAAATTTTAATTCGTAATTAAACATTTCTTCTTAGTCGTATACGTGTTAAACCAATACATTTATTTAAAAGATAATGCAATTGATTATCATAAACGACTAAAGTAATCGATGCTCTTGTTTTGCAGAAGTCGAAGGACGCGAACGCTTTGTCATCGGCTCTTTTTCTTAGAGCTCTCGTAAGTCACCGATACCGGTACACTGGTGTCCAGTTACGTCCGATCCGATCCGATGCATCAGCCTGACGTTTTCCGTCGACGGGACCGACCGACCAACCGACCAACCGATCGACCGGCTTTGCTTTTGAAAACTTATATACGACCGATTTAGTTCGTAATATAAAATTCTTTAAACTTGCGTCATAATATTTATTTTCTTTCCTACGTAATTAACGATCAAATTTCATTTTTAAAAACGCCCCGAGAGAAAAAAAGAACAGAAAATTTGAAGATGAGAATTCACCTCGTCTATCCTCTGCCAATAAATACCCAAAAAAAAGGAATTTTTCTAAAAATAATTATAGATTATTTAACATAATTTAACAACAGAATTATAAAACACGTTTTAATAAGAAAAATGTAGCATCCCCGAAATATCTCTAATTACGATTTTCAATATTAAATCTCTTTTAAGTTCTAGAATTTACTATAAGGTTATTAGAACACCTTAGATTCTTAAAATATGGGCCTAGAAAAAACGTGTAAGTTCGGTTCGTGTTCCACTTTCGCTTAGTATTCGTTCGTATCCGATTATTTCAAATTTTACTTTTCAGTACGTCAATCATAAGGTTTCCTTCCTGCGCGAAAACCTTTCGGGCATATCCTGAATCCTTCGGAATGGCCGGCACGCCGACACCCCTCGCTAATTCATAAATTCGGCGAGTCTCTTTCTCTCTTTTTCCTTCTTTTGAAAAGAGGAGTAAAAGAGTAAGAAAAAGTTCAAAAGAGAAAGAGAGAGAGAGAGAGAGAGACAGACAGAAAACTCGCTGCTCTTGTCGCACGTCGGGAGATGAGAACGATGCCTTAAAGCTCGCAACCTCTCCTCTTCTCGAGACGAGATCTTTCTCTCTTTCTCTCTTTCTCTCTCTTTCTCTTCTCCTCTCTCTCTCTTTGGTTTCCCACGAGAACAACCGCCGCCACCACCGCCGCCTTCTGGAATGTCGCTCTCCCCTTCTCCACCTCCACCTCCACCTCTTCATCCTCCTCTTCCTCTTCCTCCTTCTTCTTCTTCTTCTTCTTCTTCTTCTTCTTCTTCCTCCTCCGCTTGTTCCATCCACCACCGCCTCCTCCTCATTCTCTTCATTCTCCTCCCGCAGACTATCGCGCAACACAGAGTGTCTCTTCTCGCTTTATTTCGCTACTTCAACCCCGACAAGGCATTCTTACTTTCTTCAATTTCATTTGAAATTTAATATGAGTTGCATTCGATCCAACCAACCAACAAACCAACCAACCAACCAATAAACCAACCAGCTCTTTTCTTTTTCACGAGAATCGTAGCAAAATTGAATGAAAAAAATAGAATTGAAAGAAAATTCACATTGAGCAGCAAATTTTTATTGCAAAGTGCACTTCAAAAGACCGATCTGTATAAAAATATAATTTCATTTTAATATGAGAATTGTTATTTTTTTGTGTATATGATGAATATTCCATAAATTTAAATATTACGATTGCCTTTTAATTTTCATTGACTATTATTCTCAATCTTCCTTTTTAAATTTTTGTCACGGTGCCGATTAAACGTCATCGTCGTAAAAAAAAAAGAAAAAAAACAATACGAACGTATCATTCTCGTTTTTTACCGTTTACGTTTATTTTCTTTTACTACGATAGAACAAGGTTCATTGTGTTTCACTATTTTCTCTAACTCTAGGTCTAGCTTCCTATTACACGTCTGACTAATAATAATGGTGGTTTACACTTTGTTACCTACGTTGCATCGAGCTAACACTAACACAAAGAAGATTCTCGTACAAGTATCTGTATCGTATCCAGGTGTGCGTCGATCGTGCCATACAACGGGTGATCCGTTCAAACTTACAAACTTCAGATTTTCCACGAGTTAGTATTTAATTTTAATTCAACATAATTAAATCCCTATTTAATTATTATCTATTTAACAAAATGCAATATTTCTTATCGTTGCAATTAATATCCTTTCTTTTGTATATTCTTTTCTTGGTTTTAAATTAATTTTTCGATTTAAAGGGAAAAAAAAATTTTTCAACGTAAAATGATAAATTATTATTCTTATATGAAATAACTATTAAACAACAAATATATATTTAAACATTAATAATTGTCACCCGATATATATATTGTGTCGAGTCAGTCTAGACGTAACATGAAACCAACCATATAAGATGACTACTTATCACGTCCAGCATCCCTACCAATGTCGTTCAAGTAGTTCTCATTTATTACAACAAGCTTGTACGAACTGGTTATATTATCAAAAAGTTATTTTTAATATGAACGATTCATTATAGTGTATGTGAATTACTTTTAGATGATAGATGATAAATCTAATAATACATATATTAGTAAATTATGTTCGTCATATGATCGAGTAAAAAAGTTTGGTATTGGAGTATTGGCAAAGGTGAGAATTGCATGTACGAAAGGAATAGAATAAATAAATGTGTCAATTAAAAAAATACTAATCATGTAAAAATTCTACAAGCAGTAAGGATCAGTACATAAATAGAAACAGGTTGAAAAAAAGATTTTTTTTCAATTAACAAAAATTTATTATCTAATAATTCTAAATACTTTCTTTCATATTAGTGATCAGTATTATAATTACGCAACGTATGCAAAATTATTTAAAAAACTATCTTCTTGGTATTAATTTCTATCAATGATATCAAGTTCTATGTTATCAACCCACGTTACATGATCATGTCAATAATCACATAAAAAAAAAAACAAAAATTATCGATAAGATATTAAAAATATCTTTGGTATTAACTTATGTCAACTATATCACGTTCTATGTTATCGACCAATGTTACAGAATCATAACAGTAATCACATTAAATTAATAACAAAAGTATTGTAAATGAAATCAAAGAATATATAAAACTTCATTGGAAATGCAATTAATTTTAACATGAAAATACACGAAGAGAAAAAAATGATTGCAAGATATATGCATTTTGAAGATCAATTCATATTGGAATTATTTATATTGGTTACGTAATTATAACCTTTCGTTGATAAAAACAACGTTTATTTATTTGTATTATTCAAATTAATATCAATGAATACGCATACGTAGAAATAAATATAAGAAATCTTAAATAATCTTCAATATTATCTATAAAATTCAAATCGATTAAAAAGTATTTCATTAGAGTACCGATAGATGGTACTGTTGAAAACATAAGTCCAGTGCCGGCTCTATTCGATCATCACAGTACCGGGGGCCCCTTCAAGAATTTACAATTTAATCGACTAATTATAAAATTATTTCTTCGTTCAAATAATTATCTACAAAACGAACATATCGAACAATATTACGTATTCTCATTACACTAATCCAACAATTATAACAATTAAAACAAAACAAAAAAAGTAAAGGAATCTTAATCGAGGAAAAAAAAACGCGAAAATAAATAAAGTATCTTTGCCTTGCTATTACGTCAACGATATGTCCTTCTTATTTCAAATGAAGAATGAAAGAAAGAGGAAAAAAAAAGATTCTTGGATAAATACGGTGAATGAAAAAACTATGATGTAGATATTTACAAATGTTGAGATAGGTAAAGCGAGAACGAGAATGAGATAGAAAGAGAGTAGGGAGAGAGAGAGAGAGAGAGAAAGAACGTGATGAGAATGAGGGTTGGAGAGAGGTGAAAGAGCATCGATAGAAACGGGTGGGGTGATGCTTAAAAGGGGCTAAGCGGGGAGCGCAGTGTGCGATCGCCATTCGAGCGGTTCGGACTATGCTTCGAGAGATCGTTCCGTAAAAACGACTCACTCGTTGTTTCTCTTACTCGGGTACGATTTAATAACGTACAACGACGTTCTCTTTTCCTTTTTTTTTTTCTTTTCCTCCCATTTCTCTTTCCTCTTTTTCTTCTGCTTATTCTTCTTCTCGTATAAATTTCTCTCGTTGATATATAAGAATATTTCTGTCATAATAAAAGATAATTTAACGCGTGAAGAAGTTGATATACGCGTATTAAAATTCGATCCTTTGAAAGAGATGTTAACGAATGGTAGAAGATAGTGGGGTGGTGTGCACAGGGGTGGTCCACCAAGATGATTATTTCGATGAAACTTTTAACGTAAAGAGAGAAAGAAAGTGAGAGAGGAAGACTGAAAGAGAAAAAGGGGAAAAGAAAGAAAAGAAACAAATAAATAAATAAATAAAACAAAATAATAAGAAATTGAAGAAAAACGAAAGGACGTAGGAGGATTAGAAGAAGAAGAAGACCGTAGTCACGGTCTTCTTAAGAAATGGGCAAGAAGGGCTCCAAGCGGAAGACCCGATGGAGAACCCTGAATATTGGTGGTGAGTCTACTTTACATTTATTTTTTTCTTTTATATATAATATTATTATTTTCCTGAACAATAATCAGACCTGACATGGCCCCTTTTTTTATCGTACCCACCTCGTGTGTATCTTTGTGTATGCATATATATGTGTGTATGTGTGTGTGTGCATGTGTGTCGTCGTCATAGTCGTCGTCATAGTCGTTGTCGTCGTTCACGAGATTCTCTTCCGTACACCCTTATTCTCGTAGAAGACTCTAGCACGAGTTTGCGCGCGCGCACACTCACTCACTCACCAGCTCACCTTTCTCCATATTTCGCGAATTACCCCGACGTCCGACCGGGCCATCGATCGCTCTCAACCAGATATTGCCTCGCCTTCACGATACCTCTCTCTCTTTCTCTTTCTCTTTCTTTCTTTCTTTCTTTCTACCTTTACTTCCCTTTTCTATAATCTATCTCCCATTTATTTATTTATTTCATTTTCTTATCTTCTTCATACCTTCTTCCTTCCATTCCCTTCCCTTCTCTTCTCTTCTCTTCTTTCTTTTTACTTATCCTCTTAAAACATTTCCTCCTATTTTTAATCATAAATAAAAAGACATCTTCCTTTTTTTTTTATTAATCAGATTTAATTCCCGATAAATTTTCCATCACCACTTCCATCTACTTGTTCGTCAATGTCAAACGTTTCCCTTGAACCCTCACTCCCCCTGCTCCTCTCTCCACTCACCACCCCATCGATAATCCCTCATATATTATCCATGTAAAATAATAAAATAAATACGAATCTGAACTTCCTTTTTCTATTTTAAAAATAATTCGATGTAACATGTCGATAATGTAGTTTATATTACCATTTGCACGTTCGTACATCCATGTGTCGGATATCGAACGTTTTATAAATGAGAATATAATAATAGTCGAGAAATGGCTTACTCTTAGACTCGACATCTCACGGAATGATTTTTATCGTAACGTTGTCGATTTAATAAAAGTACAAAATATTGTTTGCAAGCAACGAGAAAGGTAAAGGTCGTGACGACAAAGACAATACATTTCCGTTCTACTTTAACATATTTCTTTCCTTTTTCTTTTTTATTTTCTTTTTTTTCCTTTTTTTCTTTTTCGTTATTATTATTACGTCTTAATATTCGTATTTACGTTTCTTCATTTTCTCATTTTAAAGATACCGCGAGAGAATTACGCTAGTTGAAAAATTAAATATCTTTTCGCATATACTTTATGTTTGTATTAGGTTGTCAAATATGAAACGAAGCAAAATATGCACATAATTGAATTGAAATTTGTCCCATAAGTTTCTTTTTATTATTTTACTAATATTAAATACCATAGTATTATGAACATAATGATAAGAATGAAATCATATATCGTTAAAGTTAAATAATATAAAATACAATAGAAAAATAATATTTTCTATTGAAACATAATGAAGAAACTTATGGGACGATCTAATGCATGTATTAAACGTCCATGTATGTGTGTATATGCGTTATGCATATATACAGAGAAGGGGAAGAAGAAGAAGAAGAAAAAAAAACAGAGAATAGTGTCACTAGGACAGCTTAAAATGAGATTTCTTTCAGACTTAACCAGCTTTTAAATGTTTTATAATTTTTAACAAGTACTACCTCAATATCCAGACGAGAATTACGAGCTTGATTTTTTTTCTTTTTGTTTTTGGTAAGAAAAAACGCACCTAAGCGAGAAAAAAAAACCCAGTAAGTAAGAAAGAAAAATAGGAAGAAAAAGATTAGATATGTTTATATACGTCCTTGAGTAACTATCATCGGTTAGTTTATTTGTCGAATAGGTTTTACGTTTCATAAAAATAACACGCAAATATAAACATACCCCCTTAATAGTCCCGTGTTGTAAAAGTAAAGTAAAGGAAGAAGGTACGCTTAGGATCGTCAGAAACGTTCGACCGCGAGACCACCTCGCGACAGCATACATCGATCCACGTAGTACCCTCTCTTTCTCTCTTTTACTCTTCTTTTGCTATTTCCTCTGCTCTCTTCTAGCTTGAGAAAATATCTACCTGACCTGGAACAATGAATCAAACAGACAAAGGTCTCTTTACCCATTTTGCATATGGAAAAATATGATATTTTTACCACATATGTAATATCTCATTTTACTTTCATTCAATTCATTTAATTTTTTGTAAGAAAAATAAATAGTATTTATATACGTAAAATTTGCTAAATACATAATCCATGTTATGTAATTTTATTTACATTTAATGAATTATCCAATTTTTATATCAAGGACCTATAAAAACAGGAGTATTCTCAGCTCATATCGCATACCCAAGGATAATCCTAGTATTCGATTTTTTGTATATTTTTTTTTTCTAAATAAATTCTTTTACTAAGCTATTTATAAAGAGCGTGCAGAAAATAAATGAAAATAATGTCATTGAATGAGAGAATATCTTGATATAGTTCTTATCTTACACATTGTACTACATAAAATGATAAAAGTATATACTCTTGAAGAAATATGTGAGATGAGATATTTAATTTTAGCCGATAATGAAGAACACGTTGAGTGAGCCAACATCAGGATTCATTAGAAAATTCATTTTAATTATGAAGCGAATATTTAACCAAAAGCTAGAATAATCCTTTTTCTTTTATTTTTATTATATATTATATAATATCTATCGAATTACAAACATCCAATTATACGAATATATAATAAAAAGAAAAATAAATAAATATAAATATTAGAAGATGGTAAGAAATATATTTCTCGATTGCATTAGTGAAGCAAACAATGCACATAATTAAATTGAAATTTGCTCCATTCCATACTTGACAACCTAATACCACAAACCAAGATCCGAATATTTTGTATAATATATTTCATTTCTACACGCACGCACATATATTTATTTCTCTACCACATATACATAAGGTGTCCTAAACTTAGACAGACACCCCTTTATATGTGGTATAGAAATAAGATTCTTAGGGAGTTAGTAGCTCAGTCAGCGAAATTGCGATCGGTTCAAAGAGTTTGAAAGAAAAGGGATGACAAAGGAGAAAAATAAAAAGAAAAAAGAGAAAGAGAGAAGGGGTGGGAAGAGGGAAGAGAAGGGAGGAAATAGATAGAATATAAAGAAAAAAAAAGAGAAAGAGGAATAGGGAATTCCATCCACGCGACGTCAAAGCGCGGTGGTGGTCGTTCTTGCAGGTTGCACGTGCTGCAGATCGTAGACCTTCCTCAGGCGTCGAATGACGCGTTCTCGGGTGTTACGTAATTCTAACCAATACCGCCGGTATTAACGCACAACTTTTAAGTACGTTACGTTACATACGGGGCGTCACCAATACTATTTCCTTCTTTTTCT
Organism: Mischocyttarus mexicanus; assembly: GCA_023678845.1. NCBI lineage: Eukaryota > Metazoa > Arthropoda > Insecta > Hymenoptera > Vespidae > Mischocyttarus > Mischocyttarus mexicanus. The sequence goes on along the minus strand of JACGTP010000008.1, from coordinate 526,765 downwards.
TCTTCTTTTTTTCTCTCCTCTTCTAATTCCTTTTCCATGTACACAACTTTAATCCTTTTTACAGAGTCGTTGTAGAAACAGGTACATTAGAAGAAGAAAAAAAAAACAAAAAAGAAGAGAGAAAAAATTCTACAGAAAATAATATATTATTGGTTAATTATTAAATACTACAATGTGTTTTTCTTGAAAATAATTTCTAAGAATAAAAGATCATATTTGAAAATGCAGCTATTTGTATAATCTACGACGGCTACCTTAAGTATTCTAAGAAAAGCAATATGGCGCCTGATGCAAGTACGAGGTATATTTGTCTAACGAAATTGTTCGAATCATTTCGTTAATAATCAAATCATATTCGGTTTATTTTTCTTATTATATAATATTTGATTAGGTGTATATATACATATTTAAATATATATTTATACGTGTGTGCGTGTATAGATTAATGAATATGTAGAAAATACGTTTTCTTTGAACGTTTGTTAAATCTTTGGAAGAAAATACTTGGAGTTTGAGTTATGAATAGCACGTGAGTGACCACGAGGAACTCGAGTCACATGTCATACCGTTCTACACACAGACGCGACGAGTTCTCTTTTCGAATGATTCGTATGTCACGAGTCGTTTTATACTTAAACTCACATACACATACACACTCTCATTTTCTACAACGGCCAAAATCTTGACGAGTCCTTCCAAAATATGTAACTATCTATATATTGCAATATTCTGACGTAATATTGCAATATTATCAGAGAATTTCGTTGTAATTTTAATTATACTTTACGCGATCTTTAATAATTTCAAATATTTGATCATTTCTATCTAATACGCGATAAAACATTTCAATTATTTTATATTTTACAATTTTTCGAATAACTTTTACGAGAGATTATTAAATTTTATTATCACGAATTTTATATATATATGTATGATGGATCTAGAAATGATTTTAATTATTTCTTTAAAACTAATTACACTCTTTTTTGATTAACTTTGACGAGATTGTAAATAATTTCCTAATAGTCTTATCATTTTAATCAAATAAATTGGTCAGTAAAATATCTGGAGAATAAATAAAATTGTTGTTTTTTTTTTAAATCAACATATTAATTAATATTTAACCAAATTTTTCAATTAATGGAGACATTGTTTTATTCAATCTGGCCTTTCAAACCTTACCTTGGAAGGTTAAAGAACTCTTGAACGTAAGCCAAATTTAGCATCGATTGATTTCACACTTCTAATGAGACTAATTTATATATATATATATATAAACGCACACGAATAAAATTTCTAAATACAGTTAAATACAACCCACCTCCAATTTTATAATTTTATATTCGGATTTATATCTCGGGGACATCTTCTTCACTCATTCGGCCATTATGTAACGCATAGAGAACTTAACCTATAAATTAATTTGAGAGATCATAAAAAGACTTGAAGTTTAAAATATCTTCCTGACATTGGAAAATACAATAATTTATAAATATATTGTTATTTTTATTTCATATTTGTTTTCCATAATATTCTAATTGGTTATTAATCATTATATATCACAAAGTCACTACAGTAATGGCCTATACAAAATCACTGTTTGTTGCAATGTGCAACAAACAATTACTCAACGACCCAATAGTCAAAATATTTTGTTAGTTTGCCAAAGTAAGACATTTGTTTTTACGTCTATTTCATCGATTATGTGTTCTACGATATATCCTTTTTTTTTTTTATTTTTAATAAATATGCGATACTTAATATTTTAATAATGCAACACTTAAAACAAAGATTTGTTTTCCTTTTTTTTAAATAATACATTCACCGTGATGCAATTCGATTTATACCAAATCGAAATAATAGAAAAGTGTATACGTCGAAGAAAATTATATAAGCACGTGGAGAAGAATTTTTAATAAACACTTTTAGATTATAGGTGAAGAAAATGGCGACGAAGGTGGGAATGTATTCGAAACGAAGAACTCTAATGATAGATAGATAAATAGATAAATAGATAGATAGATAGATAGATAGATAGATAGATAGAAAGCCGGTCCAATGTTTTCGACAATGTACCTAGACCATTCTATAATAGTCCGACGTTCCAAATCACTTATGCTTAGGCTATCCTTAACACTTTGTCATCGTTCACGACAACGGCAATGGTTTGAGACAATATTCTTGTTCTGTTAGTAGAAATGAATAAAAAAAATGAACAATATCGTTAAAAAACTAAACAATTACATTTTACTAGATCGTGGAATCGAAATCTATTTTTTTATAATAAAATTTATTACACAGGAACATTTTATTTAAAAATTTATCACCACAAATGTTTTACGACAAATGACGTTTTATTTCTTTCTTTTAGCTTAATTTTATTGTATAGAAAATATTAATCTCTCAATAATGAATTTATTCATTCGAAATTTGACTTACAAACATAGCTGCGTATGCAGTTGAAAAAGAAAAAAAAGAGAGAAAGAGAAGAAAAAATTACAGCAACACTTGACATTTAAGCATATTCAGCTCTTACTGCAACCCGAAAAGTAATTGGACGATTAATCAATAATATTAATTCGACATGTTACAAGCATAACTCTTTAAAATATTTCATCTTAACATTTGATAGATCTGGTAGTTTTAAAACATTGGTTCACCAATTTGTCATAACACAGAATCATGTTTATAAAACTATTCTTTAAAAATATCTGGCACGTTTGTAGTCGTGGGTGGGTACTTTAAAAACGATTCGCGCGCTGCTGCCCCGTGTGTTTCAATTTTCATTATACAATCGCGAATCATTATATAGTCTTCTGGCTTCGATCAGGATGATAGATTCGTTCGTTGCATTTAACTCTAGGCATGTTTCTTTTTTTTTACGATTGGCAATAAATCCCGATTTGCCGTAAATGTTCTTCGCGTAAATGTTTTTCAACAAATGAAAGATAAAAAGGAATGGGTTGGGATAGAGGGGTAAGAATGGGGAAAGGAAAAAAGGGAAAACAACATTAAAGAGATTTATTCGTCGGAGATGGTTGTTAGAAAAGTCCAGACATGTGTATAGACAGATAAGGGTGAGGAGAGGAGAGGGCTGGGTTTCCCTCTGGAGTAACCAGCCGATCGATGAAGGTGTCTCTAACGGAAAAGGAAGAAGGGACTCCTAGTTGTGGCACAAGTTCAAATTTTGATTGCCAAAAAGGGAAAGAAGGGGAGAAAAGTAAAAGTAGAGAATGAAAAGAATCTACGCACCTAGCTACCACTATAGCTGGTAACCATAGCAACGGGCGTGTCCTTTTCGATTTCATTTGGGATATATAATATTGTGAGCAAAGAGACAAAGCAAAATATATATAAATAAGTATATAAAAAAAAAAACAATTATATATCTATTTATTATATATTCAATTAAATATTTATTAATAATCTTTCTCTCCAAAAATTTAAAAATAATTAAATAACTAACAAACAAACATATAATTTTCTATATTGTATATTATATTTTATAAAATATGTGTTCTTCTACACACACACACACATACTATGATAATACTTAACATAGATCTTAAAATGATATATTACAAAAGATTTAGATATATATCACTTTTACATTGTAGCATTTCTAAATTGTTTTAATTTTTGCATAGGTAGTATAAACAAAGTCAACAAAGTAACATGCATTTTGGCAATGCACAGCACTTGATCTTCCGTTGGTGTACGATATGTCTATCGGCACGAATTACATAATTACTCGATTACTACAAAGTTTAAAATGATGTTCGTCATCGTCGTTGTAGTCGTCGTTGGTGTTGGTGTCGGTGTCAGTGTCGGTGTCGGCGTCGGCGTCGACGACGTGCGTTCGACACAAGCCGCCGTCCTGTTATATAATTCCTCTGACTAGAAGAGAAACGAAACCCGCGCGCCACCAGAACACAGTTTCTCTCAGAGAGTTTCTCTCTCTCTTTCTCTATCGTCTCTATTTATCGAATGGTTGGTTGGTATGTATCTTCACACCTAGTCGAATTTCTAAAAGAGCCTTCAGAGACAAACTATAAAAGGAGAGAGAAAGGAAAGGACCCTAACCATTTTATTCCATCCACCAATTTCCCCATTATCCTCTTTCTTTCTCTTTCTCTCTCTTCCCCTTATTCACCTTTATTATCCTTCGATTAACGTTCAATCATTTAAACGTTAAAATTTAGTTTATTTATAATCAAATTTGTATATTAGAAAAATGTTTCTTACCCGCTTATTCCTAAGAATAATATAAAAAATAATAAACCATACTCGTATCGTGTTGTTATATAAAATCTCTGTTGTATATTATCGACAAAAAATTAATTTTAATTAGAGAGAGAGAGAGAGAGAGAGATAGCGAGGAGAAAAAAAAAGAAAATAAAAAGAGAAAATTCTGATTAAGTCCTTAGAAACAAGCCCTAAGGGGTGTATAATTCTGCGCAAACGTCGTTGGAGTATTGAAGAGAGAGAGAGAGAGAGAAAAGGGGGATGGAAATGCGTTTGTAGTATTACGTGAATTTGCTCACGCGCGCGCGCGCGCATTTGAGGATCTGGGTAAGAGGAGAGAGAAAAGTTGAGAAGTAGGGGTGAAAGAGAGGGAAGGACAGTGTTAGTGTGATGGTTGTGTAGAGGGTTTTGAATTAGGGTGGGGGATGGGAGTTAGGAAAATCGTTTTGCTCCGCACAGTCGCCGAGGCTCGTGGAAGAAAATCGAAGGGTTTTCGAATAGGAGAGAGAGTTGTTTGTTGGGGGGTCGACCAGTATGGCATACACCACCACCGTGTGTGTGTTCGCCACTTCGTCATATCTTTTGTCCAGATTTTATTGATAATTTCATCCGGTCGATCATAATAATCGCGAAAATTTTCATCGACGTTAAAACCTTCCCCTTTGTCTCTAGTATTTTTTTTTCTTTCTTTCGATAATGGAGGAGGAAAGAGAAGAAGGGAAAAAAAAGAGGGGAGAGATGTTCGTATAAAAATATTGACAGAATTAAAAAAAAAAAGAGAGACAGACAGTGGATTAATTTTTTCTTTCCTTCATTTTCACCTCTTAATTTTATTCCTCGTCGTTATTAATTATTTATTTTTATTCATTAATTAATACATTCGTTCATTCATTCATTCATTCATTCATTCGTTATTCTGCATTGTTTTCTTATTTTTTTTTCTTTCATGAATATGTTGAGTCATCTTTTTTCGCTTTCAATCGAAAATCAATCGAGCAATATACCCCTCCACCATCCAACCTCCAAAATTATAACGATTTATTGAAATTAACCTTCGGTATAGTATTTTAAACCGATTACGTAATCTAACAACATCGATCGTGTACGATGTTCGAACGTTGGGTACCTTTCTTATCGAACGATGTTATATTTTCGATAAAACCGTATTTATATGTGCGTGATGTGTTTCTGCGTATAAAGTATATCTAGAAACTTACTACTATTCGTTCCATTTCAATATAAATATTTTTAATCTCCGTATATTTGATAATATGAAATATATATGTGTACTCAATAATAATCAATTAATCTGAAACAATAATTAAATAATCGTTTAAACTTCTATCGATAATTTTGTAATAAGAGATTACAGAATGGGGAGTTTAAAGATAAAGGATGTTTGATGGAAAAGAGGGGGGTATAATCCAAAAAAAAAATTAAAAAAAATAGAAACAAGAAACGATTATGAAAGTTTATGAAAAATAAGGCAAGTTAGTTCGATAAAGTGAACATTGCATGACGTTACGTAAAAAAAGGTGGGGTAGTAAATCGAAGATAAAAGGGTAGGGGAAAGATGGGAGGGTGGTGAGAGATGGAAAGTAGGGTCAACCATAAAGAAAGGGGGATTCCATTCAAATATTAAATTAATTTATATATATGCATATAAAACTCTCGATATGCGCATTAGTTTATATACGACTGAAGGATAATATGGACCATGGAAACTCGAAAAAAGAGAGAAAGAAAGAGAAAGAGTGAGAAAAAGAGAGTAAGATAGATGTTTGTTCGACTTTGTGGTAAAAATGTGTTCGCTTTTTTTATACACGAAATCTAGAAACGGAACGTGAGTAGATAAAGATAGGACTTCGTGAAGACGAAGTGTTGCATAAGCTAACCGACGATAACGGAGGGCAAGTTTATAGACTCACTACTTTAACGTTATCGTTTTAATTTTTTAAGTGTAAATATATGTGTCCTTATATGCATGCATGCATGCTCGCACGCACTTACGCACGCACGCATACACGCGTGGTTAATATTATTTTTGTGTATACGTAATCAAGTGTTTGTGGTCGATTTTACCTTCGACTCTAAAATAGATTAGTATTATATATTTATAGGCTTTAATAGCGTGTCGTTTTTAATCAAAATTTTATCGTGATTGCTTTATCATCGTAAAAAGAATTTCTCGATATTGTTTTCTTTTTTATTTTTTCAACGTTTTACCTATCGGAATTTTTATTTTTATTTTTAGAGGAATACCAGAGATTCGAAGAGATTATTATTATTATTATTTTTTTTTCTTGCTATAAAAGAAACTTAAGAAATTGCGATATTAATCTCCGGTTATCGGCCCTGCCCTCCGTTATCGCACTTTTACAAACTTGTTTTACGCAAACGACTACGGAAGAAGTTCGAAAGATATTTTAATATTTAAAGGTTCTAAAGACTACACACATTCTTTTTCATCATTCTTTTGTAGAGTACTAGAGTAATGTACTAGGATAAAGTTGATAGCTTTTTATACGATTTCAACGAAGTATACATGTATGTATGTATGTATGTATGTATGTATATATATATCAATAATATTTTTCTTTTCATGTATTTTTCCTTTCTCTCTCTTCGATTAACGAAATCAAATCGATCAGGAGTTTTGTGTTAGGTTTTTATCCTCTATCATTTGTTTTTTCTTTCTGTACATTATTAGTTTTATTTTTGGATTATGTCGTTGCTGTTAATTTTTAAATAAATATAAAATAACTCGATTCGAATACGATTTGATATCCTATGTATATGTAGCACTACCTGCAAACGGATCGATCAATGAAGCGCGTACTCTTTTCAATGTAAATACAGTAACATAGGAAAGTATATGCATGCATCTATATACATATGTGTGCATATATATATATATATGTGTGAATGTATTTATGAATATCTATAGAACATACTTTAATCGAACAATACTGAGAATCTAGGCTGAAAAAAAAAAGAAATCAAAGAGAATGAGAGAAAAATAAGTCGTATCGTCGACCTTTTCCATAAAGTAGGAAGTGATATATTTATGTTACAAAAGATGATAATAATCTAAGAAGATTAAAAAGATAGTTATAAAAAAAAAGGATAGATATAATAAAGAACTTAGAAAAAAGGTATATAGAGGAAAGTATAATAAAAAAAAGAAAGAAAATTAGTCTTATTGTTAGTTCGAGTAACGTGAAGATATTCGACCGATTTGCATCGAGGAAGAAAACTAATTAGCATCGATTATCGTTCGTATTCTAATCTTATTAGTTTTCGAAAAAAGTTACTAGTATTTTTCATACACCAACAACGGTATATATATATATTGTCTAATATTATTGAATTATACCTATTAGTATATATATTAATTATTTACTATAATAACATATTTAAATTTCTATATATATGCATATACATACGTATATATAAAATAGAATAATAAAAATTAGAAAGATATATAAGTGATCTAAATAAAATTTAAAAATATGAAATAGAGAGAGAGAGAGAGAAATAAAATATTGTTCAAAAGGGAAGGAAGGAAAGGAGGTAGATTAGTCGTCATCGTCATCATCGTCATCGTCGTTGTCGTCGTAGTCGTCCTTCGTTGAACCCGAGAATTTCGCCGATGGATCTATCTCTCGCTCCATCGCTCGTCTTCTATTCTAATTCCAATGCTATTCTAGTCCTATGCTAGCACAGTAGCCAATCGGCTACGTCCGCCGGAGCGCACGACACTCTACGAACGCCCTCGTCTCTTCTCGTCTCGTCTCGTCTCGTCTCGTCTCATCTATTCTATCTCTTTCTTTCTCTTTCTCTCTCTCTCTCTCTCTTTCTGTATATTCGTTCTTCTTCTCTACTCTTCTTCTTCTTTTCCCTCTCCTCTTCTCTCTACTAATCCCCCGCCACCTTCCGATTATCTACGTTCACCCCTTTCCGCGCACAACCTTAGTCGATCTCAGGGCATCGCGTGCGAAACATTATTGCGCTTGCTGCATCCTCGTTACGTGTATTTTCGTCCCTTATCACTCATCCGTAACGATCGAGACAAACGACGGTGAGAGAGGAAAGAGAGAGGGAGGGAGAAAGAGAAAAAGAAAGAGAAAGACAGAGAAACTAAGAAAGAGAGTGAGAAGTAGGGGGATGGAAGGGATGAAAGTATGATAGGGTTGCCAGAGGGTGGTAGTTGGTTTAAAATGAAATCTGATAAAATTATCCGATTATTGGTAGAGTTAGGAGGAAGACAAAATAATAATAATAATGATAATAATAATATATAATAATAATAATAAAATTAATTAATTTTGAAATATTAGTAATACGAATTTGAACGATTTCTTTTGAGAACATTTTGTCTTCTTTTCGTCTCTTCCTTCCTTTTATTTTTCCATTCCACCCCATCTTTTAAATTAGTTTTTTATTCCCCCACCCCCTTCTTCTTCTCTTCTCTTCTTTCTTTATATTATATTATATTATATTATATTATATTCATCATTGAAGAACGCATCGAGCGAAAGAGAAGTAAATTTGTTATTATAAACATTAAATCGTCTTGTGGAGTGCTTTAAAACGGATTATCTATCCCATCCAACTACGGTGGAAAATTTAAAAAAGGGCGGAGGGAAAAAGTCATGCAGTGGCGCCGACAACGGAGGGTTACCCACGTGATCGGCTCCTCCAATCACGTTTTACTTTTAGCGAGGTACCAAGATGGTACGATTTTCAAATTGTCATGAGTTTAATGCTCGCGAAATTGGTCTGTTGCTTGTTAAAAACGAAACATCTTTTTTATATAGTTATTCCTTTTTTCTTTTTGTTTTCTTCATTTTTAATTTGTTTTAATTTTCTTCGCTCACCTTCTTGTTTGTATTATTTAACACCGCTAGTACATTTATTCATTTATACGCTTCAGTAGTTTCCTTTTAATATAGAAAAAGAATGGGGATGATTTGTAATATGAAATAAAAATCATCCTTATGATATAAACGTAACTTTAATTAACCAATCATCGTATTGTAAATGATGGCACGTTTTAAAAACTACTAAGATAAAGCAGTATAACAAACCTTCGGTAATTGTCACACTTACCGTTCACGAGAAAGAGATTCATTTGGCACGAAATCTAGGCTAACATACTTCGTGTTATTTGCTATCCTTGTATATATCATGTGTATATATATATTTCTATTCACTCGATGACTCTTTCAAAAGTTTATTGAAAGATATTCGATTTTTGCGATAGTAGCAGTAAATGATAAAAATCCAAATCTAATTTGCAATGGATGAACAATATTTTTAATATATGATATTTCTTTTTTATTTTTTTCAACAGCTCCGCCAGTAGAGGAGGACGAAGAAGAAGGCTTACGAAATGGATACATAAAAGGTCAACAAAATGACACGAGCTCTCACAGTTTCGATCGAAACGGGCAGGCTGAGTATAAACCAAGAAGAAGCATTGTTGGATCCAGTGGTAGCAGTGGTTATGCGAGTGGAACATCCAGATCGAGGAGAGACGACTCTACGGGGTCTCTGTCGCAACCTAAAATTATATTCAACGAAGATGAATATACGAGGATTACTACACCAAGACAAGACGTTTTATTCAAGAAGGGTTATCTATCCCGTAAAAAACCATGGGCTGGTAACGCCAGTACCAGTGCTACCCCATCGACCACTGAGAGTCAATCAGCCTCGCATTCAACCGCAGGTAGAGGTATAGGTAGAAGCGTAAAGCACTTCATCAAATCTTTAGTTTTATTGTCCTTTGTGTTTATTGTTCTAATATCTTACATATATAGCATATTATAAGATTAACTTATTCTGTTGTCGTCATTGTCTATCTTAGGAAAAAGGTAACTTTATTGATTATTCATATTTCTTCTTTTCCGTATTTATTTATTCATTCATTCATTCATTATTTCTTTCTTACTTGTTTCCTTCTTATTATTATTCATATTGTTCGTTTTACACATCATCCACCTTGTTGAATTTATTTTTCTTAAAGTAGATGATCTTTAATTCGTAATGCAATGACCTTTTAGATGGTAGCGAAACAACAGAGGATCAACAATTATTGGATAGGGATAGCGCGTCCGGTGAATATCCTCCAGGAATTGATCCAGCTGCTCAAGTTGGTTATGGAACATTTTATGATCACGCTAGTGGTTATTATTACGAGTATCCAGTGATGTTGGTAGGACCTGCACCAGTTCCTACTCAAATTGGACCTGGCATTCTTACAACTTTGCCATGTGCTTCAGTACCTTTGAGACCGATCGAGTGGATCAATCCAGCCTTTATACCAAAACCATCCGAACAATCTTATTGCATGATGGAATCCAATGATAATAATTATCAGGTGAAATTTACTCTACTCTGTGTTATCGTAATTATTCGTATTTAGAAAAAATAAAGAAAAAAAAAGAAGTAACGTTGAATGATTTTTAACAGAACGGTCAAAGTACAGAAAGTCATCCAGTGGTAATAGAAGAACACGGCAATGCATTAGTACCAGTAGAAAATTCTTATGGTACGTGGAACGAAAGTGGTACTGGAAGTGCGAGTTGCAATGGAAGTGTTGCAGAGGAAATGGAAGAACAACAACAACAGCCACAACAACAAGAGGAACAACAACAACAACAACAAGAACAACAAGCACAAGGGGAAGAAGCATATGTGACGATAGGGGAAATGGTCAAAGAGGATAATAGAACAGAAGAGTTTTACGGTGCAGCGGATCAATGTCCAATGATAAAAGAAAACAACGATGATGGAAATGGTGGTCCTTATCTTGAGCCGATAGTGATGCAGCAAGCACCCATACACCATGTGCCACACGTGATACCAGCCATACCACAGCCATATATGTACCCTGGTCACTACATGTTCGGCCCGCCACTGGTCAACGTTAATGGTTGGTTAACAATTAAATCTCCCTGTCATGTTTATACCAATCCAGATAATTGATATTGTTTTTATGACTTAATTTTCAATCATTAAGAAGTTAGTTAGTTTCTTTTTATTCGCTCTTCGTATACGATTAGATCTTCGTTCTGTTCACGGACGGATGGACGGAACAACGGACGAAATAAATAGTATTATTATGGATAAGAGAGAAAGAGAAAGAAAGAAAAAGAGATATATAGAAAGGAAGAAACACATATATATATGTATATATACATAGAAGAAATAAAAAAGCGCACGTTGGGAAGGAAGCGTGTAACGTGTCGTCTCTTTATGATCGTTTACGTAACGTTGCACAATCGGCCGCCACTATCTTTACATATTCTTACATTACAAACTTGAAAAATGTTAGTTTTTTTTTTTACTTTGCTCGAAGTTAGTTTTTATTTAATATATTATATATATATATTCTTACTTCTAAAGATATTATAAAAACAACAAAACAAAAAACTTAGAAACAAAATTTCTTTTTATTTTTTATTCGACACGATACGATCGCAAGAAATAGAAAAATCGTTCGATTATTTTTAGTTCTACGGAAATATGCGAAACTATTTCTTGAAAGCTAAAATAAATAGTGAGAATATATTAAAGAGAAGAAAAAAAAAACAGAGAAGGGGAGAAAAAAATAACGAAAGAAATACAAAAAGAGAGAGAGAGAGAGAGAGAGAGAGAAAGAGAGAGAAAGAGAAGAATGTACGTAATATAGCAAATGAGAAATATCGGCTACTTCCTTCCCTGTAATGCGTCAAGATTAGGCATAGTACATTTGATTGTACCTGTTTCTAATGTTAAACGAGAACAGTGTCGGTTGGATGCGCGGCCAGGGGAAAGGGATTTACCCAGATACATGACTGCTGTCCCGTCCATCGACATCATTGCTGTTTTATTACCACCGTGCCTCTACCCCATTCAAGGTAAAAGGTAATAATACGCAAATAGGAATAGCTCATGCCTTAGATACGATCGTAATGGAAAAGGTTTTGATTATATTAATGAACAAATCTACCAGGTCATTAAATGATCACCTTTATTGAGATTTAATAAGCAACCAAGATCGTTCATTATCAAATCATTTATTTTAAACCACTCATTTAAATTCGAAATCCTTAAATCAAACCTACCCCTATAATAAAATTGGTTGACTTATTCAAATTGCAGGTTTCTTGCTCCTGCATTATAGATTTAAAGAAAATAATAATAATATAGACAAAATTTCAATTGATTTATAATCGTATCTAACAGCAAGGCTTCCTATCACACGCTCGATGTCTCGTACTTGTACAAAAAAAAAAAATCAAAAAATCAAAATGTATCCAGAAAAGATGTTTTTGGTACATCCACCTGTGTCATCTCTCATTCTCACTACGTTTAATATAATATAATATAATATATATATAAATAAATGTAATTATCTCTTGTATTCGCGTTTATACGATCACGCCGTTCTCTCATTGCAATCACGTTGCACACATTCGAAAACCATCTCTCTTATCTTAGAGGTCCATTGACTCATGCCCGACGATCACGAGTCACGGTGTCGCGGGCAAATTACTTCGACATTTAGCACGTCGGAAATATGCGTTGCCTCCTTGAAAAAGAAGAAGAAGAAGAAGAAGAAGAATAAGAAGAAGAAGAATAAGAAGAAGAAGAAGAAGTAGAAGAAGAAGTAGAAGAAGTAGAAGAGAAGACAGTAAGGAGCAAGTAACGAGACTTGGCAAAGTATACGCATTGCGCTCCTAAAACACTAAAATAGAGTCTGGGTAAAAATATATTCGTTGGCGTCGATGCGAGGCCAGGAGCTCTCGAGAAAACGTTAAAAAGCCAAGTTCATTCCACGCCTTCCTCAAGCGAGAGTCCTCTCAATTGATATGGACGAAGAAGAAATTAAATTCAAAGGTGTTTTATACAATTTATTTTACCAACAGCAACAACGACAAAAAAAAAAGAAAAAATGGATACTGGTGCACTATATTCATTCTTTAATATCATCCTTTCATATATAAAAAAAAAACCGTTCTGTATACTTGTTAGATTATTTCTATTTGCAATTATTCGAATAATAATAATAATAATAATAAATTAATTATCAACATTGTTTAACTTTACTAAAAGAACGATTGCATTTTTTTTTCTATTATAAGGTGTAACCATACAAGGAGGACCAATGATCAGAACAACAGATGTTACAAGAATGACGACTGCTTACAACAAACGAAGAAAGAAGAAAAGAAGTAGAAAGCAAAGAAGACTCGCGTTGGTAAATGTTTCATTTGATTATATACAATAACGTTTTACGTATATGTATGTATTAACATTAGAATATTAAATATACATATATTATTATCATTTTCTTTTCAGGTTAACGCTGAAGACGACGAAGAGGATTACAGTTCCGAAGGAGAGAGTGCTTTATCGTCTTCTCGGACATCTTCTTGGTCTACATGTCCAGCTATGGTTACAACAACAGCAACAATAACAACAACAACCACAGCAACGACAACGACGACAACGAGGGCGACGAATCGACCCCTTAATCCAGAGTGCGAAGAATTTCAACTTCGTCCAGTCGTCGAATGCAATGTTTCGCCTGGATTACCACCATCATCGTCACCGTCATCAACATCATCATCACAACAACAGCATATCTCTGAAAAAACTGAACAGTTACTTCGAACAAGCACGATTACCGAAGGAATACATGAGAACGGTAATAATACTTCTTGCGAGACAAAGTATTATAATACTTCCTGTAAGGATACGAGCAACAAAGAGGAAGAGGAAATGGCGACGTTGAATGAAATTCACGATAAGAATTTAAAATCATTCGTGAAAGAGTCGTCGTCATTGTCATCGTCGTCGTCGTCGGTATCGACATCATCTAACAATCAAGTTGACTCTTTGACTAATCCGGAGAATAGACTGATCAACTACCTCTCTGAAAATGACAAAGTCAACTCAACGAACGAGGAGACTACAGACTACGTAATTAACGACGCAAGGACTGAAAGTAAAACGTCGTCGTTAAGGACTGATATTAAGGACGTCCCTAATAATAGTTCGTTCAGTGCCAATGAATTATCCGAACGATCTAATAGCGACGTTAATAAGACATTTTCATCTAAATTATACGTTGAACGTGATAATGAAATATTAATTAATGGACAACTATCTACGAACGAAGAAAAGGAAAAAGAAGAAGATGATATTTATGATGATAAAGAAACGACGAATAAAATTATTCCGTCTTCGGAAAATCGTACCTTGCTTTCCAAAACAATAAAAATGTCTTCATCATCGGCATCGGTATCGGCATCGGCATCGGCATCGTCATCGTCATCGGCATCGGCAACAGCATCGTCATCATCGTCGTCGTCAAGATCGTCAAATCAAATGGATCTCGAGAAAGAAACAATTGTAACCAATTACGTTAATACTAGACAAGAAGAGTTGCAAGAAACATCCGAATCGTTAGGTACTACTAAGGGTAAAACAACGATTTTATTATCTACGAAAAAGAAGTACAATTCGAAGGGTACAAAGTTAACGAGAGAATCAACACCTGGTCCAACTAACTCAAATAATAATATTAATATTAATAATAATAATAATAATAATAATAATAATAATAATAATAATAGTAATAGTAATGGTGCTGCTGTTGGAGTCGAATGCGAGAACAAAACAATTATTTCATTTGATAGCATTGATAATAACGTTGATAACGCACAACAACCATCGACACTTTCATTACCCTTCGATTCGAAATCCGTATCTATTATTGGAAAAGATAATAACAAAATTGAAATGGAAGATCGTGTGTCAAGCGAATCCGCATTTAAGACTGCAAGAGACAATGTCGATAATAAGACTGTTAGCGAGGACGTCGCCGAAAATTCGAACGATGATTCTGGTTTCGAGACCCAAACGCGTCATCCCGAATATCGTATTACCGAAGCCGTAACCGAATGGTTAAGAAGAGCTAACTCACCCGACGTATTTATTACAACATCAGCGATTGTTTCGGACGATAGCGATGATAGCATAAACGAGGATGATTTCGACGAAGAGCCGCCAAAAAAACTTGCAAGGCAACCCCATACCTGCACTATCTTTTAATAGCAAAGCCGATGATTATCAATCATCGTGCATGGCTAGCTGCAGCGAATTCGCAAAGATTAATAACAACATTGAGAACGATAAGGAACGCAACAATGATTTATTATCAGCAGTTAATAAAAGGAAAACAGCAACAACAACAACAATGCATGTTCGAGGTATTAAGAAAATGTCAAGAGAGAGATTCGCTAGGCATGTTGTAAATAAAAATGATAATATTCTTAACAACAAAGCTAGACTTTCTTCCTTGGATTATTCTTGTCAACAACGACAACAACAACAACAACGGGAAAAGGAAGAACGACAACAAGAATTAGAAGAATTCACGAGAAAATTGAGAAAAAAGAATCTGCTGAAAAAGAATGTTGCTGGGGTTTGCGAATTTGTTGAGAAGGATAGCGTTGCGGGTATGAGGGTTGCTAACAGCTCTCGGATGAATTCGAAAAGAAACAACGTCAGATGTGGGAGAAAAGTGGAGAAAGTTCATAGAAGACCGGCTGAAAGTATGAACGTTAAAATAAGACGTATTAATGATGTTACTGGTATGGAGGATGAAGGAATTGAAGAGGAGGATACTATGAATGTAAGGACATTTGAGAAAGGAGAAATAGTTGTTTCGATAGATGGGAAATTTCTTCAAATTTCACCATTCGCACAGTTTGTACATTATATTGAGAATGTATCCAAAAGTATTAATCAAACGGATGAGAATAATGTGAAAAAGACAATAGTTGATACTAATAATAAATTAGAGAAAGAAAAGATGGATAAGAAGAAAAGAAATAGTAACGACGATGATGATAATGACGATGATGATGAAGTAGAAAGTACAGTTGCTTCATTGATTAGTATAGAGGAACCCGATGTATTAGAATGTTGGGAAGCAGAAACTATTGAGCCAATAAGAACTCCAAAGAAAATGTTACAAAGTCAAGGTGTATCCTATGAAGGAGAAGCTGTCGAGGAAGATAATTTTCAAGCCGAGGAAGCTATTGTAGAACATGTACAGAAGTATTACAGATTTGCACGTGAAAGCGCTACGAGTGTTGAAGAGGAGCTATTAGAAAGTAAAATAAATGAGCTCGATCTTAAGCCATTTAATAAATCCAAAATGGTGCCAAATAGTCCTGTTGAATTGATCAAAGGTTACCAAGGTGAAGAAATTCCAATAATAATGCCAAATGAAAAAGATACGAGTATAGTGGGAAAACTTAAAATGCCCATTGATGAAGCTTTTGAAGTATATGAAAGTTGCTTCGTGGATAAATCGCAATCCATAACTCTTGATTCAATTTTTCAACAACGTAAAGCATTAAATCGTCGAGAGGGCGAAAGACCTGTACCATGCAGAGCGGTTTGTTGCAGCATTCAATAATAATCTTAAATAACTGACAAACAAAAAACAGTTATATAAAACTTTGTTATAAATGTAACGTCTTGGATAAAAAAGACAAAGAGCGCGATGATTGTTCTAAGGCTGCACATTTCGATTGTACTACTAATGACACTGTACTTTTTCCACAAACATTATATATACATATATCAACAAATATATGTTTACACACCATTGCCTCAAAAGTGAAAGATCGAAAAATTCATTCATTATATTATATATGAACTATGCGTTAATATATTTTTATCGTACAACAAAAGTAATAATTCTTCGAGAAATGTTTCGAATGAATTGCGGGACAAACGGGGAACGAAACGTATAAAAAAAAAAAAAAAAATAATAAAAAAAGAGAAGACTGTTCTTTCTTTTCTGTTTTACATCTTTTTTTTTGTTTTTTTTTTTTTGTAAATAATTATATTTTTATCATCTCGTCATATTTCACGAATATATTTCAATCGAACATTATTACCCGCATTGTATCAAAGAAAAGAAAAAGAAGAAAAATCATATTAACGTTATTGTTTTTAACTAATTAATGATTACCACGATGGATATAAACTACTTGGCGTACATATTTTTATTTCTACAATGACGAGCATGCAAGTCGTGCATTTTTGATGATCTTGCCAAAAAACAAGATTAATTGAATATCTATTATCCCGTTATCTTTATTTAATGGATGGGAATCATAAAGAATGATGAAAAGTTAAAAAAAGAAAGAAAGAAAAGAAAAGAAGAGAAAAGAAAGGAGGGAATGGAAAAATAATGAGAGACACAAGCGACGACACGTTGATTATTTTTCTTGTTCTTATTAAAAAGAAAAAAAAAATACAAAAAGTATGTATTAAGCACGAAACGAATTATTATTATTATACCATGTCTGATAATAACTAAAAAGAAAAAAAACAAACAAAAAACCTATTTTTTACATGCTCCGTTTAATCCACCGAATTTTACATAATAATTGAATAATCAAGTTCGTGTACCACGTTAAAAAAATACTACCTTCGCTTAGGGAATACCTTGAATTTGTTGTTTGAAAATAATACAAAAAAAAAAACTAAAAAACATACAATAATAGAAGACACTATAGATTGTAATAGAAAGAATTCGCTATATTAATTAATAACTTCATTCAATTTCCTAAGCCAAGGGCTTATATTATTATTATTATTAAATGAAGATTAAAAAAAAAGTAAAAATAAAAATAGAAATAAAGAGATAAAGAAAAGCTCAGAAATAATTATTTCTTATATGCTTTGGGTAGCATAACTTATGAATATTGACATGATTATGGCATTATGTTTGGCTAGGTATATATATGATAATCTAGATGAAAGACAAAAAATGCAGTAGATTATTGCGTAGTTATATCCTAGCTGTTGAAATGAAAAGAAACAAAACAATACAAAAATTAATAAAAAAGAAAAAAAAAAATAATAAGATACGAACAAATAAGAAAAAACTAATTAATATAGAATGTAAATAAATTAATTGTTCTCACGTGCGAGACAATTAGCAAAGTTAACAATGATTTAAAATTAATCTAAAATAATAGAAAAAAAAAAAAAAACAAAAAGAATATAAAAGTTACGTTGAAATAGAATCTATGCATACGTAAATACATAAAATACCGTACGTACATAACAATTGATATAATAGATGCACACTTTGCTTGTATACGTATACGTGTACTTACTTACACATGCAAGAAGAAAAAACTATATAACAGAAGCTGTTGTTATGTCATAATTCATATTTGTTTCATATAACAGGGAAAAAAGAGATAATATATACCTCAGGTTGGTAAAAAATGTGTATCTCAATTGAAAGAAAGAAAGAAAGAAAGAAAGAAAAAGGAAACGTATGGTTCACTAATATCGCATGTATCTCATATCATAATATACAAACATACCTCAAAGAAATGTATATATTTAAAAGCGCTATTCATCCAAAAAACATATAAACAACCATACACGTACATACATACATAACACCCCCCACACACACACACACATACATACACACACATACACAACATTGACGTCAGGTATAATAATAAATAGAAATAATGATTAATAATAATAATAATAATTAATATTAATATTAATATAATAAAATAAAAAATAATATTAATAATGTAATCATTATATCGGAGCAACAGCGATATATAGAGAAGACAGTCGTTCCTGCAATATCCTAATTTTTCCAAGGTACATGAAAAGCATCGATTATTTCCAGAATAAATCCATAAATTTAATAGTAATTCATTCACTCTTTAAAGTATATTAATGATAGGAGCGAATAATACCGCTATATTAAATGCGCGTTGCATTAATTGTGTGCCTTATTCTGTGGCGGCCATTTGTGTAACCAGTTCAAAGCAAAACAACTCCTTCATGATATCAACAATGAACAATATTGTTATTAAGGGAGCTCTTAAGACTTATTATTACGCTCGAAGTCGCAAAAAAAGAAATTAAAATAGAAAATGAAAAAAAAAAAAAATACACTTGGCGACGATGATTTTATCTCTGGGCATGCATGATATAACATTGATGATATATATATATTGAAAAGTGAAAAATGATTAAAAAAAAAGAAAAAAAAATAATAATAATAAACAACAACAACAACAACAACAACAACTCTCATTTATTCCCTTCGTGGTTACAACTAACGTGCATACATACATTCGTACGAGGAATACGTGGTAGACATTAATATATTAACGTCTTACAAGCAAGAAAATAAATAAATAAATAAATAAATAACGTCACGTTACTGTACAATTATATTTTAGTTGAATTTAAAATAAAAATGTGTAAGGGAGTTAAGTGTACTTCAAATTTTGTTGTGTTTTTGTTTAAAAAATATGAATAAAAAGTTGCAATTAATTATTATGCGTTTTTTGTAACAATAGCTTTCCGTTATTTCTTTCTTTTTTTTTTTATTTATTTAACCAAAGGTAAGATAAGATTAAGAATGATGCAAAGAGTAATAATATTAAACAATTAATCATGATTGTAAATATTTCTTTTATTAAAATTAAAATAATAAAAATTATATTTCACGTATGTAAGAATATTAATTTGAGAAAGTTTTAAATATATTTTACGTGAAAATAATCTTAAAAGGAAAAAAATATCCTAGACAACCCCTTGGCCTGCAATCATTTTGAATATTACCGCCATTCGCAAATGTTGGTAGCACTGTTAACAAATCAGATTGTACTTTTTATATTTAAGGTTAACAGTGTGAAATCTTGTAGGACTATCAAAAGTCTAGAAGGATTACGATTATGTATTGAAATAATTTTGTTTTATTGGATTGGAATAGAAAATTGATTGATATTTAGATCAAAATGTGGTACGAAGTAATACCAACGATGGTAATAATAATGGCTGGTTTGGGATTACCACATCATATTGCCCAATATTTGAGTGTAAAATTTTTTGACACTGTAAGTAGACATTTCTCACAATATATATTATTTAATAATAGCATTAGATTTGTTAAAATCTATCATAAAACCAATACTTATTATTACTTTTAAAGAAATATTAATAGATTTGCGATATGGGTTTCATTTATTTCATAATTGTTGTTCATTATATTATACAATGATAATATATATATATATAGTTAACTACTATTTATTATTTCATTCTTTTAGCCAAGACTTAGAGTAATTAATGATCATTGGGATATACTTATGTATACGAGAGATTCACGTTTGTGTGATCATCCAATGACCGCAGGGGTAAAAACTTATTTCAACATTTCTTACATTTACAGAAAAATCTATAAATAAGATTAAAGATATTAATATACGTATATTTATTTCATTGTAATGTAGAAAATGGGACTGGAGAACATACCTGATGAATGAGAAGTACAACAAATTTGAGTAATAGTATTTTAGATCTATTATGTAAATACAAATATTTAATACAAAATAAATATTACTTTGAAGAATATTATATTCATTTTATGAATATCATGATATCATAATTACCTAGCATTAATCTAATATTTATACGTGGCTGTGTGTATTTTTTATTTAAAAATAATATTTTGTATCAATATGTAATACATTTTTCGCATCTGGTTATTTTATTACCATCAATTATTATATTTTTTCGCTAGATGGCGTTAAACTTTCAAAATGTATTACAAAAGAAATAAAGTATACATGTTATTTGATTATTAAATAAATTTGACATCGATCAGACGTTATTTTTTTTATTAATTTAGCTTTACGAGAGTTATAGGTTAACAAAAATTATTACATTGTAATCTGTTTCGTATTAAAATATATATATGTATATGTAAAACATGCAAAGTTACTACGATCATGTTTGAAAGCTTGTATATATGTATTTTGTGTATTAATGTAGTTACAACTAGTGGCTAACTTCACTTTGTTTACTATTAACGTTTTAACGTTTGAATTCTAAGATGAAGTATTGTGAAATAAATTGACGAAAAAGTAATCGATCAATATGTCTTTAAAAACCAAACGTATGCAAAAGATCTTGGATCCTATTGAAATACAAGTAAATTTAACAATTGTATTATTTAGTGTATTATAATACTTATTATTTTTTTGTTTTTTAATAAGTATATTTCATTTTTTTAAACAACATTTAGGAAATGTTACAAACATTAAAGACTAAGTTTATAATAAATCTTTTAGATAAATAATTTGAAGCATTCGATAGGAGACAGCCAGACTGGACAATTTGACGTTCTAAATATAAAATCAGTTGTTTGTGATCAGTTACGTATTTTAGGTGAAAAATTTGAGAACTTATCAAAGGATGATATTACCGATTATCAAGAAATGAAAACTAAAATTACCAATACCATCGAAGAGTTTTGTTTATCTAATGAAATAGTCGCTAATGAATTGGTATGTTTATTTTATTATTGTACTAGGATAGAAATTTAGTGTTAACGTTGAAGTAATATATTTTTTAGGTAGAAAACATTAACAGTCATACAAGCAAAGATGCAATAGGAACACTTCTTGACAAGTTTATAATGGCTTTAAAAGCACTTGAAAATCTTGAATGCTTGCCATTAAAGCAGAGACTTCAAGATTGTTTAGATTACGTTAAAGAAATGGGTACAGAAAACGAAATTGAAGATTTTCAGAACATAAAGGTTTTTCTTTATAATATTTGTATAAAATAAGGAATAAAACCATAGCTCATACAAATATATTTGTATTTGTTACAGGAACTTGGTACTTCTATACTTGAAGTACTTGGTCCGTTACAAAAATATAGAAAAAGTTTAATTTCAAATTTCCTATCGGAAAGAATAGCATTATATGCATTTCAGATACATACGACATTCAGTATGTTGGCACAGTTGGTTCAGGAGCAACATCATTTAAATGCGTCAATTTATGTAATATGATCTATCAAATTTGCTAAAGATATATTTTTTGAATTGTTACTTATTTTAATTTGTTATTCTAAGATATTATGTCATTAAGTATGAAACATCCGATTAGTTCGTTTGATACCAGATATTTTATACTTAATGATCAATTATATCTGCTGTAAGAAAAGTAAAAAAAAGATATGAAATAATTTAATAATTATTACAGAATTGCAAAAAATATATATGCGAAAGGATAATACTTTGTTTAAAATTAATACTTGAAGTTCTCGATGCACCAAATCCATCTCCGGAAGATGAAACTATGGAAAAAGAAAATCATTTTGTTTATAGGTATTCTATGCAAAATTAAATTATATTGAATTTAAAAAATACTTTTATATTAAATATTTATAAATTAAATTTCATTACCGTGTGTTTTAGAATGGATTTGGTATTTGACATTATAGCTGAAATGTCAACAAAAACCCAAGACCAACAGATATTAGAATGTACCGAATTGTGGTGGGGTATAGAAGATATATTTTCACACGCAATGTCGATAGCACAAATGTGTCAACCAGAAAATTTCGAAGCAATATCAGCAGCTTGTCGATCGATTATGGGAGAATACGAAAATTTAAAATCACAATTATGCTCTGAAACTTTCGATCCTCATGTCAACAATCTCTTTATGAATACGTTGAATGACGCATTATATCGTTTAGAACGCAAAGTCAATATTTCAGTGTTAATGCTTGTCATGGAAGTATTTAGCGATCCTTTTAATGCTTTGAGAAAACTTGTCATGGCGTGCGGAAGTACATTGACAGCTAAGAAAAGATCTAAGATCGATTTAAATAGCGCAATTGAAGATTTTGATCAACTTACGGATAAAGCTATGCTAATTGGAATATTTGCTAACGCGTGTTGCAGAGATGTAGAGCGTTCGTAAAACCAATAGAAAATATATTTATGCAATGTGACAGAAATCAAATTAATTATAGATGTAACTTCTATTTGCTTATTTGTTCTCATATATAACATATTTATACATATACATGTGTGTTCCTTTGCTTTTGTCACACTACAAAATTATGATTTTGTTATTAAAACTACGCTTATAACAAGCATATATAAAAATATATATGTATTAATAAAATGAATTTATTTTAGGTGTCAACAAAATTCGAAATTGTTTAGCAAGTATTGAATTGTTGGAAAGAGAATTGATCGCTGCTATCACTGCATTCTATCTTCATCCGGATAATAAAGAATTTCGTGCTAGCGTTAAACTTTTAACATCTCAATGGCAGTTAGAGATAAATAAATTACACAATACTGTTAATTTGATTATTGATTCTGCTGCTTATTGCCAGGTAAATTATAATAACTGCATATCTAAATATATTCGACAAATAACTTAAAATAAATCAGTACAACTTACTATCTAGGTAGTTTTAGACGATCTTCAAGAACGTATACGTCTCATGTCTGATTGTTTTGATAATAGAGAAATTGTAACTCAACAACAAGTACAGACTATTGTTTTAAGAGCAGTTTCATTATCCAGCCAATTAACTGCAACTGTAAATGATATTGGAAGTGATAATATCGATAGACAAACTATAATGATGATACGAGAATTAAAAGCAGGTGATATACATTGATAAAATATATTATATGTATATATGATATTGTTCGTAAATCATATATAATAACAATATTATATATTTTTAGCTATCTTTGAGACGGATGCAAGCGCAAAAAAGCTTCTCGTAGAAAATGCCACCGAACCGCAACAATTACGAGTAATTAAAAGATGCGAATTGATATTAAATGTAATCAAACGATTGCAGCCTGCTTTAGTCAATGTTATGAATAATTCGATGTTAATGAGTACTAATTATGGCAAAGCAAGCATGGGACAAGGGGATATGCTTCACGGTAATAATATAAAAATTAAACTTCTCAATATTGGATACTTTAATTTCATATTTCATTTTTATTTATTTTTAGATTCAAGTATAAATTATTCTACCACAACTTACGGTTTGCCGCAAGAAGAAAAAACTTTGACTTACATAAGAACGCCATATACAGGTTTTTATATAAAAAAAATCATTAAATATTATACTATTACTAATCGTATTTTTTTTTTCTTAAACAATTACTTATTATTATAGTGCAAAATTATAAACCACCATTATCGATACAACCAGCCAATAGTGTCCCAAGGACACAAGCAAATTTATCATCCTTAATTCCATACATAAAGGCTGGACGTATCATACGCACAGAACAAACTATAATATTTAAAACACCGCAAAAAGTGACAAAAGATATTGAAGGACAGAGCATGCAAAAGAAATTAAAGTCTCGACGTTTGTCCAACGTTAGACAACATTTATTTAGCAGAGAAAGTTTTATGCAACAAAGCGAAATTAATTTCTCTTCTGAGACGATAGATTTAACAGGTAATGGAACATCAAATAAACAATAAAAGAAATCTCAACGAGATTATATCTTTTATTATATATATGAAAAAAAATATATATTTATATATATTGTATTTCAGATATATTAGAAAAAGTGACAAAATTATCTGAAACATTGACATCGTCGTTATGTATTTCACGCGATGAAAAAATAGTATACATTAATTTGCCAGACGAAGAAAAAATTGGATCCTTGAGAGATGAATTGTGCGATATTAAAGTTTGCGCGATGAATTCTTTCCAAGATTTAAATCAAACTGTCGTTAAAGAAACATTAGAAGAATCATCTATAATAGGTGGTGGGGACGCTCCATCAATTGAAACAGAAAGATATGAAGATGTTCAACGATTAGAAAAAAAATTGGAGATTTTGCAGAAACAAGCAATAAAAGATTCATCAAGAGAATAATCATTGAATTATTGAGAAAAGGCAACTGGTGCAATTTTATTGTAAATCCGTCCAGAGAAGAAAAAATATTATAAACAAATAAGGAAATAATAGTTTATGCAAAATGCGAAAGATTTTGAATGCAATCAAGACTGAATAAAAAAAAAAAGATTGAATTATTTTCACATGAAAATTGTGTTAATAAATAGAAGATGTACTTAACACAAATTTATTAACGTACAGTATTCGAATGAATTTTCTTAATGCCATAATTAATATCGTTCAACTTACACAGATTGTTAATGATAATTGAATTAATGTTACAGATAGACAGGTTTAATAAAGAATTTATATATGTACGTATAGGTACTTAATGGATCAATTAAATTAAAATATCCAATTTGTTAGATTTCTTTTTTCTAAAATTTGTTCAATACTAATAAATACGAATATTATGAATATAATAAATATATTTGAGACTGGGTTTCTCGTACCAATATTTAGGAAACCTTGAAGAATAGAAAATAACTACTCTCGCGTAATGAGAGAACAAAGTTTAGAAAACCGCGGTGATCGAGCGGGACCCGGCTACGTGATCGGAGTATGCGCGGAGAGTGGCGCCAACTGACTAGAATAGTCGACCAGTCAGCACTCGCGTCAGTTCGCGCAAGTCGCGCGAGGTTGCTGCGCGTGGTAAGGCGCTGCATATAAATATAATAAAATATAAATACATACATGAATATAATAAGATATCAAATATCGAATAACCGCTTCTCATCTTTATTATTGTTTACTACGTAATAAGAAAAATGGCGAACTAATTTCGTTACCATTTTCTCTCTCGTATATTTTTTTAAATGTATATTATATAATATCGATATAATATTAATAAAATAGTACTAGTTTAATAATAATTAACAAAAAATAAAAATAAATCACAATTTTAAGTAACAATTTGACTAAGATTTAACGAATTAAAGACTGAATATAATTGGATAACCTACAAAAAGTGGTATTATTTATACATAGATATTAATCGAAACGTCGTTATTTTAGAATTAAGTGCGTGATAATAATTATCGAAATAAGAGGAAAGAAGAGAAGAAAAAATGTTGGAAAAAAGTGAATCTAATGAAAATTTACCATTACCGTCAGACAAAATGCCAGATTGTTGGAATCAGGATAATAGAATGAATGCCCTGTTTTCTCCATTCCGTAGTAAATCTGCTAATCAACAGGATTGGATTTCAAAATACAAATTTTGGAATGATCTTATTTATACATGGTTAAGGGATACAAAACAATGCCATTTTTCTCTCTTTGATTTAAATCAAATCTTTAAACGTAAGGGATGCAGTCCTCTTTGTTTAACAACAGTTATTGAAGAAATGCTAAGGTAAATGCAATAGTATAATTTGGTAATACATCAACTCTCACATGTTGTTATAGTGCAAGGGAGTTCATAGGATAAAATAAAAAGAGGTATCGAAGAAACACTGTTACTTATATAATATATTTTTATTTTTAATCAGGAATAGAGAAATAATACCAGAAGAAGAATTTTTAAAAGAATCAAGCGAATCTTGGGCTTTATGGTCTTTGGATATATTTGTTAAAAAGCCACTTCAATGGTCCTTTTACAAAATGAAAGATTATGTAATAGGACAGAATATAAATGTTAACACCAAATACGTACATCTTAAAGCAACAAAAGAAATAGCTGAAGTTATACTTTCTACGATGGTCAATGATAAAGAGAACATCCTTATTTCTACATTGGAAATTCTTGAGAAATGTAATACAGAAGGAAGTCAATATAACATTAATGAAAGTACTTTGAAATTAGCATTGACGTGGCTTAAGCATCATAAAAAGGCTGTTTTTAGAAAGAGCTCGATCAATGACGAATTATTAGTTAAATTTTCTACACAAACAATTAACAATATTTCTGAAACAGAAGAAACATTGTACAAATTGTTGAATCAAGAAAATAAACTCGAAAAAGAAATTGAATTATTGGAAAAAGAAAAAATGCTCGCTATGGATAAAGTTAAAGTGTATTTAAATAAGGAAATGCGACAAATAGCGAAGACTCATTTGAGAAAAAAAAATGAAATAGATAAAATAATTGAGAAACGTGCGAACGTACTTGGAAATTTACGTACTCTTATATTAAGCATTCAGGATACGCATTCGAACATTAACGTAATCGATGCTTTCAAACTTGGTTCTAATTTGTTGTCACAGTTCGAAAATAGCGGATTAACGGAACACAAAGTCAGAGATGTTATAGATGATGTAAATGAGGTATTATTAATATATAGAAATTTTTTAATTATTTAGAAATAGAATCTCAATGATATATCATATTATATTTGATTCGTTAAATGTTTCAGGCCTTAGAAAATTATAAAGACGTACAATCAACGTTATCAGAAGTATTACCTAACGCTGATTTTGTATCAGATTTAGATTTAGAAGAAGAACTTGCAGAATTAATGAATGATAGTGATAATGATAACGACAATAAGTTGACAACTAATACGAGTAATAACGATAATACAAATAATAAAGAAGAATTAGAAGATATGGAACGACGATTACAAAATTTACGTGTAACTGGTATGTAAAATCAAATACTATTTTTATTAATTACTTACAAATTATATATATATATATATTATTTATTACAGGTTTACCTTCACCTCCAAAGTCTTTATCTTCCCCGCTAAAATATTCACCTTCGAAGAGATCAACTCCTGTAAAAAAGATATTGATAAATGCTGAAAATACATGAATCAATTGAATAAGTTATTTTGTATTTTTTCAAAGGAGTGTTTGTTTTATATTTTGATGTGATTTATCGATTTATTTAATAACTAATAATTATAATGTTAAGCTTTTATATATAATTAAAAAAAAATAAAATAAAATATGTAAGTAAATTGATAAAAAAAAACCAGGAAATTTCTATAAACATATTTCTTATGTCACGTAAGATGGTGCTGTATACGTTTGATCTGACTTGTAACAAATTTCCGAACATAACCTTAAAAACAATTATTTATAAGTACTGATTATTTACAGTATGCTGTTATACAATATTAAACGTGAATAAATATGTTATCATTTTTTCGGAAGTTATCAATTGGTTTGAAGATTAAAGATGGTATACTCCCAGAAACAATCATGGGAACGACAGATGTCGTAAATTCTAAAGATCAAGTTGCATTTGCATTAAAAACAGACTTAGAATTAAAAGAATCCGTTTATGGTGAGTTCGAATTATTACGACTTTTGTCTCTTAATTATAATTAATCATTTTGATTATAACCAAAACGTTTAATTGTTATGCAATATAAATATATAATTTATAAGATTTTTCATCATAAACAATTATTCAATATTTGAAATTAATTCTATTTTTCATATCATTTTACATCTCATCATAAAGAGATTAAAATTGTATAAATTAATCTTTTAGATATATACTTTTGTCGTATTCTTAGATTTGTTGAGAACCATTAAGGATCCAGAGAAACCTCAAACCTTAGAACAACTTGATATAATATATGAAGATTGCGTTAATATTTGTGAAAGTACTCCCAGTGGTATTTCAGTAATACGCGTTGAATTTAATCCTACAGTGCCACATTGTTCATTGGCAACACTCATAGGATTATGTATAAGAGTAAAACTTGAACGGCATCTATTAGCAGTATTTAAATTGGATATTTATATTAAAGAAGGAACACATTCAACTGAACAAGAAAGTACGAATTAAGTAACTTTATACATTAAAATATATCTTACTCTATTTTAATGTGATAATATTGAATTATTATTCAAAATGTATTTGAATTTTTACAACATTGTATTATTTAATCTTTTTCATCTTATATTGTAGTAAATAAACAAATAAATGACAAGGAACGAATAGCAGCCGCCATGGAAAATCCAAATTTAAGGGAATTAGTAGAGAAATGTATTCAAGAGGAAGATTAATTTGATGTAAAAAATAATCTTTTTCTTTATCTTGACGAGTAATATTTAATATTAAATGTATATATTATATTCATAGATTTTTCTAGATTATATTGTATATCTTTCTCATTAATCGTGTTAATATCACATTTATTAATAAAAATATAGTTATATTTTTATGTCTCTTATAAAAATTGTATTTACTAAAATCGTAACATAATCTAGTCATATTTTTAACGTTAATATAAATAAAATTAATATTATTCATTCGAGTGATAATATTTTTCTAATAAGCAAGCAATTAGTTAAATTTTAAAAAATAATTTCAACTTGTAACACATACAACACAACTCACGCACCCTTCAAATAAAATCAAATGCGATCAATCGATATTAACGATAACTCGATAAAATCGATGAAAAATGAAATATTTGA
Organism: Mischocyttarus mexicanus; assembly: GCA_023678845.1. Taxonomy (NCBI): domain Eukaryota; kingdom Metazoa; phylum Arthropoda; class Insecta; order Hymenoptera; family Vespidae; genus Mischocyttarus; species Mischocyttarus mexicanus. The sequence goes on along the minus strand of JACGTP010000008.1, from coordinate 497,322 downwards.
AATCGTACAAAATGAAGCAACTTTAATTGTTTTTAATTAACCCGTTTTATTAAAATTTCTAATAACTTCTTAAAAAAGGTAAAAAATATTTCCTTCCTTTCTTTTTTATGATAAACCCAAATTTCTCTAATCCATTATATTTATATGCACTCCTATGTAATATTTTTTCTATGGACCACTGATTGAAATGATGATCGTAATAAGAAAAGGTTAAGAATCCTAACCTATCAATGCATTTTAATTTATATTTAAAAGTCTGATATAAATGCAAAAGAAAAAAGACTTATTGTAAATATTAAAATAAAATATTTATATTTGATCGATATATAATTTTTAAAAATATATTTATTGCAAATGTTGCACCGCATAATAAAGAGTCGTATAGTTAATTGTTACAACGTGTTTCAACAAATAACCTGTGTATTAGGTAAATAATGTGATACATGAATTTGTTATTGATTCATTATGTTTATATTATATTATTTTTAGGTGCAAGTAATTGTGTAAATATGTCGATTCAAATCGACAATGTTACCGCCGAACCAAGTTTAGATAATGAAAATAGAAAGAGGATAAGAACAGATGAGAATGATGATACAGATGCAAAAATTCAAAAAGTAGATGTATTAAAGATTAAAAAAAGGCCTTATGCTTTAATGATGGGTTATCTTGGTAGAGATTATTACGGGATGCAAGTTAATCCTGGCATGAAAACTATCGAGAATGATTTGTTGAATGCATTATTGAAAAATAATTTGATTACTACGGAAAATATTGAAAATTTAAGGTCATTTAATTTTCAAAGAGCAGCAAGGACAGACAAAGGAGTATCAGCTGCTAGACAAGTCGTTTCGCTCAAGCTGCGTAAGATGCATATTCTTAACAGATATATCGTAAAGAAAATTGTCAATTATTGGCTTGTATTAAACGTTTAAATGGATAATATTAACTATTTTAGCGGAAACTGTCAATAAAGATAGCATAAATGATTGCTTACCAGATGAAATAAGAGTATTTGGTATCAAACGTGTCACCAAGGGTTTCAATAGTAAAATAAATTGTTGTGGTAGAACATATAGATATATTCTTCCTACATTTGCATTTGCACCAGAAGATAAAGCTTCATTACCGTCCAGGGAGGAATGTGACATTGAAAAACGAATAGAGGAATTATCGGTCATCGATGGGAAACCATATACTGATTTTAGATTAACTCCAGAAACTTTAGAAAAAATCAATTCGTTTATGCAACTTTTTCAAGGAACGCATAACTTTCATAATTTCACGTCTAAAGTGTTAGTTATACCATTTATTGATATTACGCATTTATATATTATTTTATAAAATATTAATCAATGTTTTTTTTATCTCCGCAGAAAGCCATTAGATCCACGGGCAAAACGTTACATCATTAAATTCCAATGCATAGAAACGTTCGTCGCAGAAAATATTGAATTTGCTACTATAGAAATAAAAGGACAAAGTTTCATGTTGCATCAAATAAGAAAAATGATTTCTATGGTTATCGCGTATTTAAGAAATATGGCGACAGAAGATTCTTTGAAACAAGCATTTAAAGAAGACAAAATGGATATACCGTTAGTTCCAGGTTTAGGTTTATCTTTAAATTATGTAAGAGATAAATATCCTCATTCTATTGTATGCATAATTGCAATGTAAAAACATTATAGAATTTTCTATTTTTATTTTCAGGTACATTACGATCACTATAATAAGAGGTATGGATCGGACGGCATACATGAAACTTTGGATTGGAAGGAATGCGAAGAGAAAGTAGAACAATTTCAAGCGGATTACATAGTAAAACACATTGTAAATACAGAAATAGCAGAAAAGACGTATCCTTTGAAATAATTTCGAAAAACAAAAAGAAAAAAATGTTATCTAAAGTAATAAATCATCTCCTGTATCATTACCTTAACCATAATATATAGAATGTTGAACTGGCTGGCCAGTCTTCCCTTACATTCATTTTCAGTCAGGGATGAAGAATCTATCGCATTATAATATCAATAACACATTATTTTCCTTCTATTATAATAATACTTTTTGTATACAATAACGATTAATTACAAATAATAATAATAATAACAATGAATATGTAAATAGATGCTAGGAACGTAATAACAATCTTTAAAAAAGAATTTTTAGATAAAAAAAGATGAAGAAAGAAACAAAGAAAAAGAAAAAATAAGAAACTGAAATAAATATAAAAAGATATTTTATTTCTCCCAAAAAAAAAATATCTTTATAAGATTAAAAAATAAAGTATTCAATTTATCGTTAAGATAATGAAGTCATAATTTAAATATGTAATGTCAAAACATACGCACGCACAATCTATCTGACGAAATTTACTGTTAATGAGTTTCCAAGAATTTCTAGTATAAGTGTAAAATTTTATTATTCTACTATATAGAGAAGCTTATTTTCTTTTATCATTTTCATATATAATTGTATAGGATGATGCATACGTGTGATTATCATCGATCTATACGCATACACCACACACGCGCGCACACACATACGTATCGTTCCAATACAAATTTAAATCTTGATCAATGGGTAATTCCAAGCTGAACAGAATCACTGCAGGAAGATCTTAGTAGATCCCAGTCGATGACGGAGAACGGCACGACACGGAATTCTACTCGACGAGTATTATTTTCATTTAAAGAAAGTTACTTTCTTCTATATTTCTCTTTTTTTTTAATTATTATTTTTTTTTTTTATTAATTTCTAATTAACTATGAAAATCGAAGGCATAAAGTACTTCACTTTAATCACATTTACCAGTAAGTAATTAAAATTTTTTTTTTCCTTGTGTATATATTATATGTAAATTTGAAAAACATATTTGTTGAATTCAAAATATTACGCATATTGCTACATATACATTTTCAAGTAATTAATTGAAGTATATATATATATACATACATACATATAATTTAGAAAATTATAATATAATAATACGATTTTTAATGTTTTTAAATTTTTAATAAGGCAAATAACATTTAATTTAGTGAAAGATTTTTAATTCTCAAGGATGTATGGTGCTTCTTATTAGAAATAATCGAAAACCAGTTTGGTATATAATTATAAAATGACCTTGAACTCGGATAGGAGTCTTTTTTTTTTTTTTTTTTTTTTTTTAACAAAGATAACGATTCAAGATACGATTAATCTAAAATTTAGTATTGTAAATAATAATACATGGTATTTACTTTTATTTTTTTACATATTTATATGATTTATTTATATTAATTTAATTTTAATCATAAAATATAATTTCAATATGATATATAAATGCATATATAGACAGAAATAATTAATGTAAACATTTGTTAATGATCTATTTGATGAGTTATTTTCAAAATAAATATATTTAATATTGTATACGTAATTATTTTATCAATCTAATTTAAAAAAAACTTAACAGGATAGTTAAACGATTGCTTTTATTTCCTAGCTTTTTTAAATATTGTATTGACGCAACAAGGAACCAAATGCGAGTGAGTCAAAAAATGTAAAAAATTAGCGACATATAATATGCAAATTTTGAAAATATTATATTTTTTAAATATCTTTTACAGTGCAGGAAAATTTCAATGTAACAGCGGACAATGTATAGATAGCTCTTTATTATGTGATGGAACAGCGGATTGTAGAGATCGATCGGATGAAACACAATTTCAATGTTCTAATCAAACAAGAATATGTCCTCCATATTCATTTAGATGTAATTATGGTGCTTGTATTGATGGTGATCTGACATGTAATGGAAAACAAGACTGTATTGATAATAGCGACGAAACATTACCTAGATGCAAGAATGGAGTAGATAATACTAGTCCCAGAAAATGTTCTTTAGGTCAATTCAGATGTGATAATGGTCAATGTATCGATGCTATAGACCTATGCGATGGTAAATTTGACTGTATGGATAAATCTGATGAAACAAGTTCCAAATGTAGCCAATTAGAGTAAGAGATAGGATACGATTATTCTAATCATCTTATTAAACCCTAAATATATATCTTATAATATTGATTGTTTATAAAAATATTATTTTAGCTGTCACCAGTTTTTATTTCGTTGCAATTATGGTGCTTGTGTAGATGGTGATTCAAAGTGTAATGGTAAAAGAGATTGCGTAGATGGATCAGATGAAGATCCTAAATTGTGCATCAATGTATCAATTCCAACTGCAAGTCCTCCACCAATAATAACACCAAAACCAATATCAAATTTTTGTACTGTACCTCCCCAACCAGAAAATGGTTATCGGAAATTATATAAAGCACATTGCCCATACCAACAAACTACTTGTGATGTGCAGGAAGGTATAAAATTACCAACTGGGGCTTATTTAATTTATACCTGTAATTCTGGATACCGAATAAATGGTTCGAAAAATGTATTTTGTGGCCCAGAAGGGGAATGGTTAATTATTCCAGTTTGTACTGGTAAGATTTATAACTTAAGCATTATTACAACAAATAATATGTCAATATGTATATGTAATATTTTGGATTATTTACTCTTTCATCATTTTAGAAATACTTTGCGAATCGTTGGCTTCAGTTTCAACAAGTGCTGATTGTACTTATAATAATAATTATGCATCTTGCGAATCTTCTATTAAGCCTGGAACAACAGCAAAATTAAGTTGTCGTAACAGCTATCATGAAGGAGAAACTTATCTTTCAAACCAACAAAAAGAAGTTACATGTAACAATATGGGTCAATGGGAACCACCAAATCCTTTACAATGTGTTCCAGGTCCGCTGATTATTAATGTTCATGTTGGAGGTGGCAAGATAGTATTTCAAGCTTTTAATGAACAAAATAACTCTTCTAATCCTGTAATCGAAGTATTGCCTGACAAAATTATAATACATACAGATACTTTTAACCCGAATAATCCTGATATTGATGTTAGAATACTTAACAAAGATAAGACTTCCAAACAACCAATAGAACCCACACGTATATGGGCGTAATTTTAAAAAAATAGTGCCATAATATATTTAAAAAAGCTTTATTATAGACACATTATTAGAATTCAGCATACTAGGAAACATTTCTTCAAATTTAATTATAGAACGATTTGAGATAATTCACATTAAAATATTATAATTGTAAGGTCACTAGTATAATATGTTCCAAGTTTCATTTAAATAATATTATATATTTTATTTATTTATGATATATTTAATCCAAAAAAAAATATATTTATATTTTTAATTAATTTATATATTTTATAAAAAATTTGTTAAATAGTTAAATGTTATAAAACATAATTAAAAAATTTTCATAAATCATAAGTGAGCCACATTTTTACCATAAGCTATATTTTAATATAATTTATGCTATTAATTAATCCATTCCTCAACTACTTCAGTTCATTACCCATTATTTCATGCTTTAAAAAGTGTAATAGCTAACCAACGCCAGTTTCTCATATCCCCATTAAATAAATTAAAATTAAATAACTTTTCCTAATAACAAAACCTGATAATATATATATTAATTCCATCAATTGTGTGTTACTTAAAATTTACAATAGTGAATAATCTCTTGTTAAATATTATATGATACTAAGTATTATATACTAAAATATTGTTAAAAAGAAATAGGATTTATCTACAAATTTAGTAACATTTATTCGAAGTATGCATAATAATTTTCTTTCACCCCATGTTTTAGTATGCGGTGTTGTTTCTTCAAAAGGACCACCTCTTATTGTAAATGGCAGATTGGTTAACGTATCTTCAATCCCATGGCATGCTACCTTATATATTCAAGAAAATCCAGATGAACCAAAAAAATTTATTTGTGGAGCAACAATTATAAAAGATAATTTCCTTCTTACTGCAGCGCATTGCATTTACGATGAAACGAATCGAAGGATAGAGAACCCAAATAAATATTATATAGCGACTGGAAATTATTATCGTGACTATGACTCTTTACTAAACTCTCCACTATATGTTAAAAAAGCTAGAGTATGAAAAACATATATATATATATTGAAAAGAATTTATTTTAATATATAAATTAAATTAACTAACGTTGAAATTACGTGTGCCTTGGCAAAAAAATTATAGTAAAGTTAATAATATATTATTTTTCAGGTGACAAACATTTATGTTAAATGCAATTATTTGGGCTTCGAAGGAAATTATGCTTCAGACATAGCCATCTTGAAAATTGATAAACCATTTGTATTTTCATCTTTGTTATTACCGGCATGTATGGATTCAAGTTATATCGATTCTGGATTAGGAATAGTCGCAGGATTTGGTAGAACCAGCACAGAACCTAATACTGATGGTTCAGGATCATCGAGTTTTATTATACAATTCACAAAATTGCCCTATATTCCTTTTAATCAATGCAAATCTGTCATAAATACCATTGACTCTGAAAAATTCATAACTGATGATAAATTTTGTGCTGGCTATACGAATGGTTGGTAAAGAATCAAAATTAATATACGAAATAGAACATATTTATAAATTATTCTTAGCAATTAAAAAATATCTATATTCTAGGAACATCTGTCTGTGATGGGGATAGTGGAGGAGGATTGGTATTTCAAAATAGAAATTTGTGGTATCTAAGAGGTATCGTTAGTACCGGTCTTGGTGTAACATTAAATGGTGGCGTACCACATTGTAATAGTTTTTCATATTCTGTTTACACACGTATATCCAGTCATATAGAATGGGTTCAAGATATTATTTCCAGAGTGGAAACATCAAGACCGCTTCCTCCGTGTCATAATTCAAATTCTTATACAAATTTTTAACTTGGCAATAAAACGAAGAATTAGTTTTATATTATTCATTAATCATTTATTTCTATTCGCGTGAGCAACTGATTAAGTTACTTTATAAACACAGGTAATTTTATATTTTATGTCTCTTGTTTATATTTATTTATAATACATAACATAACAAGCTTTTATTCGAATATTTTATAAATGAATATTGTATTTTTGTATTACAAGCATATCGTTTATTTATTTTCTCAAAAATATTGGATGGAATCTGTTATTTGAATGAATTCGAGTCAATTCAATACTGTAAGCGTCGGCCAATCATGATCGATTCACGTGATCTGTTTTGTAAAGAGTGGGAAGAGAAGTAATCGGTTTCTTTCGATCTATCTAACCTATAATATTTGCAATGAAATAGTTAAAGTATTATAAATACGTTGTACACAAGTTACTAATTTGTCAACTTGTTTAAAGTCAAATTTATATTAATTAGTATAATATATGTTGTATAAGAAAAGAATTTGATATTATTAACAAAATGATGGCGAAATATATGTTACGTCCAACTTGTATCTTTGGAAAATATGTTCAGGTATTTTTATTTTTTTTATAGAAATAAATTTTATTTCAAGACTTGTCAAAAAAAAAAAAAATAATAATAATGTATTTTTTAGAACAATTCACCTGTAATGTTAAGTCCTATTTTATACCCTCAACATTCTTCAGACCAAGTCAGATGTATAAATAAACATTGGAATCCTAAATTTAAGAAAGATAGGGCAGCAAAAGTTATTAAAATAAATCTACCTAATTTTCATGAGACTGATAAAAAATTAGCTTTGGAGAAAAGGCGCTCAATGTTGAAAGAATATGGAGTGTTACCACAAAAGCAATGGACAGAAAGACCTATGTTCATCAGTTGCAGTCCTAATGCATTTGATTCTTATGTACCACCGGAAGGCGATGGAAAATTCTCTACGATTACTAAAGAGGTATGACAAACAATGATATTGAATAAAAACTATTTTATTGTAATATAACGAATAGAAATAATCATACAATTTAACAAATAAATCTATCAACCAAACATAGGGAGCAAAACAAAAATTAGTAGATGTAACGATGAAAGGAAAATCGATGTTGGCTATTAGAAAAATAAAATCATTTCAAGATAGATTCTCATTAAAAGATTTCCCTCAAGAAGCTTTGGATATTTACATAAAGGCGCATGAAGCCTTAGCAGCGTAAGTTATTAACAAAAATAACAATTACGTGTTTGCAGAGTTACATTAAATATTTATTGAAATTATAGAAAAGATACGGAAGCTTTGAGAGAATACGTTACAGAGTCTGCTTATGGTGTAAGTAGTTTTTTTTTAAATACATTTACTTTTGCTATTAATATTATTATCAAATTAAAATTAATATATGTATTCATTAATTTAAGAAAATGTTGCACAACGTTATGAACAAAATTATTCGTTGGAAATATGTGCAATCTTTAGAACCACATCGTGTCGTACATGCAAGATATACCGAAATGTTAACAAAAGATAATATCTTTGGACAATTGACTCTTCGCATTCATAGTCAACAGGTTACAAAAGTTCTATACTATGTTAGAGAAATATATTCAGTGATGTAATCAAGACTCAATACTTTGGCATCCGATGTTTGCCCAATACATTTATTAGTAGCATCATTGTAGTGTCATTAGTCAGCATAGCATTAATATTATTTTCTTTTTTTTTCTAGATTTTAGCTGTTTATGATAGGTTTGGACGTTTATTGAAAGGAAGTGAAATCTTAAAAAAAGATGTTCTCGAATATATTGTATTTGAAAATCATTTAGCAAACCAATATGGAAAGTGGCGTCTTCACGCAAAGATTATACCAGATTGGATGTCTCCAAGAGAAGTAGGAGAGACAACATATGTTTTACCACCGGAAGACGTTACAGTTCCACCTTCTGATCTATCGACCAATTCAACTAATACTACAGATACTGTAGAAACTACTGCAAATTGATATTTATTGAAATCTAATTGTTGTTTCATAAGAAATAATAATTCAAACCTTTTTTTTCTAACAATATCATAAATTATATAAATTATGTACATATATACGTGCTTGATTTACATCAAGCTATCATAATAAAGAAATTCAATTGGACGAGCGAAAAATTCGTATTAACATCTATAATGATAATGTGGAATTTAAATTTTAAATACAATACGTCTTTAATTACTTAAAATAGAAAACCTCTTATAAAACACAACAATGTTGTTAATATATTTTTAATAAAAATAAACCCTTTGAGTAGTGAATAATCTTAGCCAAACTACTTTGTAAGAACGGAATGCTTTATTGCTTAGTGCGAGTTTCTTATATTAATGATCCGAAAAAAAAGAAAAAAAAAACATTTAATTTACTATACGAATCTTAAATTACACAATTTAATTTAATGTTTGTTTAATCACATCATTAATGACAATTTTAAATAAATTTCTTGGAATTTCTATTACAAAAAAAAATTTTATTATTTTCACTATCGCATCTTTTTCCTGTATATTTCCGGTATGATTATAATACATGTTCATCGATGATACATATATATATATATAACCCAATACAAGCATATAAACTTGTTTAAACGGAAAATATCAGATCGACTCACGATCAGAATGGTGAACTTTATAGTTAATTCAAGACATGATAAAGAGCTCTCTTATTAAATAATATGCTGATATAAAAATTAGTTTTTTGTCCTTTCGTTTTGATTATTATGAGAATCATAGATAGAAAGTGTTTATTTTTAATTGCATCTTACTGTAAGTAATACAAAAATTTATTTATTAATTACAAAACATAAATTATAAAAAAAAAATTATATATTTAAAACATACCTAACTTTTACGTTTCCCTTGGGATTTTTGATGACATTATGGCGCCATAAAAATTTAACTTGAAGTAACATTTAAATGATAAATTCATTTATCAGCCAATCCTTTTTGTCGTGTTTATCTATTTAATTACTTTTTTTTTTTTCATTTATTTTCGAAGTTTCAATCATTAAAATGTAAAATTAAGACAAATTGTACATGTTAAGTACAGTAATATACGCACAAAGTAAAAAAAAGTAAGTATACATACGGCCAAATAATCTTTAGAAAGGTTATTAAACTATGGAAAACCCAAATGACACTTATAAGGAAACTATACTTAAAAATATGTGTTTATGTATTTATTAAAATATTTTATATATTCTTTTTAAATATTAATTCTTTAAATATTAATTTATTTAAATTAATTCCAGTAATAAACAGAATTTGACAAATGTTATATATCGGTATACATATGTATGTATATGCAGAAATAACTTTTGTTTCTTGTCATTAAAATTAAAAGTATTTTCATTTTGATATATATAGAATAAATATAATATTCATATAACATAATAGATTAATAAATGATTTAAATTACACGAATCAGTAAACAATTTTACATATGATTATAAAATGTTCTTTAATTCAAGGAATAATATTATCTATAATGAATGAAGAAAACAAGAATCATGATAAGATTTGTTTTAAAATGTGATGATGAACCCGTGACCCACGTGTTAATCTACGAGCTGATAGGAATGAAATCTTTTATTATTAAAATATTTTTGTTTACTACGATGGATGATTCTCTTTTATGAAACTTAATTGACAAATTGATTAGATAATTAAACAATAAGTTTTATTTTATTTCGTAGCATTTTTAACATTCATACCTCCTTCAAATGGTGCAGAGGAAAATGCATTTTGTACGGTACCTTCCCAACCTGCCAATGGTCGTCGTTATTTATACAAGATGCAATGCCAAGCACAAGAAAATAACTGCAGTCTGCAGGAAGGTGCACTATTACCCATTGGATCCTATTTAATTTACGAATGTAATCCTGGCTACAAAATTAATGGCTCGAATAATTTATTTTGTGGTCCGAATGGACGTTGGTTTAGTACAATTCCAATTTGTGTTGGTAAGTTTTTATATTTTAAGCTCTTTATTATGAAAACTATTAAATCAGTATTGTTATATATATATAAATAATGTTTTCTCTAGTACTCTCTTTCAATTATTTAAAAATAGTTTTCTCATCATTTTAGAAATACACTGTAAATCATTATCATCAGTGTCAAGAGAAATCACGTGTCTGTATAATGGTCAATCAAGATCTTGTGAATCTCCTATTTTGCCTGAAACCGCAGCATCAATAAAATGTCGTAACGGCTATCGGGAAGATAAGACATTTCTAAGCGAAGAAAAGAATCGAGTTACTTGTAATAAAAATGGTGTATGGGAACCAAGGCCAGTAAATTGTATCCCAGGTTCGCTAATTCTTAATGTTTTTATTATAGAGATATTATAGTAAAATGTTGCCCAAAGTAACTCTCATTCTCTTTAATTAAAATTGAGAACGTTGCAAAGAATAATAGCATTTATAAATTTTCTACATTTATTTCAATTATGTATTTAATTTAATTTCACTTGTTTAATTTTTAGTATGTGGAATTCCTGTCGGAGATGTACTACCGCTCATTGCACATGGTAAAGCAACAGACATTACTAAAGTACCATGGCATGCTTCTTTGTATACATTAGAACCTCCAAATGGAAGAAATATAAATAATATTTGTGGAGCAACGATTATAAAAGAAAATCTTCTTCTTACTGCTGCTCATTGTGTTTTTGATGAGGTGAACGGAAAAACAGCAAACGCGGAACAATATTATGTAATGGCTGGGAACGTTTATCGTCAGTATGATTCTCCGCTCCATAATCTACGTTACGTTCAAAAATCTAAAGTATGAAATGTACAAAAATAATTCTAATATTAAATAATATATTAAACGTTGAAATTAAATATCTATCTGTTAGTAACATATTAATTATAAAATTATATTATATATTATATTAATTTTTCAGGTTAAAAAGTTTTATGTTCGATGTAATTATTTAGGTGCAGCAGGAAATTATGCTTCGGACATAGCACTCGTGGAGATTGAAACACCATTTAATTTCTCAGCTGTTTTATTACCAGCATGTGTGGATCAATCTATTGTTGAGTCTGGAAACGGGTTAATAGCAGGATTCGGTGAAACTGATATTGGATCATTAAGTTCTACTCTACAATCCACTACTGTGCCTTATGTTTCTACTACTGTTTGTAACTCCGTTAGCCCCCCTCAAAGTAAGAAATTCTTACCGAAAGACAAATTTTGTGCTGGCTTTGCAAATGGTATGTAACAAATACAAGTATTATATATATTTATAGATAATGCTTAATAACGAATATATTTATTTTAGAATCATCTATTCGTAGAGGTGATAGTGGGGGAGGATTGGTATTTCAAACTAATGGTTTGTGGTATCTAAGAGGTATTGCTAGTGTAGCGTTATGTGCAACTCTAGACAAATGTAATAAATATATTCCTTTTACACGAATTTCCGACCATTTGAGCTGGCTCGAAGATACAATTATCCGAATAGAAACATCTAAATCACTTCCCTCGTGTGGTGATTCGTCTATAACAAGTACGGCTACGACTATTACTACACCTACACCTACACCATTCATACCATCCACAACAAGTATTGCCACCACCACATCTTCCTTATGGATCCCAAAACCTATTGTTTGTAAAGCACCTCCTCAACCTGCGAATGGTAATCGTCAATTACACAAATTTCAATGTCAAACACAAGAAAACTGTGATGTGCAGGAAGGTGTAGAATTACCCGGTGGATCTCATTTGGTTTATACCTGTAATCATGGATACGAAATAAGAAATGGTACCCGTGATGTATTATGTGGTACAGAAAGAAAATGGTTTAATATTCCAGTTTGTGTTGGTAAGGTTTGCATCTTTAGTATTATTATTATTATAAGGAATATTTTAATATTGCCATGTCTACATTATATTTTCTGTAATAGTTTTAATTACTTTATAAGCGAATGTTTTATTATTTTAGAAATACGTTGTGAATCACTGGTTTCCAAATCAACATTTGCTGATTGTACGTATAACGATGAATGGATACCTTGCGAATCTGCCGTTTTACCTGGAACAATAGCTACATTAAGTTGCAGAAACAGTTATAAAGAAGATTCGCCAATCTTATCAAAACGAAGGAATCAAGTTAGATGTAATCAAAGAGGTCAATGGACACCAGATCCAATACAATGTATTGCAGGTCTGTTAACCTTTAATGTTCATATCAGTTGCATATAAACAAATTTTATAATAAACATATTTTTTGGAACTTACAGTCGATACGATAATATTATTTAAATTTGATTATCAATTGATTTAAAATAAATTACATAACAATATTATAATAATAAACTCTTGAATACAACACGGTGAAAGCATTAGTTCAATTGTATGAAATTATACTTTTTAGTGTATAATAATCTTTTTTTATTGTTATATATTGCTATAATTTATTAACCGGAAAATAACCGTAAATAAACTGAAATTAAATAAATTCATACCTAAAGCTTGTAAGTTTATCTTAAAAATTATGTTTTACTTGAGGTTTCGATTATTAATTATCTTTTATTAATTATTATATTAAATATTACCAACTACGATATTTTTGGATACGTATATTATTTCAATATATTTTTGGACATTTATCATTGTTTTTACATAAATTTAAACATAATAATTTTATTTTCTTTTATATATTTTAGTATGTGGATTTGTGCAAACTTTCAACAGTAGACCTTTCATTGTAGAAGGCAATGATGGTGAGTTTTTTCCTTGGCATGCTACTTTGTATGAAAGAAAACATCCTAATGGAATAAAGACATTTATTTGTGGAGCAACAATTATAAAAGAGAATTTCCTTATCACCGCTGCTCATTGTGTTTACGATGAAACAATTAGTAGAGTAAATAACCCTGAAAGATACTATATAGCAACTGGAAATGTTATCAGAGACTACGATTATCAAAAGCATGATCTACGTTTTGTTAAAAAAGCTAGGGTACGAAAAAGAAAAAAGTTAATCTAATGTTCAATAAAATATAAAACGTCGAATTAATGTAGGTAACATATTAATTGTAAAGTGTATTATATATTTTTTTTTTTCAGGTAAAAAAAATTTATGTAAATTGTAATTATTTGGGCTTATTAGGAAATTATGCTTGGGACATAGCTATCTTGGAGATCGAAAAACCATTTGTATTTACACGTTGGTTATTACCAGCATGTATTAACGATAATTTTATTGAGTCTGGACTAGGGGTAGTCGCGGGATTTGGCGTTACTGCTTCTGGGTTAACAAGTCCTAAACTCAAATTCACAAAACTGCCCTATGTTCCTAATAATCTATGCAAAACTGCAAGCACTTCTATTGTATACGAGCAGTTAATAACGTATGACAAACTATGTGCGGGTTATACTAATGGTTGGTAACAGATAAAAATCAATATATAAAAAATGTAACATATTTATAAGTGATATTAAGCAAATAATACATTTATTCTAGGAACATCTGTCTGCGAAGGTGATAGTGGAGGAGGATTGATATTTGAAAATAAAAATTTGTGGTATTTAGGAGGTATTGTCAGTACTGGGATTAGTGTAAAAACAGTAGCAGGTACTACAGCTTGTGATAGTAACTCGTATTCTCTTTATACGCGTATATCCAGTCATTATAACTGGATTCAAAATATTATTTATAATTTAGAGTCGGGTGAAATTTTGTGTATAAAATAACAAGCTCTTAATTAATAATCAATTATTATTCAATAAGAATGGAACACGATGTATTTTTACCACATAACATTTTAATTACATATCATAAAAAAAAACTAAGAATCTGATTTTTGAATGAATTTGAACTAGTCTGAACGATATAATAACTTAACCGAGAAAATCCTGGTTGAAAAACGATCAGTTAATCTTTGTTTAATCACATCAAGAATGGCAATTTTAAATGAATTTATAAAAATTTCTATTATATAGCAAAAAATTGTATTATAAAAAAAAAAAAGGAAATTAAAATATGATCTTTTTCATGTCACGCAAATTCCATATTAAAAAATAATAATCGAAATTATCAAATTAAATGGTCTGTCAACGAAAAATGATCGCGTTTGGATTAGCTTTTCATAACGGCAGAATGCGATTGGTTGATAATTAATTTTCATTAATAACATTAACAGTCACATGAAAACCGTGCGATATTATGAAAGATATATATATATATATAACGATTAGTAGCGACATATGACGAATAAAAGTGTAACTACTTATATCGTTGAAGTTAAAATGATACGTAGTTCGACCAATAGGGGGCGAGATAAGTGACGTGACGTGACAAGAGGGACTAGACGAAACGAGACAGAAGACGGTACGATAGGATACGTTAGAAAAATATTCGGTGATAATAAAATCTGACGCCGGGATAAGAGAGAAAAAGAGAGAGAGAGAGAGAGAGAGAGAGAGAGAAAGAGAATTTTGGGTTGTGCCAAAGAGAAAGAAATTTATCTTTTGAAAATGGGTATGCGCGTATAACATATATGTATATATATCTATCGAAGAAAGAAAAAGATAGACATGTTCAATTAAGAGGAGTTGTACAGATTCGCATAGAGTAGATGCGCGAAAGAGAGAGAGAGAAAGAGAGAAAGAGAGAGAGAGCACGCTACAGTTTCTTCTTCTCATTCACTCACTCGCTCGCTCGCTCGCTTGCTCGCTTGCTCGCTCTCTTCTCTCCTTTCCAAAACTTGGTTTTTTTTGTCTCGCTCTTTCTCTTTCGTGTAGATTGTATCGAAAAAAAGAGAGGGAATTGGTGGTTGGTGGCGAGAGCGAGAAGCGAGCGAGTGGCGAGCGTGGAACGGTCAAGAGAGCGCGAACGAACCGCGAGTTAGCGAGAGCGAGTGAGTAGGCAAGCAGGCAGGCTGGCAGGCACGCAGGCAGGAGACTGGCTGGCAAGCAGGCAGCCCGGCGGGTAGGCGAACGACGAACGAACGAACGGACGAACGTACGAACGAACGAACGAGCGGCCGAGCGATCGAGCGTGTGCTAGTGGTGGTGGCGGGGAGGGGAAGGAGGAGGTAGATGTGGAGGTGGCGGTGCCGTCGTTGTGGTGGTGTTAGTAGTTAGTAGTAGTAGTTGTCGTCGTCGTCTTCGTCTTCGCCGTCGTCGTCGTCGTCGTCGCCGTCGTCGTCGTCGTCGTCGTCGTCGCGGTGGTGGAGGTGGTGGATGTGGATGAGGTGGTGGTGGTGGTGGTGGTGGTGACGACTGGTGCCGTGGACGGACGGACGGTCGGTCGGTCGGCGGTCGGGTCGTGGTGTGTAAAGAAGTGGAAAATTCGCAAGTGGTGTGTGCTGGATTGGCCGAGTTGGTTGGTTGGTTGGTCGGATCGGTCGGTCGTTCGGTCGGTTGGTTGCTTGGTGTGTATGTGTGTGTGTGCGCGGTGATAACGTCGGGGTAGCGCCGCAAGGAGGAAATCTGGCTGTGCGTGCGTGCTTTTAGATCGTACAGGGGTCTGTTGCTGCCGCTGCTGCTGCTGTTGCTGCTGCTGCTACTAACAAGGAAGACATCGCAAGTAACGACGACGCGTGGAACCGAGCAGAAAAAGGAGCGCGAGAGGAGCAATGTCCGATCGGGAGAGCCTGGACGATCAGCCACAAAGTAAGGAGGAGTCGAAGCACGTATCCGCGTGGTAAACGCCGTTAGATCGGTGCCGCGCCACCGACGCGGAAGCCCCGACAGCTAAGGGGAGGGGGAATCTCTCTTTTCGTGTCGCAGATCCGCGCGAGCCGACATCTCGTCGTGTGGTGCCTCGAGCCCCGTGCTCTGCCGTGCGGAGGCGCCTCCGGTTAAACGAGCAAGAGAGGCGCTCACTCTCTCTCTCTTTCTCACCACGCGCTCTTCCCTTCCCTTCTTCCCTCTCTCGTGTTTCTCTTTTACTCTCTTTCTCTCTCTCTATCTGTCTATCTCTCGTTAAAAATGCGCGCGAGCGAGTCTCGGGATAGTAACGAGTCTCGAGCGTTCTTCCTTCCTTCACTTCTCCAAGAAGGTAATAACCAACGAACCAATTCTATGAAGAATTATCATGAAAAATACGATTTTTCTACGGCAGCAAGGATTCAAGATGGCCGAGCACACGCAACGGCCAAGGGGATACCTCCTACCTCCCCCTCTATCCGCGACGCTTCTTTTCCTTTGGTCGTCATTATCGTCGTTGAATCCGTCGTGTCGTCATCAACATCATCAACATCATCATATTATCATCAACATCGTCAACATCATCGTATTATCATCATCATCATCATCGTCATCGTCATCATCATCGTATTATCATCATCACCACCATCATCTACTATTTCTCATCAACCATTAGCTACGTTTAAATCGATTTCCATTGAAAAATTCTTTGATTATTCTTCATACGAGTGTGTGTGAATGTGTGTGTATATGTGTAACGCATATTGTACATGCATACACGTTGGCACATGCAGTTCGGTGATGTGACGACGCGATGACACGACCGACGATGATATCCTTTACGGAAATTCGTCGTTGTGTATCGTACGGACGAGTAAGCGTGATGTAACCTCTCGACGAGGATCTGCTGCTATGTAATCGCGTAGGCGCGCGCGCATGCTGGTATCAAATGGAAGAGAGAAAGAGAAAGAAAAGAAAAGAAAGAGAGAAAGAGAAGAGTATGCGATGAGCATGACATTACTTCTTAGGTTAGCTGAGAGGGGTGGTACGACAGAGGGGTTAGAATGCGCGTGCGCCTTCTCAAAGTCGACGGTGAAACGACGACGACGCGACGACAACGACGACGACCAAAGGACTCGAGTAAATCTCGCACGTGTTGTCTCTATTCCCCCTTCGACTTATATCATCGATCCTTTTAAATGGATCAAGAAAAAAAATCGTGATCAATTTTTCTTTCATGAAAAACACAATACCGATTCTCGATAGATACAAATTCGATTCCTTTTAATTGTCTATTTTATTTTTCTTGTTATTATTTATTTCAATCCTTCGATTTAATTCGTATAATTAAATGGCGTAAAATAAATATTTTCATTTTTTTTTTCCAAGATTGTCGGAGATATTTATTTACATCTTTCTATTTTGTTTTGTCTTGTTTTGTTCTATTTTGTTTTGTTTTGGCCTCGATTAAAATAAATTTAGGGTAAAATCTAGTTAAACATGAACTATCGTTTCCCTATCTCCGACGATCTACACGCACACATTATACAAATCATTTCTCGAACGATTTTCCACGATCGTTTATTTCTGATGATAGTTTTTTATTTTGTTCTCTCTCTCTCTTTTTTTCGGCAGAGTATGGAAATCCAGGTGGCATGGATGCTGGAGGGGCCGACTTTGACTCCGGTGAGTAATCGTTCTTAAATTAGCAGATATATGCATAGAGGAGTATTTGCTGAAGCGTGAGCTCTTCTCTCGAGTTAAAACTAACTTTTCTCGATTAATACGTGCAACATTAATATATATACATGCGCGCGCGCACACAAACACACACACGCATATCTCAGTTCTCTATCGATGGAAAGGAGAAAGAGTTTTTCTTGTAAAATAATAGATCGTCTAATAAGTTCGTGCGGTTTTTATCTAACAATAAGTAAAAAAAACCACATTGACTAATACAGGATAACTTTCATATTCAATTGAAGTTATATGTAATATCAATACAAAAAAAAACAATTTTTTTTTCTTATTAGTGCTCAATCGTTACGGTATTACTTTAAATCTCGCGCGCACGCATACATACCAAAGATTTTACGTAGGTGCGATAAATATTCCGTCTACTAGTAACATTTTCTAAAATGGTAATTTTTTTCTGGTGAAGTTTGTTTTATCGTTGTTGGTATTTCGCCAACTCGGAATTCCTCACATTATGAGCTAGTAAGGATACATATATGTTTATGTATATATAATATAATATAATATATCTATGTAGGTGGTGTAAGAAATCGTGAAATAATTTACGAGCGCGGCGAATGATTGTTTTATTATTATTTTTACATTTTCTTTAAAATATTACATATTCGACGATCATCGAGACGTTATGAAATTTTCAAAATATATAAAGATCATTGATGGCTCTGAAAGAGATTGGAATAGTAAAAAAGAAAAATATCGAATAATATCGAATAATTCTTTCTTTTGTTGTACGAATCGAAGAATCCTTATTATGCAGTCAAACGTGTGGGATGTGCGGTTAGGTTATGTAGAGAAACGACACTGACATACACAGAGAGTTGTGGAGAGAGAGGGGGAGAGAGAGAGAGAAAGGGAGGGAAGAGATCTGTATTTCGTATCTACATTTTACTATGACCTAAATTACAAATTAGGTAATTTTGAGAGTTTAGGCGTGTCATTTGATTGCTTTCTATTCTCGTTTACCGTTTCATTACTTATCGAAGTGTGTGTGTGTATACCGTTACACCCACTTATACAAAATTTTGTATAATCGATTTGCGAATATCAAATGTAATTTTGAAGATATGTTAAAGGATGAGACCATATACTATTCGACATAGCGATGAGGATAAAAAAGGAAACGAAAAAAAAAGAGTATAAGAGAAGGGGTTGAAGGGAAAAGAGAGTTAACCGTATGAAAACGATGGGAGGCTCGCATTGTGAAGAGAGTGGGGTATAGTGGCAGGGGGGTCTAGTAGAGGCGCATGAACAACGAGCGAGGGAGAAAGAAAGAGAGAGAGAGAGAGGAAATGAGAGATAGAAATAAAGAGAGATAGCAAAGTGGCGATAGGAAAAGGAGAGAAACTGTAAACCGTCGGCGTACTCTAGCACAGTCAGCTGTGCGTGACGTCACGCGGTCGCGTCGCGAAGCGCGCGTCGCCATCACCGTCGCCGCAGCCGGCGGCGGTAACGAACAGAGTGCAAGAGAGAAAGAGTAGAACGCGGTTAGGAGGAGTCAGGGGAGTCGGTGTGGTGCGGGGCGGGTGGGGAGGGTGGAGGAGGCAAGAGAAGAGCGGATCACGTGGTCCAAAGCGCGAAATCACGTGGCGAGCGTTGGCCGACAGACGCAGAAGCCGGTGCTAGGTTTCGCCTGATTGGTCGGTGACGAACGTGAACATCATGGATGCGCGTATTCCATCGGCATGACGGCGGGCTCCGTGAATGACCGGTTCGTCATTCTCTCCCGGGGTTATAATTTCTCGTATTTGTTCGTCGATATGTTAAATCTTTACTAATCAAAGTGTTATAATAATAATAATAATAAGAACAACAACAACAACAACACAACAACAATAATAATAATAATAGTAACAACAAGAATAACAAAAACGAGGACGACGGGGAAAGGAAAAATCATGTAAAGTCTCTCGTAAGAAGAAAAAAGTAGCAGCAGGAGCGATGTGTTAGATCGCGTACGGTTAATATGCCGTTAGTACGATTCCGTCTAGCTATCGAGGAGGAGGAACTTGTTGAAATCGTGTTGTTTCTTGGAACTAACAATCGCTGTAAGGTTGTTTTTTTTTTAATCAACATAGATTCTGTTAAAAAGTTGCCTAGGAGAATCGTAAGAGAAATAGAAGAAAAAAAAGAAGTAGAAGAAGAGTGGAACGGTAGCGGTAGACAGTGGTGGTGGTATTCGTATCGTTTAGTAGACGTTCCTCCTCGACGATTCGTTAAACGGCAAACGCACTTTTATCTTTGGACGGTAAGGCCGGACCCGAAGTCTACCGATGCACCGCGTACCAAGGATATCAGTCAAGTCAACGACCAAAACCACCAGACTACTGATGAGTTATTTTACTCAACCCAGAACTACTCTTCTTTCTTGTTAAATTTATTGCTTTTTATTGTCGTCATAGTCTCTTATTCTTCTTATTCTTTTTCTTCTTCTTTTTCTTATCCGCTGTCGTCGTCGTCGTCGTCGTCGTCGTCATCGTCGTCACTGCCTGTTGAGTCATCTCAAAGTTCCCGGGATTCTATCGCGAGACCGATCGAAGAGAAAACAGAGAAGCACAAAAAGAAAAGAAGAAAGAGAATAAACACGTATGCATGTAAATACGTACGATTTCGCCTCGTCGTCTCGTCGTCGTCGTCGTCGTCATCGTCGTCGTCGTTGTCTTGTACGCACGTTTAGTAATACGCGTTATGTCTTTCTCCGACAGCGTTGTTAAGTGTTATTGTTGTTGTTATTATTGTTTATCTAAATTAAAACAAAAATCAATTTCAACGTTTCATTAATCTCGTGCCTCTTTCTTCATTAACACTATTCTTTACGCTAGGAACGTGTTTTAAGTACTGTGAGAGCAGATCGATCTCTTCTTAATTTCTTTCTTTCTTTACTTTCTTTCTTTCACCCCTTTCGTACGTACCTTGTGTGTAACTTTTTGTTTTCTTCGTTCTAAGAAAGAGAAAGAGAGAGAGAACAATAAAAAAAACCCCTTGACGTTATTCGCCTAACTTCACCGTTTGTCGCTATGCCGTGCTTGACGTTATCGAGAGTGAAGTTAAATCTCTTGTGATATGTGGTCGAAGAAAATTCACTGGCGAAAAAGAAGAATACGAGCCACGGGGAGAGATTTTTTATTCTGAAGAATAATAATAATAGGAAGAAGAAGAAGAAGAAGAGGAGAAAAAGGGAAGCACTTGTTAAGAGGAAACGAAAAAAAAAAAAGGAAATAAACGAAAAAAAAAGAAAATATCAACAGACAACCACGCTAGGTACAATGAAGATGGGAGAAATCGTGGAGATTTCGCAGGGCGAGGTTGGGCGGAATCCGGTGAAGAATACCTGGGGCGACATAATGGACAAGATACAGTACTGGTGCCCCGAAGGTAGCTGACACAAACGACGTCACGTGATATATCGAAATCAGGAGCGTATAACAATGGCGATACGGAGCCACGTACCGGTTTGAGCTTATTTATTTTTATCGCTCATTTCGCTCCTCCTATCGAATTCACTTTTTTTTTCTTTGCTTTTTAAAATTATTATTATTATTATTATTATATTATTATTATTTTTATTACAATTATTATTTTATTATTATTATTATTATTATTATTATTATTATTATTATATAATTAATTTTTTGCATTAAAAACAAATTATGTTTAAATATTAATAACGATAGATACGTGGGTTGAAAAGTTTTCAGTCTTCAGCATAGAAAACAATTTTCTTTTTCGGTCAAACTTACTTTCATTTAAAAAAATAAAAGATTTGTTTTTTTTTCTGTTATAATGTAATACTTTTCAATCCTTCCTTCGTATATATATAAAATCAAATATCTAATAAATAATACAAAGTTGTCTTAAATAAATGTTATTTATCGTTGATTGAAATTATGTCATTTCAAACGCGTATATATATAGGTTGTCAAGTATGAAATGGAGCAAATTTTAATTCAATTATTTGTATTTTTGCTCCATTTTATACTTGATACTTGAATCTAATATATATATATATATATAAGAGTGGTATAAAAGTAAAGTTTTTCTTTAAAATAACTCTAAAAATTATTTATTTAGTATAAATAATTTAAATTTGTGTGTCCTTCATAATATTATACTCGATACACAGTTCGTTTAATTACCGATTTAAATATGACGAAACATAATCGAGGATATCGCAGCGGTGGGTGGGCGGGTTGTTAGTCTATCGACTTGTTCCATCTAATAATTTATTTCTTTTATCGCAAACGATTTAATAAACGCGTTGGAATTTTTGTTACGCACATCGTACATCTGTCCCGCGCGAAAAATCCCTTTTCTTCTTGTTTTGCATAATTTAAGTGAACCGGAAGATAATGTCGTTATTTATTATTATTTATTTTTTAACACCACTTAAAACATACTCGCGACCGGTGGGCGCAAGTTTTCTTACTCTCTCGACACGATTTCGTAGATTCTTCGATCGTGGCATGCATGGCTTTAATGGGTCAATTTGAAACGAAACGAAAAAGGGTGACTGAGGGTAAAGGAGAGGGGTAAAAAGAAAAAAAAGAGAAAATTTCTTCATGAGCTTAGACGCGGCAGCGGTCCCTTAAAAATTTATCGATTATAGACGATTGAACAAAAAAAAAAGTGACGATGACGAGGATGTTGAGGATGAGGTTGAGGTGGCTGGTCTCTGGGTCCACGTTTTGTGTTAGAAAATCAAGGGTGGTTGGATGGTGGTGTGCGAAAAGGGGGGGTAGGTAATATGACATCGAGGATGGTGGTGTGTGTGGAGGTGAAATTGCGGGGGCAGACGCGATCGGTATGAGAAAGGAGAAGTGGGATGGGGAGGATTGGGGAGGATTGGGGATAAAGGGGTGGTGGTGAGGGGAAAAGGGAGAGAGAAATATGCAGTTCGCATTGAGGCAGGTCGGTGCAGCGCCGCGAGTCGCGCTCCAGGCGCAGAGATCAATGCACCCGTTCCGATCGTTTTCTTCGTAGTCTACCATACGCGTATTCTCGGTCCACGTCGTTGTTGTTTTATATATATATATATATATATATATATATATATATATACAGAGGAACACATACATATACATGTGTCAAATGTATATACGTATATATATGTGTAATATGTATATCACTTTTGGTATTCTCTGAAAAGTAAAAAAATTGTAACGTCGAGGTGTTGACTAAATTTGTTCTTAAAAAAAACAAATAAAAATTCGTCCAACATTTTGAGATATATTTTAACCGATTAATATTATTTCATCGCCGTGAAAATAAAAAGACGAAGCTAGAAAATAATAGAGAAAGAGAGAAGACACGAGTTCGTGTAATTGGATAAAATATATATTTTCTTCCTCTCTCACATAAAAAAAGAAATAGAAAGAAACAAAGGACACGTATTATAAAAAATGTCAGTTGGCAAAGTGTTCGATGAAACAGTACGAGAGATGGTTAGGCTAATTGAAAAAGGAACTAACGTCTAATTTACAGATGATGAACAAAAAGGACTATTACCTTGTTGTAGTCGTCGATGTATCAGTGGACCAATTAGTTTCATGATAATAAATGGTGACTTAGGAGTTAGTAGTAGAAAAAATTAGAGATAGAAGGGGTTACGAGATGAGAGAAAGAAAGAGAAGAGATAATAATGGTGCTGGTTATCGTAGTAAATGGGGGAAAAAGTATGAACAAATTAATGGATGAACAAATTTCACTTGAGTGTAATTACATCAGCAATAGTAGCAGCAGCAGAAGAAGAAGAAGAATAAGAATAAGAAGCCGGGATGGTTGGTGGTTGGTTCGTATTGGGAAAGCAATGGCGGCGTAGTCAGGGTTGAAGTTTCAAGAGAAAGAAAGAAAGAAAGAAAGAAAAAGGAAAGAGAAAAAGAAGAAAGGAAAAGAAAACTATAGAAAAAGAAAATTATTTCGATGGATTCGATCGTATTTCATCTACGTAATGTGCGTTTATTCGAAAATATTCGGTTCAGTCAAAATTTCTGGTCTGTTGTGTCATGCGTCGAAGAGAAGAAGATAGTAAAAAGAAAAAATAGTAGTAGTAGTAATAGTAATAGTAGTAGTAGTAGTAGTAGTAGTGGTAGTAATAGTAATAGTAGTAGTAGTAGTAGTAATAGTAATTGTAGAAGAAAGAGGAGTAATAAAAATAGTACCAACAATAATAACAGTAATAGTATTGATAAATTGTTAAATAATAGAGGACGATAATGAAAAGAAAGAAATTAAAAAGGAAGAATGTTCTGACACATGTCGATTGTGTCCAAGGAAGACACACATCTCTCGCTTGGTTAACGTTTGGATCCTCCTGATTGATAAAACGGATTAAGAGAGAGAGAAGAGTAGAGATAGAAAGAAAGAAGAAAAAAAAATAATATGTGTTTCTTGAGAGATAATTTATCATTAAAGAGATGGAAAAGTTTGGGTAAAAAGATAACAAGGATGTGAGAGAAAGAGAGAGAAAGATAGAGAGGGTGGGAGGAAGAAAAAGAAGAAGAAGAAGAAGAAGAAAAAGAAGACGAGGAGGTGGAAGAGAAAGAAGGAGGAAGAGGTGTTGCTTAGAATGTACAGGTGTATGGATTACCAAAGCATCGTCAGGATGTTCAAGAGCAGGATCTTTCAAGGCGACCTCAGCCCAGTCCCGATTCCGGGCAGGTTGCAACAATCTAGTACGTAGTGCTTAGAGGGGGTATAAGAACTAGGGGGGAGAGAGAGAGAAAACTCTTAAGGTTTTAGATCGATCATAGAAGGCGCGTTACGCGCAGCAGAAGAGAGGAGGATCTCGACTGGGGACGACTACGACGACTACGACGAACGACGACGACGAACGACGGAGACGATCGATCTCTTCCCAGGACCTTTTTACTCTGGTCCAGATATTATATTATTTTAACGTGTTCAGATTATCTCTCAATTACAACATGCTCAATATTTATTTTGAATAAAATACAACTAGGAATGATCGTATTATTTCGTTTAATAAAACACATATCGAATTAATATTACAATATGTATTATTTATCGGTAATTCGCGATATTAAATAGGATTAGTATTTCATTTTTCCTAGATTTAAGAAAGGAATAATAAAAAGGATATTGGGTTGCATTTATACCTTGTTTTTTCACCTTCTCCCTCTTATTTGGAAACACACGCCACCCAATCTGCAAAGCCAAGTCTTTTTCCTTCTACTTAAATTCGATTCTATTTTAAAATATTTTTCTCTCTAAAAGAAAACAGGAAGAGAACGTGTGTTGCATGTGTTTGGATAGCTTAAGCCGACTGTAAGTAGAGAGAGTGTCTAGGTGTCACAAAAAAAAGAATAAAAGTGAAATATATAAAGAGAGAGGTGGGAGGGGATGGGAAGGGAAGGAAAGGTTCTAGTTCCTTTAGTTTAGTACCGACGAATCAGAGCTTTCCCATTCCGGTTTCTAGGATAGATAGAATAGGCAGGATGAGTGAGATTTCCGGTTATATGCTACAGGATAAATATATCTGCATATGTGGTTAAAGAGAAAGAAATAATAATAATAATAATCATAACAATAATAATAACAATAATAATAATAATAATAATAACAATAATAATGATGATGATGATGATGATGATAATGATGATAATAATAATAAAAGAGAAAAGGGGTAAAAGGGTGGGGGTATATATCTGGTCGGTAGTAGTGGGGTGGTACACCAAAGAGGTCAACGACCTCTCTCTCTCTGATGCAGCTGTTATTGATCGGTGAGAGGAGGACTCGCAACATCGTTCCACCGTTACGCCAAAGTTACTACTCTTGTTCCATCCCAAAGAGAGGATGCTGCTGCTGCTGCTGCCGCTGCGTTCTCTTCCGTGTGATCCGTTCGAACTTCTTCTTCTTCTTCTTCTTCTTCTACATCCTCTTCCTCTTCCTCTACCACTTCTTCCGCTATTACTTTTTTTTTCTTTTTTCTTTTTCAATTCCCTCTCTCTGTAACCTTTTTCATATCAAAAACGTCGTACGCGTTCTTCTCCGACACTTCTTGAGCTTTTGTCCTAACGTTTCAACGAATGTCCCTAGAGATTTTTTACCACCGTCACCACCACCACCAACACCAACACCAACACCAACACCAACAACAACACCCCCACTTCCACCTATTACTTCTCTTTTCTTCCTTCTTCTACTCCTCCCACCCTTTATCCGTTCCTACGGTTTTACTCGCGATCGTTATCTTCTTATTTATCAAGAAAATGGGCACGAATGACGAGTCCGTGTTCGATATGATGGGATTCTTTGAACGTAAGGCAAGTTGCCTTTTATCAGGAACAATTTTCTCAAGAAAATGAACGGGTTTTTAGTTTTCTTTTTCTTTTCTTATTTTTTTAATATTTCTTTTCGAATGCTTATCTTAAACAATATCGATGGATATGTGTTTTCTTTTAACGCAGCCCCCCTTCCATCAACCACCTATACCACCACCACCACCACCACAAAGTTATCCATGCCTTCTTCTCACTCCGTTTCTTCTTCTGTTGTTGATTTTTGTTTCTTTTTTTCTATTTTTTTTTTTCTTCTTTTTAGACATATAATTTTTGTTCTTGCGCGTTCGCTCTAATTTTCACTTAACGACGAGTGACCACGAGTTTCTTTTTCAGGTCAACAAGGTCAGCAAAATGAGCAGGAACTGGCGACCAAAATGTTGCAAATACAAAGCAAACGATTCTACCTTGACGTGAAGCAAAATAGACGCGGAAGATTTATCAAAGTAGCCGAGGTATATTTATATTAACTTTTAACATTATTTATAATATTTATAATATATGTTATATATTTTGGATGGACCAAAAGTTCCTAGGTTCCTCTTCGTAGTTTTGCACTGAACAACAAAAGAAGAAGTAACTGTTTTTAAAATAAGAAAATCACCTAGGAACTTCTATCAAGCCACAATCCTGTCGTTAAAGGGGGCAAGCTTTGAATCTCGAGCCTCGTCTATAATTTTTTTCTTCAGTTGAACTAATTTTTTTAAACGAACAAAAACAAAAGTATATTATTTTTTTTTTACGTCGAGGCTCATAACTTTTCAACCCGTCCAATCCACCCATGTGATTATTGATAACAAAACTTCAAATCGTTGAAATTATTATATATTTGATCCGTATAATCGTAGATCGGAGCGGACGGAAGAAGAAGTCAAATATATTTAGCACTCAGCACAGCATTCGAGTTTCGGAACCATCTGTCAACGTTTAGCGATTATTATGCATCGTTAGGTGAGTCAAATTTAGTTTACAGTAGAGTTTAATGTGTATCAATTATAAACACTTTATTGTCCCCTCCTACATTTCATACTCAATATAATTAAATTAAAACAAAAAATAAGAGAAAGAAAAATTGAAAATCTCAAACATATAAAATATATTAATGTTAGGTCCACCTAATCCGGAAAATGTGCCGGACGATGGTAAACTGAAGTCAGAAATGATGGTCAAGGACAACAGGCGGTATTATCTGGATCTCAAGGAAAATTCTCGTGGTCGTTTCCTGCGGGTGAGTCACACTGTATGTACCGTTCACGGTATTTAAGATTACGAAATCTCAACCTTTTCCTTCAAATCTTATTTAAAAGATAGACAAAAATATGAATGAACGTTAAAAAAGAGACAATAACTAAACGTTGTTTTCTTTGAGAGAGAGAAATGTAAGTTGTTAACACATTCCGTGCCAAGCCATTTTTGCTTGACTTGTCGTTCAGACCATTTGATATTTTGATTAAAGATTGATATATTATCAGACAATATTTCATTATATCAATATTCCATAAGTAGTTATTTGTTTAGTTATCATTTTAGTTATCATTTTGTATAATGCCTCATTCTTTTGATAGAAATATATTTCATAGAATGAAACTTGTCATAAACATATGTTTTCAGCGTATTAAATAAATACGTCTGCGTGTACCACTGGTAGGTATACGTGGCACGGAACGTGTTAAAAAACGAACAAAAAACTTCAATTTTGTATTAAATAATATAATTGTTAATGTAGGTATCACAAACGATAACACGGGGTGGACCTAGGACACAGATTGCGATACCTGCCCAAGGTATGATCGAGTTTCGTGACGCGTTGACGGATCTTTTGGAAGAATTTGGTACCGATGACGGAGGCTTTAAAGGTGATCTACCCGATGGCCGTTACATGCGTGTTGAGGGGAAGAATTTTTATTTTGATATAGGTCAAAATAATCGTGGTATCTATATGAGAATTTCTGAGGTAAGTTTTTTTTTTTTACCCTTCGTATAAATAAAAACTTAACGTTATTGTTGTTTTATCATCTAAATAAATTAGTCTTAACAAAAAAGAAGTAATTAATTTCTAAAAACACAAACCTGTTATCAATTTCTAAAGTAGTTAACCCTTTGCACTATGAAGTCACCTCTGGCGTGACAAAACTATTTTTCTTTAAAACTCTTAAGTAATCTCTAGCGTGACACTTCATATAGTTAATAAAACAAATTAGTGGTAAACAGTTTTATTTTAAAAATGCCTTGAAATTATGTATATGTACATGAAAGTCTTGTATTATATACTTCTCGTCTTTGTAGAGAAAACCACAAAAATTAAATCAGAACTGGCTGAAAACAATTATAGTGCAAAGGGTTAAATAATATTTTTCACAAATATAGAAGAAGTCTATAATATATAGGCGTAGTTTAATCATATAAAAAACAAATTTTAATACTTTGACCGCCACGGTGGTCATTGGTGATCGGGAGAGTTTCAAATACTTAAATTGTAAAAGTTGTATGAAAATGCACAGTTGGTGCATAATCGTTAATTAGAATATACTTCGAAATAAAAAGTGTCCCATTGAATAATTACAAATTTTTATTGGAACATCGAAAATCAAAGATTAGTTTCTATGAAATCTTGTATCCTAAAATACTACCACGGTGCCCTGAACGAGACGTGTGATTTCGGCGTGGCAGTCAAAGTGTTAATTACCCAGAAGAGTAATTTATTTATTTCTCTATTAAAATCTAATAATTGATAAAATATTAAATAATATTTCAGGTCAAAACGAACTTTCGAACAGCGATAACCGTGCCGGAGAAGTCATGGGCGCGTTTCCGTGACATATTTGCGGATTACTGCGAGAAAATGCAAGAAGGTGGAGGAGCAGGGGTTGGCGTTGGTGGTATGAGCGGTGGAAGCGGTGGAAGCGGTGGAAATGTTCTTTCAGATGGGAAGGGCTCGGTAGTGGCACAGGTACCATCACCATCTTCGACCTCGCAACAGCCTAACCCCAATCCAAATTTAGACTCACCCTTAATCAAGTGAAAAAGGCTTTAATTTAACTCGAACATTGGAATTATAATCGTAACTCGTTTTGTCAAGACATTTATTAAGCGAACTAAAGAAACTTATCAGAGTCTATGCCATCGTCATCGCCATTTTCATCGACATCGGCATCGACAACAACAACAACAACAACAACTACTACTATAACAACAACCAACAACAACAACAACTCTACAACAATTACTACACGTTTCATAGTTAAGAATTAATCATCATTAATGTCGTTATCGTCGTTATCATCGTTATCGTCATTATCGTCGTTATCATCATCATTGCCACCGCCACCGGAAACCTAAAAAACCGCCTTATCGTTATTCGCTTTTTAAGTAATTCGCGAAAACAATGAGGTTGGTCCTCGCTATAAATAAATAAATAAATAAATAAATAAATAAATATATAAATAAATATATATATATATAAATATATATACATATGTATATTAGCATATACATATATATATACATATATATATATAACATACATAATTATAAAAACGAGGTACACAATAAGAAAAAAAAAACAAACAAAACAAAAAAGATTATTCCAAATGAAGAAGAAACAAAAATTAATATTAAACACCATTAGTGTTGGAGTGTGTTATATACATGAAAAAAAAAAATCAAGGTGTATGTTTTAGAGAAGAGAGATTGGTTACCATGTTTCAATCGAATAGATCCCAACCCTTTTTCTGCGTGAATAGGTAAAGCATGAAAATTAATAATAACAACCAAAAACAAAACCGAGTCGAAGAAAATACTGAAAAGTATATCGATGAGATAAAATAGAATAAAATAAAATATAAATAATATTGATAGGTGCGGGGGTTATGAAATGAAATGAAATGAAATAAAATGAAATGAAAGAGTAAAATGATTCTTGAAAAAAAAAAAAAAAAGAAAGAAAGAGAAGATAAAAGTGAGTTTTAAAAAAAAGGAAGAATAAAGGGGGATGAACGAAAAGGCATATAGAAAAGAAAAAAAAAAAATAGTAATAAAAAGTGAAGGAAAGAGAAAGAAAGAAATACTAAACAAATATCTCTATGGTTAAAAAAAAAAAAAATAAATAAATAAATAAATAAATAAATAAAACGAGTTACTGCCGCTCGTGCGAGTGAAACAAAAAAAAATAATAAAAATGGAAGACGAGGAGAAGGAGGAGGAGGAGGAGGAGGTGGAGAAGTTGGAGTAGGTGGATTAGGTGGAGTAGAGAAAAGGAAGGAGGATGAGAGGTGGAGGAGGAGAAAAAGGAGAAGGATATAAGTAAGTAAAATGTGCGATAGATAGACGGTGGGGGAAACGAGAGTATAATTATTGCACGATGTCCTCGAACGGGATACGAGCTACTATCGATTAACGTTATGAATACTACCGTTCATTTCCCCATACATACAATATACGTTTATCTTTTTTCTGTTTCATATACCCCTTACCTGAATAAACGTTTTTCTTTATTTTTATTTTTTCTTTTCCTTTTTCTCTTTCTCTTTCTCTCTCTTTTGAAACTTTATTCTTTTCCTCATTTCCTTTTTAAATTGCTATTAAATAAAAGTGACTTTAAGGTCAGGTAATAATGAAGGCCTTGCAAATGCCGGTGCCCCAGCAGCAGCACACAGGATATTTTATTTTCTAACAATTACAAAAAATAATTTTTACGATGAGATTATCAAAATTAAATTTTTAAACCAAAAACAAAAAAAATATGAACAAAAATCTTTAAAAAAAAAAAAAAGAAAAAAAAAAAGAAAAAAAATAATAAGAAAGAAAAGAATAAGATAACATTATTTTAAATATTTGATGTGTAAATTATATGTTTATCAAAGATAACATAAAATTAATATATTATAATTGAATATATATATATATTATATAAGGGGAAATGAATCATAGTGGAAATCACGTTATAATTGAATTTGATCGTTCAGAATTTATAAATAAAAATAGTTGTTATATTAACGATTATATTCGCGGAAGTAAATGGTGAATGGGAAGGGGTGTGAATCCCGGTCATAATAATAAAACACACTTGATGGAAATAAAGGAAAAGGGATAAGGAAAGAAAAAAAAAAAATAAGAAGGAAGAAAATGGAAGGGGAAAGATCGTCGGTGGATGTATGAACGATATATGTAAAAAAAAAAAAATGAAAAAGAAAAAAAAAAGAAAGAAAAAAAGAAAGGTAAAAAAAAAAAAAAGAAAAGAAGAGAAAAGAGATGTGAAATAAAAATATTAGAAAAAGGAAGAAGAATAACCCAAGACTACACTTGTTTTTCGTCATAGAATATGGAAAACAAAACGAATGAAGAAGAAGAAGAAGAAGAAGAAGAAGATAATAAAGTCAGAGAATTCGACTCCTGAGACTGTTTGAATGAAAAAAAAAAAAGATTAAAAAGAAAAAACAGACGATGAGAAAAATGCTCTTTAAAATCTCTTATTGCAAAAAAATATAAAAAAAAAAACAAATTCGTCTCGCCTATCTCACCCCTTCGATAAAGTAAAAGAAGTAGAAGAAGAAGATGAAGAAGAAGATGATGAAGAAGATGAAGAAGAAGATGAAGAAGAAGAAGAATTACAAAACAAACATACATACATACATATATATAAAAGGAAAGGAAAAAAAATGCATTAAAATAAAATACAAAAAAAAGAAAAAATAATAATTGAGAAATATCTTTACCGTCTCTACGTCACATGAAAATAAATACACAAACACAAACACATGCGAAAAATAATACAAAACCAACACGTGTACACACACGCACACACACACACACACACGAACATGACACACATACACTGAACAAAACCATGCATCTTGTGCATATTCGTTTATAAACCAACCGACTTGTCACTAATTAAAAAGTAATTATTGAATTAATAATATATAACACATAGGATGGAAATTAAAAAAAAAAAAAAAAAGAAAAAGAAAAAAAAATCGTAATAATAATAATAATAATAATGATTGATTAGCCGGATATAAGAAATCCTAATTAATATATGTATATTATATAAAAAAAAAAAAGAAAAAAAAAAAAACCAACAAACAAAAAATATTTTACGTTATAAATTTGTTCCTTTC
Source organism: Mischocyttarus mexicanus (assembly GCA_023678845.1). Classification (NCBI taxonomy): domain Eukaryota; kingdom Metazoa; phylum Arthropoda; class Insecta; order Hymenoptera; family Vespidae; genus Mischocyttarus; species Mischocyttarus mexicanus. The sequence continues at coordinate 464,615 of JACGTP010000008.1, read as the reverse complement.
ACGTCTGTTCTTATATTTTTCTTTCTTTTATTCTTCTTCTTCTTCTTCTTCTTCTTCTACTACTTCTTCTACTACTTCTACTTCTACTTCTACTTCTTCTTCATCATCTTCTTCGTCATCGATTTTGTTTCTTATTAATTATTTGCGTGATTTTATATGTTTAAAAGATAAATTAATAAAAGAAAATAATAATAATAATAATAATAATAACAATAATAATAATAATAATAATAATAATAATAGAAAAACAATCTTTTCTCTTCGTTTTTAACATTCATTCACACATACGAGGAATAAATAAATTAATTAAATTAAATTAAATTAATAAATAAATAAAGATGGAGAAATAAAATGGCGCACGATGTAAATGTAAAATACTTAAAAACTTATGCGTGTATTAATATGGACTATGAGAGAAAATCAATAAGAAGAAGAAAAAGAAGAAGAAGAAGAAAGAGGAGATAAAGTTGAAAATAAAGATGAAAGGATAAATGAAAAGGGAGAACTTTTGGAAGCATAAGAAAGAAGAAGAAGAAGAAGAAGATGATGATGATGATGAAGAAATGGCAACTTCACATCAACCTTAACGTCATATCCAATATGTCGGACATTAATAAATGATCCAAACATAGGATTTTGCAATACACATAATTAAAAAAGACACATGAAATTCGACGTAATAACCCCCTATGAAAGAGATGAATAAATATGGAATTTAATGAAATACTTGCATACCACTACACGAGATATCATGTAACCAGAGAGACAAACGAACACACACACACACATATACACTAATATACACGTGAAAATCAGTTAAGAGATTAGAATTGAGGAGAAATATCGGGAACAAAAAAAAAGGAAGAAAGAAAGAAAGAAAGAGAGAAGAAGAAGAAGAACGTTCCCTAAATATTCGTGAAATGATTAACGATATACATATGTATGTGTTCTGCTGTATGTATGTGTATGCAGTATGATTATTAAAAAAAAAAAGAAAGAAAGAGATTGAGTGGATGAATGAATAAATGAATGAATGAATGAATGAGAATGAACGAATGAAATAATATGAATAGAATATGTGTTATGTGTGTAAGAAAATGAAAGAGAGAATGTGTGATCGTATGTAATTACTTCACGTTTAGTACACGAGTTCTAAACAAAAAGGAAAAAAAAAAGAAAAAACACCCATAAAATAAAAATAAAATAAAATAAAATAGAAATAAAAAAATTAAAAAACACAAAATGGCATATTAGGAGATATGTATTATACGAATGCATATTAGGTATTTATATAGAATCTATATAACTGTATAATTGTCTAACGAAATGCCAATGTCCCGTGGACCCAAACAACTATAATCATTCAGACAAGACTCGTATCAAAGAAAAAAAAAAGATTAAAAAAAAATCTATCTAACGACGGGGATGATGGGGATTATCCTTGTTGCTGACTTGCAATAGTTTTGATCCTCCTCTTTCCCCTCCCTTTTTCTTTTCTATACGGGATTAGGTAGAACACGATGATAGGAGTGGAGATATGTAATAAGGATCGGCTAGAAAAAAATGCATTAAACGGATAATATATATTTATCTATGTATATGTATATGTGTACGTATGTATTTTAGCTTGTCAAGTATGAAATTGAGCAAAATCTTATTCAATTATGTGCATCTTTTATTGCTCCATTTCATACTTGACAATCTAATAATTATATATGTAATATGGATATATGTATGTATACGTACACATACGCGTATTCATATTTATATATATACATATGCATATATATATATATATAGAAATAAATGTGAATGACCTGGTGCCAGAATGTGAAAATAACTTGAAAAGATGGAAATAGGAGATGAAACATGGTTAAAGGAAAAAATAAAACAACAGAGATTGAGATTGATATAAAAAGTGTTTTCTTTAAATTAATAAAGAGAACCTTTAAAATATACTAAGATTATTCTAATATCAATAAGAACGAATAATTAGAATGAGAAAGGATAGAGAAAGAAAAATGATCGATCTCGTGAAAGAACTCGAATCGTAAAACACCAAATAAGAAAAGAAAGAGATAATGAATAGAACAGATGAAGGAATGAATATAATAAAATGAAAATAAAAATAAATAAATTTAATTAAATAAATAAATAGATAAAAAAAAATAAAATAATAATAATAATAATAATAATAATAATAATAATAAAATAAAAAGAAACCTTTATCTTTCGCACTGGTGCGAAAGAAAAATAATGGCTGATTAAATGTCCAACAGAGCGCGATTAACGAAAAAAAATTAAGAAAAGAAAAGAAAAAACGAGAAAAAAAAAAAGAAAGAAGGGCGTGTGCGTATTTGATGAAAATTTTGTGACGAAAAATAAAAAGTATACTGCGCCATATTATATCATAAAAAGAATTATTTATTATTATTATATGATTATTATAACAATTATTATAATTATAATTGAAAATAGAGAAAGAGACACGCCCTCATGAAAAATATCGTATTTAAATTATTAATACATCTTTGTTGACAAAATGAAGAATTAAAATGATGAAGAGAAAGAAGAAGAAACCAAAAAGAAAAATTGGAAAGAAGAAATCTATGCAAAGTTTGATTTATTAAACGATTTTTATTTATCTTGACTTTGGTGGGTCAAATCATTAAAATTGAAATCTAAGTATCTAATCAAAACGAAGAACTTTGTCAACTTAGAATCATGATTCAAGTATGAATACAAAATCAAGATTTCGTATCGTGTCGAGGACTGTGTGACGTTAAAATGGCTCAAAATTATACGTTGTCATTAGCTGTACACCACCCAAGTTTAGGTAAAAGGTTTAAACGCGCCGAGAACTCTGTGACATTAGCGTGAATATAAAAAAAACTATAAACTTGAAAATAAAATTAGTAGAAGGAATTTTTTAAGTTAAATAGATTTGTTGTAGAGAAACATAATAATGATGAAGATAATGTATTAAAAGTTTAAATAATAATAAATAAGTATCAGGTATCAGTCATCACACCACTCTTTCCTCATCAATCTATGGCATTGATGAGATTCAAATAAAATCATGGAGTGATGCATTCAAAGCATATGAGCTGTTGACTGTAGATAATAGAAATTTAACACGTTCCACGATTTTATTTTAATCTGATCAATGCCACAGATTGATGAGGAGAGAGTGGTGTGATGACTGGTACTTGGTACTTATCTATTATTATTTACCTTTTAGTACATTATCTGAATCATTATTATATTTCTTTACAATAAAATTCATTTAACTTAGAAAATCTTTTTACTTATTTAAATTCTATATAATCCGTCTTGTGGTAGATATTTGTATTTTTAAATATTATTATTATTATTATTATTATTAATAATGGCGTATTCTTTTTCTTTTCTGCATTTATTCATTCTATGAAAAAAAAAAAAAGAATCAACTATTTCGGCTGGTCTGAATTTTTACTTAGCACATAGGATCTTGACGATATTTATAAGAGAAAAAATGAGAAAGAAAGAGAGAGAGAGAGAAATGTAGAGAGAAAAAAAATAAAATAAAAGAAATAAATAAAAGTAAAATAAAATAAATTAAACGAGAAGTAATATGAATCACGAATAATAGAGAGAGAGAAAAGATAAGTAAAGAAAAATAAAAAGAAAAGTAATGAAATTTGGAACGTGTATGACTATGAAAGTAGAACAAGAAAAGGAATAAATAACGATTATGGCGAAACAATAACAACAATGATGATTAAGAAAATGATAACAAGTGAGTCAAAAAAAAAAAAATAAAAAGAGAAAAATCTCAGAGAATGCAAGGGAACGGTCGATAAGAAAAAGTTCCGATCTTCTTTCTTCGATGTATCAAATTTATTTCTATCTTTATCTTTTATTTATATAAATTCTTTATATATATAAAACAAAGAATATTAAATATTCTTAACGATCGTGTCTAAATCTTGGGCACGTTTTTAAATTTCTAAATTTCAATCCAAATGATCTTTAATTTTAGTTATTTTAATTTTTTGGTTTGTTTTGTTCTCTCATTAATATCATGTATGACATGATTTATACAAAATTTAAGAAGAAGAGGATCGTTGAACTAAAACCGATTAAAAATGCACAAGAAGAGCATGATATTTAGTGTGTCCGTGTAAAAATAATAAGGAAAAGTGTTCCAATCGGGGAAACGATTGCATAATAATGGAAAAAAAAGCATATATATAAAAAGAAATAGATAGAAAGAGAAAGAGAGAGAGAGAGTGAGAGTAATAGAAGAAGAAGAAAAAAAAAAAAAGGAATTAACAACAAGAATAAGAATAAAAAGGAATCGTTTCACCGATGGGGGCAAAACGGTATGACATATTGTGATCTATTACAAGTTACAAATTACAAAGCATCACAAAGTAGTAGATAATTAAGGAAATATAAAAATAAGTGACCCACGTAAACACTATGGTGACTAAAAAAAAATAAATAATAAAAAACTTACACACACAAATACACATAAATATACAAATTCTACAAAACAAGAAATAAAAAAAGATTAATAAACCAAAAACAATTGAAATGAAATGAAAATGAGGAACACACGTTAAAAAATAATAAAATAAAATAATAATAATAATAATAATAATAATAATAATAATAATTTAGGACGACTACGAACGTACCTAAAACTATTGAAAAAGAAAAGAAAAAATCCAGAAATTTAATAATATTAGGTTTGTCAAATATAAAATGGAGCAAATTCTCAATTCAATTATGTGCATTTTTTTTGCTCCATTTCATACTTGACACACGTAATATATTAATAATAATAATAACTAACAAATAAAGAAATAAATACAGAGGATTGGGCAAGAAAAAAAATGACGAAGAAGAGAAAAATGAAATTAATTGAGATTAATGAAACTTTACGTATTATAATAAATATTTGAATATAATACACTTAACACACGTATACATTTACACGCGACAGATATACAGAAAAAAAAATCTAAGTACTTAACACACACACACACACACGCACATACACGCAGAAAGAGAGAAACATACATAAATATATAAGAAGCAAGCAACAATACACGTTAAATAAGCGAGAATAAGAAAATTTATTTGCCATTCTTGCGATCTATCGATCATTGTCTACTAATCATCATCATTATCATCATTATTGATTATACTATTTTAAAACCTTAAAGAAAAGAACAGAAGAGAAAAAATATTTATGTTTATTTTGAAATTGTTATAAAAATATTGTTTATTTCATCAAAAACATTTTGAATGTTTCGTGATGAACGTTCCTTTATGAAGTTTCCAATATTAATATTATGATTTGATTAAAATGTTAAAAAATATATTTATAAAAACAACAATTGAGATTTAGGATAATAAATGTATCCTAAAATTAATTGTAACAACGATTAAAATATGATCCGATTATAAAGAAGAAATTAATTTATCGTATAATTCGTGTAATTTAAATTAATTACAGAACGAATTATGCAATAAATCATAATTTTTTTTTACTTTTGTCTTTCTTTTTTTTCTTTTTAATAAAATACATTGACAAATATTAATTGGATATAAAGAAAACTTGTGATATTGTGATAAATTTGTGATACGTATATAGATATTTATATATATTTAAAGTTGAATACGTTTTATTAGGATTCTATATAAAATTTGTATATCCGAACATTTTATAAATTGGAATTTTATATTTAATATTTAAATAATTGAATATTAATTGGACTTGTGTGGACTGGTGATGATAAACAATTGATCGAGTAGTCGCAAAACGAATGGCAAATACACGCGTTATTTCAGCGAATTAACGTTAATAACAAATGATAAGAAAGAAAGAGAAAGAGAATGGAGAAAGAAGGGAGGGAAAAAAATAATCAAGTAAAGGAAAAGATAGAGGAGGATAGGAAAAAAAGGGAGAAAAGGAAGAGACGAGAGAATAAAAAAAAACCCACAGGATTTCAAAAAGTTGATAAAAAGAGAAAGAGGATGAGTGATGAAAAATGGAAAGAAAAAAGAAAAGAAAAAAAAATAACTCACATACTCCTGCCACGCAGCGAGTCCTTAGACAGCTTTAAGATAATAATAATAATAATTATTAAATGATATAAATATTAATTAAAATTAAATAATTAATTAATTAACAAAATAATAAGAAAAAAAAAAAATAATAGTGATAAAAACTTTCTATATGTTGAATTGTGTCTAGTGAAAGAAGTAAAAAAAAAAAAACTATTGAGGTAAAAAAAAAAAAAATAAAAAAAATAAATAAATAAATATAACGAAAAAAAAAAACTAAGAAAAAAAAATGCGATAATGAGAGAGAGAGAGAGAGAGAGAGAGAAAGAAAGAAAGAAAGAGGAGAAGAAGAAGATGAAGATGAAGGTGGTGAGAGGAGAGGAGATAAAAAAAAAATAAATAAAATAAACTAAATAATGAATTAATTGATCGATTGATTGATTGATTGATTGATTGATTGATTGATTGATTGATTGATTAATTATTTAATAAAAAAAGGTAATAATATACAAGGGAAACAAAAAAATAATAGAAAAAATGGAGAGAACACAAATGGAAATATTATTTAAACTATTTGCAAAAACCAGGCAAGAAGAGATCGATGATCAAAGTTTGTATATGACCACCATTAGTTATCTCTATCGAAAACTGTTCTTTTTATTCACATAAGTAGATGACGATGAGGAGTCGATGGTTTAAAGAATAAGATGGAAAAATAAAGAAAAAGGGGAAAAAAAAAATAATAATATGATGATGAAAAAGAAAAAGAATAAGAAGTTGACTGTTAGAATATAGCTTTGATGTTTCGTTTGCTGTTTTACAGGCGTTTGTGCAGTTGTGTGGTAATCGGTGATTCTTCATTTAGATATTATATGTATATATATATATAAATAAATAAATAAATATATACATAGTATCAAGAAAATAAAGAAATGGGTAGTTTGCCGATAAGTCCACACACATACACATACACATATACATACATATACACACAGTACACACATCTACGTTTATATATAATATTTAGTGGGTTCTAAATTCTCACTAATTGTTATTATATCATTATTACTGCTATTATTACGTAGGGTTTTCATACCTACATATGGCCAACATTAACAATAACAACAACACAAACAAATGATTCTAATTAAAATGATAAATATGTACACGCATTACATACATTATATAAATACATACAATTACATACATTACATACATACATACTCACACGAGCAAAACAATGAATTCACGTTAATAATTATCATGATCGATTTGGCTTTGCAATAAAAGTATGTCGAGAGATAATAATAAAAGATTTGGTACCATAACACACTTTGCATGGTGTTAGAAAAATATTATAAACTCAATACGAATGAGAGAGAGAGTGAGAAAGAAAGAGAATGAGAGGGAGGAAGGAAGGGAGAATAAAAGTACGTGCGAGTGTTTTGTATGTATCCTGCAAAAAAGTTTGGTCGTCGAATGTAATAAAAACATACACTTGGTGTATGCGAGAGAATGGGGTGGATGATACGCGCGCGTGTGTGTGCGTGGTGTATGTGTGTGTGTGTATGTATGTAGAGTGAGATAGAAAGAAAAGAAAAGAAAAGAAAGGAAGGATGAATGAGAAAATGTGAAAGAAAAATTACGAAAAAATAATTCAAAAACACTTGTACAGAATTCTCCCCATGTTTTACGTGAAAAAGCAAAAAAAAAGATAAAAAAAAAAAAAAAGAAAAGACAAAAAGAAAAAAAATTGCGGCTCGCACTCTAACATAAATATTATATAATGTATCACGCCATAAGCATGAAAATTTTACCGTTAATAACGTTTATTAATTAACTCTTATTATTATTATCATAAAATTTCATCGTCATTATTATTATTATCATCGCCATCGTCATCATCATGATCCATGATTGATTGATCATTGTCATCTTTGTTGTTGTGGTCATTTGCATTACAATATTCCTCTATCACCTCCTCCTCCTCCTCCTCCTTCTCCTACTTTTTCTCTCCTCAATTTAATGACGAACACATAATCCTTCGTCTTTTTCTCTCTCGAATTTTATTGTTCTTTAATTCTGTATTAAAATCCTTATCTTAAACGTTATGCGAATTCCTATCGTCATTATTATTATTATTAATAATATTGCTATTAATATATCATCATTATTATTATATTAGTTATTATTATTATTATTATTATTATTATTATGATTCATATGGTTATTATTATTAGTTTATATAAATTTATTATTATTATTATTATTATCATTATTGGTTATTATCATTATTATTATTATTATTATTATTATTATTATCATTGCTGCTGCTACGATTATTATATTGTCATTATACTTATTATTAAGATTATTCTTATTATGACTAATTAGTACCATCATTACCAATGCAAACACATATACACACACACACACACACATGACACATCATTGATTTAACAATTTCCACTCGTTATATTCATTAACAAAATACGGACCTCGAGTTGTCCAATTTTATCTTTCTTTTTTTTTTACTAATATTTAATTATTTCTTAGTTTTTTGTTTCATCTAATCCCAGACCTCTTTTTTTTTATTAACCCTTAACGATTGAAAGATCATCACCCTAATACTATTTTAATTTTTTTAAATTTATACAATGATTTCCACGTCTATGTTAACGTGTTATTATAAATATTAAAATACTAAAGAGATACGATAATATAAGGGTGTGTATCATTAAGGGTTAATTTTATTTCCCAGTTCACTTTAATCGTATCTATTTTTTTTTTATTGTTTCCTGTGTTAATACGGAAATCTTTCGTTATTTCGATAAAATGAAGATAAAAAGGATAAAATAGAAACAAAATTTCGAAAGTTGAAGAAAGATGAAAAATAAGAAAACGTGTGTAGTAAATGGGGGAAAAAAATGAAAAAGAAAAAAAGAAAAAAAAAATAATAAACTTTACGCATCCGCGTTCTCGTTGTCCTTTATCCGCGTGCTTGCGTGCGTGCGTGCGTGCGTGCGTGCGTGCGTGCGAGCGTGTATGTGTTCGTACATGCGAGTGTATAATACTAATTATAATATCACGGACTTGTGTGATATGAAGTAATCCAAATAAAAATAAAATTGAAAATAAAAAGAAAAACAAGAATGGAGCACTTAAGATTAAATAGAAAAAAAAAAAGAGAAAAAAAAAGGATTCAAAGATTTAATATCATTAAAAGAGCATTGAAAAATGCAGGGCTTTTTTGAGGACGATTAATTTCAAAGTTTACAGAGAAAAACATGTTCTTTTGATTTAGTTAAAACAAAAAAGAAATTAAAAATGAATTGATTTAACAACGGCGAATAATTCCGATATTATTCGAGTGTTGTAAATTTAAGAATTAAAGTAAAGGTTTTCTTATTTTTTAAAGGATATTTGATAGGGTCAAGTTCTTCATAAAGGCGCATGCGCAAAACTAATATTTTAGAAATGCATGACTGAAAAATCGCCATATTGGAGAGATTATAATTTTAAATAGAATTTCGAGAGCACGGTGATCAAATTTCTCTCTCGAAGTCATTTCTATCGTCGTTGGAACGACCAATCGTTTTAAAACAGGCCCTCCCTATTCCTACCCTAAAACGTATATACTTCTCTGGGCTCAGGATTCTATTATTATACGGCAGCGTCTCGTAGTCAAATTTTGAAATTTTCAACATACGGATCTATCTATTTTTATTTTTAGGCCTTTTTCTCTCTCTCGTTTTAATCTACTAACGAGAAACACACACGATATTATATGTCAGATTATTAATACGTTCGTAATTTCAATATTAATATTTCATTTACCATAATTTTTAACATTAATTTATTTCAAATTAAAAAAAAAAAAACAAATCGATGGAAAAGGAGAATGAAAAAATATTCGTACGTGTTCGAGAATCCTATCGGTTGCAAATTTCTGTCTACGTTCTAAAAATATAAACTATTGTAGTTAATATTAATAATAATAAATGAATAAATAAATAAGTAATATAATATAATATAATAATAATGATAATAATATAAATAAATAAGTAATATCAATATAATATAATGATAATAGTATTAATAATAAAAGTAATTAAAAATCATACGGTATATGAACAAAATTTATATACACGCGCACGTGCACATACATGCATTTTGAATTTCGTGTAATACATGGAAAAGAAAAGTAAAGAAACACTTATTGATATGCACACGCGACACACGCACACGCATGCGCAAGTACACGGCGCGTATTTGTATATGTGACTAGATCATCTATCGCGTGTCTATCTTATTAAATTTCATTTGTGTCTTCGAGAGCAAAAGGAAAAAGAAAAAGCAAAGGGACGATGACTTAATTTTTTCTTATTATTATAATCTCATATTATATAAGATGATAAATGAAATTTTCACTAATTAGTATCAGCCGTAGATTTTTCGATGCTGTTTTTATTATGTTATTCAAAAAAAAAAAAGAATTCAATTTTGACGATATTTACCTCGATCTGTAAAAAACAAATCACAGGAAGAATCTCCTTTATTCATATTTCGGCTTCGACAGGTGTCCCAGTTGAAGAAACCTAACAACAACAACAAAAGCAAAATCGAGAAACGTCAAAGTGATCAACGGCAGCGTAACGAAAGCTTGAAAAGACGCAAATCCTTACCCCAACACGGAGAAACATCATCCACCGTCAATCTTATCAAATCCATGTCAGTTTCCGTTTCCCAATTACCACCACCAACAACGACAACAACTTCCGCAATTCCTGCATTAACGGTCCCATCCATCATCGATCCGTCATCTTCCAATGTAATAACTACGTCATTAATATCCACTGCAATTGTTGGACAAAAAAGTAACGTAACCGATGGAAATGTTTCTAATAATTCGACTAACAATATGTCATCTTGCGATATGCAAGGTATATTGAAGTTCGAACCTATCGAAATTTAAATTTTTCGCGCGTTATAATAGATTATCTTCGATATTTTCGTGTATCGAATAATCGAAGTTAGTTCGTTCTATCTCCGCATGTAACGCGCGCGTATTGGCTATCATATTTCTGCGCATGCGCGTTAATTAGTTTCTCTACGTTTGCTGACTTGTTCTATCATTTAAATTTATTTAAATTTTTCGCATATGCTTTTAAAAATTAATCATTCCATTGTTTTAGAAAATACAATGATTTCTCGTTCATTGAATAATTAATTAATTAATTAATTAGAAAAGTTTAGATCTTTTTAAGGATCGTAAGAAAAAGAAAAAAAAAATAATTCAAGTTGAATATCGTTCGGAGTTCATACTTTTTATAAGTTTATTATTTTAATTCATTTCGCGTATGTGTTTCATGATATTCATATGTTTATCATGCGTTTCTTTTATTCGTTCACTTTTTATAATAAAAAAAAAGCTTCTCACATAGATTCTAATCGGTTTCTTTAGATGTATTACACAGTTTGTTGTTAGAAAAAAATCGATGTACGAATGCAATGAAAAAAAAAAAGAAAAAATATAATTTGGTACTTTTGTGACAAATTAAATACCAACACGAGTAATGAAAAAATAAAAATTTTAAGAGCTGTTCTTTATCATCTACGACTATCTTGATTGTTTTATTTTTAATTAATTTTAAGAGAATAAAAGTTCTACAAATCTTTGACATCTTCATCTAAACGTGAGACCTGCGTGTAAAACATTTTATGTCGACCTTTTTAATCAGAAGACTGATGACAACAAATAAATTCGACACGTGGAAGAATATATATAGTACGTATGTATATATATGGTATATATTTTAAATTTATGGGATATGCAAATATTCCTCTTTTATATCCTAAAGCTTTTCAAAAACAAAAAATTTCTGAACTGGCAATTATCGAAAATTAATTTGGAAAACTAATTTAGCAACACTACTTATAGAGTATGTCTGTGAGTTTATAGTAGTGAAAGATAAGATTTGAGAAGTTCTATCCCAAATTATATTATTTAATTTATTATTTAATTTATATTATCACTTTTATTCGCTTATGAAATATTGTCGAGTTTCGTAGAAATGTCGTAAAAATGATATTGGTTGAAATAAAATCCATTCTATGAGATTTATAAGTATAAGAAAATATATTTAAAAGAATATTTCATCTTATATACATATACTTATTCTATTATCATTGTTAATTATTTATACAAATAAATTGATTAACTAGATAATCTGAGATCAATGGAAGCCATTCGGGAAAGTGTGAGAGTAAAATCAAAATATCGTCATTATTAGATTCATAAAATTCTGTTATCTTTTCCAATAGATAAGCTTTAGAATTAGACGTATGATAATAGGGTTTAATTCTTAATAAAACGATACACGAATGCAAATATTTAGGATAAAGATCTAATATGTCTTTGCCCTTATTTTGACAATGAGCGAGGATATGCTTCAACGTTGCTTGTATAAATGTTAAAACCATAGGTGCGTATTCTAAATGTACAAACAATTCTTTCATAAAACCGCATATTAATTGAAATATTAATGGCGATAGAACTGCGAATTCTAGTAATTCGTTAATCGTATGTTTAATCTCTTGGCAATCTTTATCGGCTTCTGTATTAATATTAAGATAAGTCGATGTAAAATTTTCTATTAACACTTCCTCTATTAATTTATACCTCTGCGAATAATATATTGTTTCTTTCGTGGATAAACTAAGTCCAAGTTGTGTGCTCTGTTGTAAAGCGTAACATAATAACTTTTCACTTTCGTTAGTTGATTCCAAGGAAGAAAGTTTAATAATTATCTTTTCGATATAATACACGAAACGGGTATTATATTTAGCGAGACACATTAATGCTCCTGTTAATGATGTCAAAGTGTAAGTAGACACACATTCGTCTAAAACATCCAGTAGATATTTATCCATTAAATTTTCAACAAATTTTGATGTAGTTTCACAGTCTCTAAATATGTGCAGTGATTGAAATCTCTCAGTTATGCGTAACAATTCACGCAATGTATCCTGCAGTTTAGATACGTATACTTAGCTTATATATATATATATATATACATGTTTTGTATATAGATTATTAATAAACTAAGAAAAAAGTCATTTACAATAACGTGAAGACGAACGGAATATCTTTGGTAAGCTTCCTTGGATACTTTGTAGCACAAAAGATTAGAAAATGATGTAGATAAGGCACGTAAGACAATGTCGGATCTTGGTACAAATACATCCGTGTTTAGAAAATTTTTATATTCTTCAGTCTTTTCAATACTCTTTTCTGCATCCTCGCAACTATGTAATATCGTCCTTAAAATTCTAACATCCATTATTGTTTTAGGCCTCTGAAAGCAATAGCGTTTATATTAATAACGATGTTATAGTATTGTCTATTTTATAAAAGGAACATTAGATATTAATAATAAATTAATGTTAATTATTCGTACGCATGGAAAAATATATACACGATTAATACGAAATAATTGAGTGTAAGATAATTAATATATAATATTATGATTTATTCACAAAGTTACATCCTTTAAACATGTATAGTTTCATAACCTTTCATGTGATGCAAATTCGATTACTAAACATAGCCTATAAACATAATACTACTGACCAGTATTACCAACATCACAGATAGAATATTCGATAACATGGTTATAAAAGATATCTTATAGAAATACATCTATTATATTATAAAACGTAATGTTTTTCAGATGACTTTGCAATAACGTTAAATATTAAAAAATCATTCAAATTTAATTCCTTCTTGAAACTTTAACGGTTTAGATTGTTTTATTTCGCGTTCAAGTTCATCGGCTCTTCGTTGAAAGAGTTTAGCTAAATCTGAATCCTTTTGAACACCATGCCCTCTTAAAAGCATCTGCGATACATTTGCACAAGCATATGGATTTCCATATTCGCAGCATTTAAGTGATAACTTATAAGCCTCTTTAAAATTAGGTTTAATATAATCCTCAATACCACTCATTCGAATTCCTGCGAGATAGTAACATGCTTTCTCTGCTTTCAAATCGTAACACGCCTTTTCTAGTCTATGTATTCCTAGATTAAGTTGTTCTAAACGAGTCTTCTCAAACTCTCCATCGGTTATAGCAAGGAGACCAGAGTGAAGACAACCATTACTGTTATTTAAATCGCAACCTTTAACCAGGTATTTGTACGCCTCATTGACATCTTTTTTACAACCTTTACCTATAAAAATGAATAAACGATAAAATATGAAGCCCTTAAACTCTCTTTGAAATTCAAAAAATTACTGGCATCTAATCGTTACAGTAATCTAACTTACCGACAACAAGATATTCTCCGAATTTGGAGCAACTTCTTGGATAATTACGTTCGTCGCAATTTTCTTTATAAAGTTCACCTGCCTTTTGATATTCTTTTTTAATGGCTTCGTTGAAGTCGCCCAATAAATGACAAACTAAAAATATAAAAATTGTTATTTTTAGTCGTTCGTTTATTACTGCCGTTGCTTATAGGTTAGGTTCGTCTAAGATAAGATCTTTTCGGACCTTCGGGATTTTTTTCACTGTAACAACCAAATTTATATTCAATGTGGAGATTTTTCAAATATTCCTTAACATCTTCTGGTCTTTTTAAATTGTATGCCGAAGACATCGTTAATTATTTTTATTAATAAAATATGAGAAACGTAAGGAAATAGTCTAAAATCCTTAGAAAATAATCACATGTAACAACGTGCGAGAGTGAGAAAGAAGACGATAAGAGTGGGGAGTTTGAAACACATGGACCAATCACGTGACCAATTTGATTAAACGCGCGTTTCTTTGGTATATTTGAATTAGCGGCATGCGCATAAGCAAAAATGACGACGCGAGAGGTGTCGCGTAAGTCGTGAAATTACTTTAATAGCTTGGACAGTTCCGCTTTTAACGTCGTTTAGGGTGTGCATTTTTTCTCCACATCGTTGTTTTTTCTTACTTGTTGTTTACAAAAAAAAAAATTATAAATATAAAAGTGTTTTTTTTTTTTTTAGTTATTCGTTATAATATGTTTTAATTTTTAATTTTTTTTTTTCTATTCGTTATAATCGTCGCATGCTGGAAATAAAATATCATTTTTTTTCAGGTAAGTAAATTTTAAATAATTCTTATATTCGAGAAAAGAAAAAATAAATACAATTTTTTACAATATACTTTGTTCATAAGAACTATAACAATATCAATGACAAAAATATTAAATCATAGTTGAGATAATTTGAATTGATTATGAAATATTGTTTAGATTTAAAAAAAATTGCATCTCATTATTTTTTCTTTTGTTTTCTAAAGCATAAAATACAACCGTGTAGTTTTATTATGATCTTGATATAGACCTTAACTATAGTTAAGGGTTAGACATTGGTTTAGTAGGTCGAAGTTTAGGGGATACTCGGTCAGTCGGTTACGACGTTATCTATTCTGAAATCTTTTTATTTTCTTTTTTCTTTTATTCATGCTAGATACTCACGTTTATTATTATTATTATTTCATTTATTATATACGAAACAAACACAACAGGTGTGAGAAAGATAAGTATCGGATAGTTATAATTTAATCATTTAATAAAATAATTAATAAAATAAATATATGTAATATTTTTAGTTTAAATAAAAATTTATGAAAGAAAAACTTACCAATCGTTCAAATCACTTAGAATTTTACAAGCTATTCAATATTTTATATCACATTAAATAATTATTAAAAAATAACTCTCTAGAGAATAGTTATAATTATAAATTAATTTATAAATTATTGTTTAAACGTTATTTTGCCGTATATAATGATATTTGTTTTACATATTTGACTAACAAGTAATCTTGACCTTGTGAATAACATAACTTATCTATGTATCACGTTCGTCATACTATATCTAGTATATATGTATACTTCATATTCGATCGTGAAACATGAAGATACATATGTAGATAGAGACACTTTATTATAGATTTTATTGTTGTTTCTAACTATGCAAATATATTAACTTATCATTTATTATATCTTAACTTTCACGATTTTATCGTAACCATATTAAATGATTGATATAAATTAAATTGAAATTTGTTCCATTTCAAACTTGACAACCTAATATTTATTTTCAATATTTTATCAAACTTTAACTTTTATTTTTAAATAATATAAATTAAGGTAATTATTTATATATGCATATATATACATAGATGAGCGAGTCGGTAAAAGTAGCCGTAAGATGTCGGCCTATGTCCAATCGAGAACAACAACAGGGATGCAGGGTACGTCACGATAATCAACAATCAACAACCATAATTAAAAAAAAAAAAAAAAAATAAAAATGAGAGAAAGAAGAGAAAATATATCGAGCAGTAGAGCAGTAGAACCAGCACTCACTCATTGATTAAAAACATTCAGTTTGATTGATGCACTCTCATTCCCCTCAAATCCTAATATGTTTGCACTTTAATACATACGATTAAATACATAATGGATAACGTACCACATAAAATGTAACACGTCACGCATGGATATATTTCTTTTTAATTTTGTTTATCCTTTTTGTAGGTTTCTCAAACCTTCATCGTTTATATCGAACGCATTGTAACTTAGCGACCGTACCAAAACAAGGAACGTTTGCTCATTCCTGAACATGACTTTCTTTTATATATTTTTGTTTATTTATTTATTTTTTTGTACTTCTCATAAAAAATAAAAAAAATATGTTCAACCAATTGATACATTTATAATAATGTTGTTAATATTATTCTAATGTATTTTTTTTTTCTTTTAATTTTTATACCTTCGAACAAAAAAAGATGTTTCCTATCATTAGGTTGTATCTTTCATTTCTATGTATTTATGTGTATGTATATATATATATGTTTGTATGTACGTACGTGTATGTAGATATTTTCTAGTAGTCGCGTGCATACCACGTTGCAAAAGTAGCGCGAAAGACTATCTCTTGTTTGAAATATTGATTCGACATACACTTTGTCCTATCGATAAGCACGCATATGATATGCAATAAAAAAATATCTATTTATATATCTATGTATATATCTCTAAAAAATATATATATATATATATATATATATATATACGTATTTACGTATTTATGTGTGTGTGTATGTGTATAGTTTCAAAGAAATTTATATATATATATTTAAAAATATGTATGTAAATAAATCTCTGTACGAGTATGTATACGTGTATGTATGTGTGTGTATTTTTTTTATGCTAAGAAGATAAATTGTTTACAATAATTAGATTTTTCTATACATAGAGATAAAATCGTTAATCGAGTAGAGTCAATCGATTTAGTTTTTTTTTCGCGTAAGTGCATGAATACGGGATCGATAGATATGCATCTTTCAAGTGACATGCTTGAACCTTGACCTATATTTTAAATTCTTCTCTTGTGATATTTTATAATAATATTAAGTTCATGGCGATGCATTTTCGACGAATACCGTGACTATTGATCGATTGATTGAAATTGTTTCTACGTTATTTGCGAGGATAAGTAATCGATTATTTTTATATCGCGTTCATTGTGTTGTATTTGTGTTTTTATGCTTTTATGATTTATATATTTTAATAAAAAAAATATATATATATATGTATACATAATTTGTTTATAGCAAATTGATGTATTTGTTTTAAATATTTTTCATAATTTTTTATTGATAAAAGTAGAGTATCTTTTTTATATTATTTCCACACAAGAGATTTTATTATTATAACAAAATATGTTTATAATATTTTTTTAGTTTATTATTTTAAAAAGATATATTTAAAATGAAGTAGAAAATTATAAGACCGACCGTTGTCGGTTTTGAATATGGAAATCTGTAATATCGATTGTCCGTAATATGTTCATTATTAAATGAAATTTGCCAAAAAAAATGGATCTATTCAAAATTTATTACACTTACGATTAGTTTTTCTCACCCTATAATGTTATAAATATATTTTAATATTGCTATCATTAAAAAAAAGACAAAATTACGAAAAACCATATAATCGCGAACTATACACGTCGCAAAATTGAATACGTTTAAAAACGTTAATTAATAAAAAGAATGACAATAATCAATTCGTAGAACGTGGTGACGATCGACAGGTTGACAAAATGTTGTACACTGGAGAACCCATCGTCAACGAATGGTTTACCAGGAGGAAAAGTATATCAATTCGATGCAACATTTGGTGCCGAGGCAAGCACGGAATTAGTTTACGAAGATGTTGGATCGGTCATCGTGGAAGCTGTATTGCATGGTTACAATGGTACAGTATTTGCTTATGGGCAAACTGGTTGTGGAAAATCTTACACGATGCGTGGATTCATCGAACGTACATTGGAACATCTTTTCGAAGCAACTTCAACATCAAGCACAGAGACACGTTATCTAGCAATACTGAGTTACCTCGAGATATATAACGAACGTTTACGTGATTTATTGAAAGAAGGTACGGGTGATACCTTGTTGATGTTAAAGGAAGATTCAACCAAAGGAATTTATGTGGCTGGCGGTTTACGCGAGGTTACGGTCAAGGACGCCGCAGAATGCGCTCGTTTGATCGAGCAAGGAGATAGAAAAAGAGCAGCCGCAGCCACAAAGATGAATGCTGCCAGTTCAAGGAGTCATGCCGTTTTAACTCTTGCATTAGAAGCTATAGCAATTAACGAGAATGACAAGGGTGGTAATGCCATTAGAAGAGGTAGACTACATTTGGTAGATTTGGCTGGTTCGGAAAGACAAACGAGAACCGGTGCTACGGGTGATCGTTTGAAAGAAGCTGCTAGTATTAATTTAAGCTTGTCTGCTCTTGGAAATGTTATAAGCGCATTGGCTGCTGGTAATGGTCGACATGTACCATATAGGTACAACATTTTCTATTTCTATTTTTATTTTCTATTTGATTATTCTTTTTTTTTAAACATCTTATTTTATTAACGATATTTTCTATAGGGATAGTAAATTGACTAGATTATTGAGGGACAGTCTTGGTGGTAATGCGAGAACCTTGATGATAGCTTGCATCAGTCCCAGTGACATCGATGCCGAGGAAACATTGAGTACACTTCGATACGCTGCAAGAGCACGTTGCATCAAAAACAAGCCGATCGTTAACGAGGATCCAAAAGATGCTTTACTCAGGCAATATCAATTAGAATTGGATAGGCTTAGAAAATTATTGGAATCTAGCGACAAAATACCAGATCAAACTAGTTTTTCGAAGGACGAACAAGACGAGGAGAACGTAGAACCAAGAGAAAGGGAATATAACGAAGAAGTTGAAAAATTGAAAAAAGAATGCGAAAGTTCGAACTTGTCCGCCCAAAGATTACGAGAGGAACTCGATATTTTGAGATCTAGGTATGAAAATATCAACGATAAAACTGGATTGTTGCACGAAGGTGAACTTGTTATGGACGAGTTGGATAAGGAACGCGAAGAGAAACGTCGTAAAAAGAGAGAGGCAGCTAAACAAGAAGTATTGAGGAGATTAGAAAAGCTTACCATTGGTGGGGAGGCCCTTGACAATACCGAATTAAGAAAACGAAGGGAAAAAAGAAGAAAAAAATTACAAGCTCTTGCTGGTGTCTTAGAAGCTAGTAGTCAGGACGGTGGGGTCTTCCAAGTTTATGGTCAACTCAGGTTAAGTAACCAGTCAATGTTATTTTTTATTTGTTTATCTCTTATATCGTAGTAGAAAAAACTAAACAAGATGATTTTTAATTCAGGTCTACGGAAGATGCATTGAAAAGAATGGCCAAAAGGGTAAGACAATTGGAAGCAGAAGCAGCTGATCTCCAAGCATCCTGGGATGCCGAACGTCGAGATCTTTTACGACGAGAATTACTTACTTCACAATTATGCGAGGCAATGATACCACATCTTAGACCAGGTTGTCCACTCCGTGACGTGGCATCGGTAAGAGCATCGGCTACTTGGTGCGAGGAATTAAATCGATGGAGATTTCCGGATTCATCGACGTACATTCCGTTACCACCAACGTCCATGCAATATCGTGATGGTATTGTTAACAATCTGCCGAAACATTCCAGCACGATATTTAAAGCAGATCTTAACAATAACAATAGCGGTAACAACGGCAAGGAAGAAGATGAGTATCGTAAAACTGATGCTTCGAAGGAGACTACCAATGATCCTAACAACGATAACAACAATACCGAAACTACCAAAAAGCTTGACATCGTTGACACTTATTTTCGAAGGAACAGGATTGACACCTTGTTGGCACGTGCTAGAGAAGCCAAAACATTTGGTAGGAATTAATCAATTCTTTTTTTATTATTATTATTATTATCATCGGGTTAATATATTTGTAATGAAATTGTATAATTTAAAATTAAAGCAAATTAGCGTAATATATATATATAGAGAAGGAAAAAAAGAAGAAAGAGTATATCTTTTTATCTTCTTGCATAATTCAAAACAAAACAATTGTTTTATTTCATAAAGTAATAAATACAGAGAGTAAGTTTTTAATGTTAGGGTATAACCGAGCGAAAGGATCGTTTGCTAAACACTTTAAGAAACGAAAGTAGAAATAAATATGAGATATAAGCAACCAAGTAACCAACCAACTAACCATGCAACGAAGCAAGCAAGCAAGCAAGCAAGCAAGCAACGCTTTCACGATTCGCTCGGAGTATCCCTATCGGTGTAAGAACTAACGTTTAGTATGTTGGATGAACACAAGGAGGAAACTAACGGCACCTTCTTCTTTTTTCTCCTTCTCTCCTTCTTATTTCTTTTTCTTTTTTTTTTTGCAGAAATAGGAAGTCGTCTGAGCAAGTCTGGTGGCTCGGAGGATACAACAACGCCAGTTAACAACTACCTTCAACTTAACGCTTTGAATTTGCAAAGCAGTGCACCTGTCATTACCGAATCCACCGGTTACAAACCAAGCCAACATCCAGCACTTCCTGGACATTTAACAAGAAATGCATGGACCTTTGAAGATAATCCTATTAACAAAACTTATGGCTCGTTCGTAACAAATACGAAAAAAAATCCACCGAGAATTTTAGAAGCATTACCGTCTTATCCTCAAGGAAACGGACAAATTATTAACACTCCATTTCATTTTAACGAAAAGGTTACTACTTCTAAATTAAATTCTAACGAGGATCATCATCATCATAATCATCATCATCATCAGCGACAACAAGAAGAACAAGAATTACGTAGACGTCGTTTGCTTGATCTCGATAGAAATTTCCATTCCCCAACGAGCTGACGAAACTGATGATTTAATGAATTTTTGTGTATATAATGTTTATGCGGTTGACATAATCGTTGTCCTATTTCTCTAAGTTACGTTAATTGCCATTGTATTTATGTTAATTTATTACGAGCAAAACCAAGGTGTTTTAAATATTTTCGAAAGATTTCATTTAACGATCGTTAGACTATATTTATTTTGGTAATAAAATACAAAATTACACCGCTTTTTGTAACTTTTTTTATTTAGAAGATATTTCGTAAATGGCGTTTGATCATAATTCGAAAGAAAAAAAAAAGAGAGTGAGAGAGTTTAATGCTCGAGTGACATTATTTTAACATTCAACTTGATCAAAATTATCTTATTATTGATAAAGATTGTTAACCCACATTTCGTTTTATTTCTTATTTTAATGTTTAACTTGTATAAAAATTATGTATAAATGTAATATTTCATGATAGAATAATATTGATAAATATGTCTCTACTTTCTATATGTGTACGTTATTAAAACATACACTTTATGATGTCGTATCTGTGTATACGTACCACTCGATTGTGTCGACTCAAACCGTTACGAATTTATTTATCTTATTTTCCTCTTCTCCTTTTTTCTTTTTTTTTTTTTTTTTTTAATCCTACGTAAAGATACATTGACGTAACTCTTCGGATTCTGTTTCTCATCCTTTCCTTATTCTTTTTCTTCTACTTCTCCACCATCTTATTTTTTTTTGTTTTTTCCTTTTTCTCTCTTGAACATCATTACATGACAATCGTAAAGCAAATTTATTCAATTTTACACAAGAATAATTCACCGAAAAATCTACACACACGAAAAAAATGAAAATATGAAAGGGAATGTATTATTTTAACACGTAATAATTTCATTTACCGATTAAATAATAATTTTAAACAAACGACAATAAAAAAGAAGGAATTTAATGGAGAATATAGAAATTGTATTATAATTAATGTAGGAAAAATTAACATTTTTATTAGAATTCTTATACAATCGTTCAGAAATGAGTTCGTGACGTTTTGTTTATGGGTCATTGTAAAAAAAAATAATATATATATATAAACGAAACATATAATAAAAAAAGAAGCGAAATAATGATAATGATGATGATAATAATAATAATAATAATAATAATAATAATAATACGTAATCAATATAAATGAAACGGTTGAATAAATAATTCTTGGAAATACGATAAAAAATTTTAAGTTATATTCAAATAGAAAACATAGAACACCGGGTTAGTTATATAAAAAAAAAAAATAAACTATTCCTAATTACAATTAATTAATTAAAGTGAAAATGCTTATAAATCAGAATTGGAGTGTCTATGGGGAGAAGAGGGAATGGGGTGAAGTAAGGGTCATGATTATTTGTCAACCGTAAATGAAAGAAAAAGTTTTCTCGGATGGTTATAATTTATTCCGAGAAATTATACTACATTTGTATTGGATTATCATATCACGACACGACGATATGTGCAATTTAGATTAGCCATTCAAATCTAAACAAATCATAAGTTCATATGTTCGACCTTGTTACAAAATGTACAATTAACTATCGACCAAATCAATTATTATACTTTTACATTCTTTTTTTTTCTTGTATTTTGTTTTTTATACACAACCGATCGCTTAAAAAATTAATTACCTATCTTCGGAATATTTTTAAATACATTACGTTGGATTTGAATTTGCATGAGGTAAATTAGGCCAATAAAATTTCGAATTTGATTGGAGGTAATAAAAAAAGAAAAAAAATCTTTCAAGATAATATTGAAACGATACGAAGAGAACGTTAGGTTTTCTTTATGTTTTATCTTTTCTTATAAGTGCAATTTCATTGCGATTTAAAAAAAGAATAAATAACTGACAGAGATTATTATGTATTTTTATCTTTTTACATATATTAGGAATATATGCATAAATTATTACTCGTAATAACAGTTAATTTTCGTTAAACACAATATTACGTTGTTTAAGCAATTATACGATAATATTTTACGATAATATTTTTCTTTTTTTTTTTCTTTTTCCAATTGTAATAAATAATTTCATATTAAACCAACGACAACGTACAAACAAAAATTCAATTTACATTATTGTATTTTTCAATAAATAAATTAAACATTCATTTGTGTTTTTTTTATCACACAGTTGTAATAAAGTTTATCAAATATTTCTGTATAAAATTTCTAAAACGTACAACTTTCCTCGTATGGGTGGAGTGAAGGGGGGAAGGGAGGGGCTGAGAAAAGAAAAACGAGAAAAAAGAGAAATAAATAAAAAATAAAATAAGAATTATTAACGAAGATAAAATGATGAATGAAAGTGAAATACGAGAATGAAATGTTTCGTGATCGGGTTGATCTAAACTCTGATTGGACGATATTTTGTTTTTTTTTTTTTATGTATTGCAATTAACTTTCATTTGACCAACGAACATTCGTAAAAATCCAAATACAACATTTATTAAGATAAAAAAATATATATATATATAGAAAATACGTATTTGCTTTCGTTCGTTCGAACGAAAGTCTCTCGACGAGTAGAAAAATAATAAAAAGAGACGAATTGAAGGAAGAGTGAAAGTCCTTCTTCCTCGACTTCATATATACATACATAAATATATATACACACACACACACATATATATATATATATACATACCCATTTACAAATATATACTTGGATTATATCAACAAATATTATTAAATATTACTATTATTTAGTTAGCCAATACTTTTTTTTTCTGTTAACAATTCATAGTGGTAAGTATTGACTTAAAAAATAAATAATTAATTATATAAATTATATAAGTGGAGAAAGGATATAAAAGTAATGAAAATGTTGAATACAGACGTGTTATATACGTTTATAAATATTTTTTAATTAATACACACTTTTTTAATACGATATCCATTTTTTTCTTTTTTTTTCAGAGCGTTTCTTTCAAATGCATAAAAATAATAATATATATACACACTTTCGTAAAATAACAAAATATAAAAAAAAAAAATAATAATAATCACCGTCCTATCCCGTTTCCTTTTGCTATTATTATAATTATTATTACTATTATTATCATCATCATGATATATTATTTTGTTTAAAAGTAGAAAAAGTTTATCGTTATATTATGCTTTTTTTTTTTTAATAAAAAAACTTTACCGTGTGTTACTATTCATTATTATTATTATTATTAAAAGATGAAGGATAAAGTGTACCGTTATATTTTGCAGATCTAATATAGCATCAATTTAATAATCATACGTTTGGTTATTGGATACTTCTACTTTTAGATTTCTTCTATACATCATCTTGGCATTTGACATTGTATCATTTCTTTTTATATATCTTGATAACTTGATATATTACATTCATGAATAATTTCATGGATTTTAATATAACTCATGGAAATTTCCTAACATTTAATAACATGAATCCTAATAGCAAACTATAAGATTCATTTATTCTATCATTATCAATCTTATTAAGTTTATAATATTTTATTAAATTTTCTAATAAAATATTAAGTATAATAAGTTAATTAAGAATAAAAAGGAAAAATAACTTATAGAACAATCTAATATATCTTAGATGTGAGCACGTGTATATTAATACAAGAGCATATTAGAAATGTAGTAAAGAAATATAAAGAGAGTTATGTTTAAAAGAAAAGGAAAGTGAGAGAGAACAGTTTCGGATGAAGAAAGCTACCCACAACGTTAAACACAGATGGGGGAATAAACTTTACTTTCTCTGTTCTCCCATACAAAATACGAAAGGTATATACTACTCGTATGGGGATATATACATATACATATATATATATAAGAGAAAAAAAAGATCAAGAAAGATATAAGAGTAATGAAAGAACAAGTGAGACAGATTATAATAGAGTAAGTGTAAAAGGAGAAAATAAAGACGAATATTACCACTTTCCCTATTTGAGATCGTAATAATTTTGTTTTTTTTTTCTTTTTTTATTTTTCCACCATCCATCCTCTCATACCCTCCTACCCACAACTCATTTAACATTAAATTCTTACGTCGTAGTCTGACAATGAGTTATCATTCATTAAAAAAGATCATTGTATTTTTTTTTAATAATATTTTTATCTTTTTATTTCTATTTCTATTTGTTTTTCCTTCTCTCTTTCTCTATCTCTCTTATTTTCTTTCCTTTTATCCTTAACTCTTTAATGACGAGAAGAATATTTGTATAAAGGACTATCATCGTGACTTAACACATTCTTACGTAAGATTTCGAATAAACTATGAAATAGAAAAAGAAAAATATGCTAAAACAAGATCTGACCTTTTAGTCTATTCAAACGTAACAAGTAATGTTTAAAATAATCTTTCTTTATTTTTTTCTCTCCTCTCTCTCTCTTTCTCTCTCTCTGTCTCTCTCTATTTATTTTTTTCTTTTCTCATACGTCTATCTTCAAACATCGAAGTTATATCAAATTAGTTGTGATTGACAGTAATTTTCATTTTCTTGTTCTGCTTTTTTGTTTCTTTTTTTTTTTGCTTTATAATATTGATTCTTATTTTCTTTTTCCATCGATAAAAAGAGAGAGAAAGAGAGAGGACAAAAAACATACATAATTGAATGTTAATAGATTAAATTCTTTTTTCTTTTATCGATTATATATTATTATCACCGAGAGTGTAAAAATTTATTTAAAATTAAAATACTGCTTTAATTTATTCATATTTTTATTCTTTAGATATTATTTTTTTCTTTTTATTTTTTCTCTATCAAAATAATAAATGAATAAATGTGAATTCTTTCTCTCTCTCTTTCTATTTTTCTCTTATTCAGGTAGAATTAATTTTTGTTGTTTTTACTTATCACTCGTCCATTAACTTTTTCTTATCTCTAGTCCATTAATTTTTTTCACGTATGTACGAATTGTTATATATATTCGTTCTTTATTTCTTTTCACATTTCTAATACCCTTGAGAATATTTTTATATTTTTGTTCTATTCTTTCTTACCCTATTTCTATTCTTAATTGAAGAAAAATATTTTATATATTTTAATTTTTTTCGTGAAAAGAATTTAAGTAAAGTAAAATTGATATTCCATTTTTACAGCCCCATTAGGAAACCGTGTTATAAAATACCGTGTTGTAGGAAGGGCTACCTGTATATATATATATATTTTATATTTATTTCTTATATTTGTATTATCATAGTCAGTACTTTATACTGCAAATATTTCATTGTACCTACGAATTGAAAATACTAAAATTTTTTACCAATAAAATTAATTTACCAATTATATAATTTACTATTATTTACAATTATATATATTATTTACCAATATAATTAATTACTAATAAAAAAAATAATAAATAAAATGTATATATGAATTATTATAACGAATGAAGTAGGCACCAGTAAAATATATAAAAGTATAGAGAAATAGAAGGTGTTGTGGTAGTGATTATGAAATATATATGATAGGTTGTCCCATTTGTTTCTATCTATTTCATAATTAACTTTCTATAATTAATATATTATATTTTATATTATTTTATTATTATTAAATTTCATAATATTATGATGAACGTAATGGAAATAAAATTGTATATCGTTAAGTAAAATAATACCTAATGCACTAATGATATGTTAAATCAAAAAAACAAAAGCTGCTTACTGTGATAATTGAGACATGTATTTAAAAAAATAAAAGATAGCGAGGTATTTGTTTGCAAAACATTCGTAATTTCGTCAAATTACTCGTAACCTATTTATTATTCATGATATTCATTTCACACGCGTATGATAATGTTTGCATACGATTTCTGAAGAAACAAATCTCTTCGATATTTTTTAATATCGTCGAATTTCATTGAAGATTATTCTTTTTTACTCGGAGAACATGAAACTAAAAACAAAAAAAAAAGAAATAAAAACTTTGTCTCAACGTTTATTGTTTATGTCTAATGAAGTACGTTATCGCGTAAGTTTTTATTACACACTTGTCCGACGTGAAAACGAATAAACGTGACATTTATTTTTTTTCTGGGAAAAAAAAAGAAGAAATATTACTTTCGTTTTTTTGATGAAATCAAAGGATATAAATTGCATTTCTGTTAAAATCTGTTAAAAAACAAATCTAATCCCACAGATGTATAAAAACACAGTAATACATAAACAAGATAATATGTCAAAATATTATCTCTTATCTTGATACGAAACTGTATTGATCAGACTATCAAAATAATTATAATTCTGTGTGTGTGTGTGTGTACGAGAATCAAATAAAAATCGTCTGCAATATTTTTAATTATTCATATAAATAATTAATAAAAAATCGATATAAAATATATCATACGTCCTCTTAATAAAATATCAATAAATATGAATAAATGAAGACATTAATTCATAAAGAAGAAAATAATAAGAATAGACAAAATCAAATACGTATAAAACGCAACTTTTAACGAAAGTTATGCACATAGCATAAAACTTAACAACAAAAATGATCATAACCAGTTTCGATATACAAACTTATGATGTCTCTTTTTCAATGATACACGTAAATATATAAAAATTATACATGCATTAGAAAAGTTATAAATACAAATGAGTATTATATACACGTATAATTGTAATAATAGAAGATACTAATATATAACTGGATAAATGAGCAACGATGAGTTCAAACTCCAATTAATTCTTTACGTTAATCGTATTGATGCAATAGCAATGCGATCGTGAAAAGAAAGATAAAAAAGTAATCGTGTATAAATACATTCGAACGAGATGAAAATCGATAGCAAAATCTTCAAACGAAGGAGATTTAAAAAATATATACAAGTAGCCTTCCTACAACACGGTATCTTATAACACAGTTTCTACAGTCATGGTACTTCTACAGTCTCGGTGAGACATGCTGTCTTAAAGATACAGTTCATACCCCCTTTCTGTATTGACTCTGGGTCTCATACAACACGGTTTCACGCAACACGGAATTTTCTAGGAACCTATCTACCGTGTTAGAGGAGGATTACCTGTATATATATATTAGATGTATTAAAAACAAAATTCATTATTTTTACGTTTATTTCAAGCTTAAAATAATAGATTTCTTTTCACTACAATTAATATATACACGTTTGCAACATAACGGAGGGATCGAATGATGAGATTGATAATAAATATAAAAAAAAACAAAGAAAAAGAAACAACAAGTATAAACGACATTTATGCAAGTGAGTTTATAACAGAAAGGATGATGATGATGATGATGATGATGATGATAATAACGTGTCTAAACGCTAAAGAACTCGTAACATATACACGTGTATACGTACATGAAAAATAGATAATACTTAATATACATATACGTGTATAGAAATAATAAGAGAAAAGATTGAAAAAAAAAATATATAAGAAAATGGTCAATAGGTTCAAATTCCAGTTCTTTCTGAACGTATATAGATAAAAATTTATTGTCAGGGCCTTACAAATAAACACACATGTATGTAAAATACCACGTAAGTATATGTATCTAAATAAGAAGGACTTGTGTATGAGTGTGGAGGGACTTGGACGGTAAGAGAGGGTCCTCTTCGGAGAGAAGGAAGAGGAAAAAAGAGATGGAAGCAAGAAAGAGAAAGAAAAAGTAAGCAAGCAGACCAGTGAGAGAGAGAGAGATAGATAGAGATAGATAGAGTATGAGAGAGAAGAAGAGAGAGAGAGAGAGAGAAAGAGAAAGAATGAAAGAACAGGGAACGGGCCAGTAGAGTTCACTCAGCTAAGCCAGTCGTCAGCTGGTTGCCGATCTATGTGGATCTCGTAATACTACTTTGCTTTATTCTGATTAGTGCTGTGATTTTATCAATTTAAAAAACAAACAAACAAACGTATACAAATTAATTG
Organism: Mischocyttarus mexicanus; assembly: GCA_023678845.1. Taxonomy (NCBI): domain Eukaryota; kingdom Metazoa; phylum Arthropoda; class Insecta; order Hymenoptera; family Vespidae; genus Mischocyttarus; species Mischocyttarus mexicanus. Next base: position 435,364 of record JACGTP010000008.1, on the reverse strand, counting down.
CAATCATTGATAAGTAGTTCTAAGACTATCGGTGATCAGAGACAGATACCACAGACCTAATCGTTCTAACGATAAGGTGTTTAATACTAACAAAGAATCAAAAGAGAGAAGAAAGAGAGATAGAGATAGAAAGAGAGAAAAAGAGAGAGAAAGAGAGAGAGAGAGTAGTTGAGACAATACTAAAAGTTAGCAACGTATCATACAAAGAAGAGAAGGAACGCGCAAAAACAGCGGGCGCGCACGCGCAATGAATTGCTCTCTTGATTATAGTCATTGCTGTTTTTGAAAATACTTGCTATTTATATATTTATATACGTATATATATATGTATACACATATATGGTTACACATGTATACGTTAATGAATATATAAATGTATAAATGATAGAAAGAGATCATCCACATGAAGTCTACTTATTCTTATTTTTCTTAGAATAAATAGACAAGGATAGATAGATAGATAGATAGATAGATAGATAGATAGATAAAGAGGGACAGAGTGGAAGTGTTAGGGTCAGATAAAAAGTGAATTCAAGATTGATAAATAAAATAAATAAAATAGATATTGATAGGCATAAATCATTATGTCGATATTTTCAAAACTAGTCGATAAAACGTCCAACAAATACGGCATACGTCGTGAACATCTGACTCATGGTTTAGCCGGTGTCGTCACCGTTCTTTATTTCCTCAAAATTGGGTATCCTTTTCTACTTGACAAGGTACGCCAGCACCAACGGACGGCAAGTGAACTAAATAAAGACGAGGATGAAAGATCTATGAACGATTTGAAAAAACGCGGGAAAGATCGGAAACGTAAGAAAGTTGAGGATTGTAATCAAAATCATCGTAATAACGAAGATGATAATATTGGATTGGTCAATGGTAAAAAGGATGATAATGAAATGGAAATAGAGAAAAATTATGAGAACAATAAAAAAGTTAAAGAAAAAATTATTGGTTTGGATCGTGTATTTTTGAAACAATTGATAACTTTGTTAAGGATTATGGTACCAAGTTGGAGATCAAAAGAATCTGGTATTTTAGCTTGTGCTACTCTCACATTACTAGCACGTACTTTTATCTCCGTTTATGTAGCTACTCTTGAAGGACAAATTGTTAAAAGAATCGTATTGAAGGACGTTCGTGGTTTCTTTTATATGATGGCAAGATGGTTCGCCATTGCATTTCCAGCAACCTTTGTTAATTCGGCTATCAGATACTTGGAGGGTCGTTTAGCTCTTAGTTTTCGGTAAGTTATATAATAATTAACAATAATAACTGTAATTAATTGTATCAAAATATATTAAAAAGACGAAATATTCAATGGGGATAATTATTGATTAATCGTATTGAAATATTTGTATATTATAATATATTATTCGTTATCACGCATAAAATATCATTTTTTTAAATACTAACGCGCTTGTTCGTCATATACTTGTCTTCTCTTTTCTTTTCGAGTTTAAACAAAATTATTTTTCATAATAATTTGTTAACTAATGAACGTAAATAGAAGAAAATAGTCATTGAACCTATTTAAACTCTTCGCAAAAAAGAATTGAATTAAAGTCACGAGCAAATCCATGTATCGTCTGGACATATTGAAAAGAGTAAGGAAGACATTACATTTGCTGAAACATTTGCAAATTTCTATTCAGATATTAAGAAGTCATTATAAAGAACTTTTCTGAAAACCAGCGATTAGGATTTTATTGAAATTCAAATATATTCTTATATAACTCGAATGCAATATCCAAAACTTGGATATACAGTTTTGTTAGAATATTTCGTTTAAACATTTAATCTTTTACCGAAATTATTGTTAAAATATTTCCCATATTATTCCGAAAAAACACATCTAATACGTTCACGATCGAATATGACATTTCTTTTTTTTATTAGACCACTTACACGATTATCATCGGTTCATTTGGAACAAAAAAGCAAACAAATATTAAAAAATAAAATAAAAAGACAATTTTCATATCATCTTTTTCTATTTTAAATTAAGATTAGTACCGATTGATTGTATTTTTATTAAAAAATGTTTAATTTAAATCTAGGGAACGTTTGGTCGAGCATGCTTACAAAATGTACCTGAGTCAACAAACCTATTATAGAGTATCAGCTCTGGATACAAGATTAGGTGGACTTGAACAAAGACTGACTGATGATTTATCTGAATTAGCAGGCTCCATTGCTCATTTATATTCGAGTTTAACGAAGCCTTTGTTAGATTGCGCATTAGTAGGAATCGCTCTTATATCATTTTCGATGAATATGGGTGCAAGGACTATACCCGGTAAGATCACCATCGCGTTGTTACGAAACAATACAGCGATAAATATTTTTCTTTTGAAATCGTGACAAAACAAAAGTATAGCATACAAAAATTAATACATATATATATTATATTATTATTATTATTATTATTATTAAATATATTCACAAAAAAGAATTAATTAAGCATTCAAACTAAAATTAAAGAAAAAAACAACCATCCGTTTGATTAATCAAATAAAATATTTGTTTTCTGTTGGATACTTCAGGGCCATTATTAGCATTGGCAGTAATCGGCTTGACCGGACAAGTATTGCGTCTTGCCTCTCCTCGTTTCGGTCAGTTGGTTGCAGAGGAAGCTACTAGACGTGGTCGTTTGCGAGAAGCTCATGCACGTATTAGTGCTCATGCCGAAGAGATTGCTTTCTATGGAGGTCACCAAACCGAACACCGTTATCTTACTACCGCATATAAGTCTCTCGTAAATCATTTGAGAAGAATCTTAGCTAAGAAGCTGTGGTACGTTATGTTGGAACAATTTCTTATGAAATATCTTTGGTCAGGAACTGGACTTTTTTTGATCGCGTTACCGCTTCTCTACAATACCGGTAGCGAGTCGCAAAAAAATGGAATCAAAGATGACGGAGATGGTACCATGCTTTCTTTTTTTTTCTTCTCTGTTTCATTTAATTATTAACAAAATTATATGAATTATTCTAAAGTAATTTTAGATTGATATAATATTAATTATTATTTTAATAATTGTTATCATTAGGTGCTGTTAGCGAGAGGACTAGATATTTGACAACTTCGAAAAATTTGTTATTGTCTGGCGCTGATGCCGTTGAAAGGCTTATGATTTCCTATAAAGTATATCGTTTAATGTTAATTATAAATGTTATTTAAAAGTTTCTTATTTTATAAGAAAGATCTCTTTGGTTTTTATTTTTTATTCGTTTGTTTGAATATTTTTTTAGGAATTAATTGCATTGGCCGGTTATGCGGAACGTGTCAATCAAATGTTTGAAGTATTTAAGGATGCTGCACTTTGCAAGTATCAAAGGAACGTTCTTGCTACTGGTTTTATGAGAACGCACAATGGTACTGCTTCGCATTCCGATAAAATAGCTATCGAATTTAAGGATGGTAATCCTGTTATAAAAGGTATTACATAAATATAATTTTATGTTTATAGTAATTAATTGTATACATCCATAACGTACGCAAACTTTTTTATAGGAACTGTGAGAGAAAGTAACGACGGTAGTATAAGTCTAATAAAGGTACCAATAGTAACACCTAACTGTGAAATTATAGTCTCCAGTTTAACGATGACGGTAAGTAAATTAAATTATAATTAAATTAATCGTATTAAAAAAAAAAGAATAAAACATTTTCGTGTTAAGTGAGAAAAAAAGAACACAAAATGCAGTATGAACAGTAGGATCTTGATTTAACTTTCCCTTGTAAAAGACCACATTTATGATTATTGATATACAATGAATTATGGTTTTAAGAATATCGTTGATTACGTGATTAATCATTACAGATACGACCAGGTGATCATTTATTGATAACGGGACCTAACGGTTGCGGAAAAAGTTCGTTGTTCCGAATAATTTCTGGTCTGTGGCCAGTTTATGGTGGTACATTGATTAGACCAACCGAAAGTTATTCAGTTAGAAGTGGAAGGCCTTCCTTATTTTATATACCACAGAAACCTTATATGACAGTAGGTTGTTTAAGAGATCAGATAATATATCCTGCCGAATCTGAAACGGAAGATTGTTCCGACGAGGAATTATTAAAATTATTAGATGAAGTTGATTTGAAAGGATTGGTCGAAAGAGAACCTGATGGATTAAATGCATTCGGTGATTGGGATTCTACATTGTCGGGTGGTGAAAAACAAAGACTTGCTATAACAAGATTATTTTATCATGCACCGCAATATGCATTGTTAGATGAATGTACTAGTGCTGTTAGTATAGAAGCAGAAGGTGTTATGTATGAGACTGCTAAAAAACGTGGAATAACATTGTTGACTATCACCCATCGACTATCCTCTTTAGCTAAGTATCATAAATTAGTATTACGATTCGACGGTGATGGTGGATGGACGTTAGGACCGTTGAACGAGGACAACCTTAATTTGTTAAATCCTAATCATAATCAAAAGAAACAAAATGATAATCAATTGAACGATAATATCAAGGGCAGCCATTATCAAATGTTTCACGTTCGTATTTTATATTTTATTTTTTAAATTTCTTTTTTTTTAAATTTCTTTTTTTTTTCTTTTCTCTTTTTTCTTCTTATACAGATGGTGAACGGTCATAAATTTTTCCTAATTGTAACTTTTATTTAAAAATCTATTTTGCTTTATCTTTCCTCGATTAATTTTCTTTTTAACGCATTGTAAAATTAAAAAATCAAATTGCAAGTTTTGAAAATTAGTTATTGATTTTTAATTTTTAATTACTTAGGGGAATTTGTTGACCTATGCTGTATATTTCATAATTTAATTTTATTTTTATGTAATTATTATTATTATTATTATTATATTTTCATTTTTTTTTTCTTTTCATATAGGAGCTTCACGAAACGCATACGGAGGACACTTACGTTGGAATAAGCTGAAAATGTTGTTAATAAAACAACAATAAGTTTTAGGAAAAAATTCATGTATTTTCTTATTCTCTCTTAATATATATATATATATACATATTGTTACGTGACAACTGACGAATACTTTTAAGTAGTAGTGCTATGTCTGTTGTGGCCACTCTGCATTCACTGAATTTAGCCGAGACCAAGCAGGTACGATTTCCCGAAGTTAAACAACGACAGAAAATGCGAATGAGGAGAACTTAACGCGTACTGTAGGGAAAGTAGGAAAAGCAGAATAGTGATTGGGAAGCTAGGAAATTTTTCGTTACGTATTTGTACAATTATTTGCTTAAGTGAAAGTCTGAAGTATCAAAAATGACGAACGTTTGACCATTCCGTTTGGAAAAAGGACGACCAGTGTCTTTCCAGGTATCGATACTGTAAGGATGGTAAATTTTTAATTTGTTTCCCTTTGATTAATCGAGCGTAATAAAGATATCTCCATAATAAAAGTTCCAAGACGACATTTTATTAGAAAGAATATAATAGAGGTAAGAATTTATGCAGCCTACGGATTTTTATCTTCTAAAAATATCTTTTCTATTGTTATTAACATCGACGAAAATATTACAAGGAAAGATATGTGACGCTGCGTTGATTATTCCCGGAAAAATTTTCCTATGCATTAATGAATAATTATTTAATATTAAATTCACAAATTGTAGTCTTATACCTTGATTACTACTATTGTCTCATTGTTCTTTTGTATAAACTAATAGAATGTGTCTAATTTTGGTCTAGACTGGCTAATGCAGAAAAATTATACAGGGAAATCGTGGCGTGATGTCACAATATATTTATATATATATATATTAGAATGTGCATATTGTACAAAAATTAATATATAATATATTTACTATTTTTATATATAATAATTATAATAATTCATTAATTTTCGTAGTATATTTTAAAAAATTTCTGTAGAATATCTATTATCTAGTTAATTATAATCTTTGAGTGTGTTATCTGTGGTTCGATATTTTTGTTATTATTATTATTATTATATATATATACTAGAATATATATATATATATAAAGCTACATATGTTGTTAGATAATAAAATAAACAATCTGTTTGCTATGTCGAAGTGCCTTTATCCCAAAGACGCTTATGTACGAGACTTACGCTAATTCTATTGTTTGTACGAGATACCCGATTATTTATTTCGAATAAAAAATAATTGCTTATACACATAACGTGTAATAATATTTTTTCTTTATCTTGATAAGAATATAATTAATATTAATAAGATTATAAAAGTGACGTTGAAGTAAAAAAATGTTTATTTAAATTAAAAAAAAAAAATAACAAAAGAAATTATTAAATAAAGATAAAGATAAAACAAAGTGTATTTGTTAGAAGAATAGAAAAAAAGAAAACAAAACGATTGAAATTGATTTTGTTTCGTATCAATTGCAATAGAAATGATAAAATTATAACAAAATATCTCTTCGAAGTATTGCAGTAGAAAAATTATTTCTTAAAATTAAAATTAATTAAGATACAAAAAAAAAACCCCCAAACTATTGCATAACAAAGTTTAGAATATTAAATTTGAAAAAAGGAGAAACTTATACGAAAAAGAAATTGGAGAAAAAGAAAAAAAGATTGCGATAAAAGTAGGAAACAAGATCAATCGATCGAACTTTGACGTAAAACAATCTGAAGAAACTGTCGTGATAAAAATGTCAAATAGAAGATGAAACTAGAAATAGAAATAAAATCAAAGAAAGAAATAAAATAGATGAAGAAGGGGATTGAGCGAGTGAGAAAGATGGACTATTAATTTGTAGAAGAGAAAAAAATTTAATTACACTCGCGCTTCTTTGTTTTGAAGGGCCTGAAAAAGAGGCAGGGTTGATTCCAAGGGAGGGAAGACCTACAATTTCCGATGAGCTTACCTCTGGGAAACCTTTTAAACGCCAAACGTCGATACGCCCGGCAGCAGCCATCTTGGGAGGGATTGTATGCCTCTCTTCGTTGTCGGAACTAATGCTCTAAAGCAATTCCTAGTAGTTATTAGTATCGATGAGAGAAACGAATACCATCATCTTCCTTATACGTCAATAACAGATTTATTATTATTTCTTACAACCTTCACCTGTTTTTTACCTAATGCACAAACACCCCATAATTAATTCTTCTAATTCTAATCATAATTCTGTCTCTCTTTCTCCCTCTCAATGAGAAATTAGAAACGAGGAACGAAAATACAAGAATAACCCGATACGTATTTGAAAGATGTTTATTTTTTTTCCTCCCGGTTTTATATTTATTAATTTCTTTATTATTCTTAAAAATCTCTCACCCTGTCGCGACTTTACCACCACTCCTAAGCCTACCCCCTTCTTCGTACCCTATTAATTCCGATCATATTTCTCGCCATTCTCTTCAAAAGACAAAAATTACGAATCGTTGAATGGATGCTATAGAATTTGATATACGTTTCCGATATTTATTCGTTTATTTGTTTAAAATATTTTTTATTGTTTTTTGTTTTTTCGTTTTGTGTATTTTTTTTTTCCGTTATGGTTTCTACAATTTTACAATATATCTCTGTAAGGTTTCCTAACATATTCAATGTAATTTAATTTGCGCGAGAAAAATAAAAAAAATAATAAAATAATAAAAATAAAAATGCAATGTAAAAAATATTTTTTAATGAGAAATTTTGAAATGTCAAAAAAAAAAAAAGGTAGAAATGAAAAGATTCGAATAAAAAGTCCGTGAAAACGATGATAACGATTCGGTAAGAGAACGAGAATTAGTTGACACGTTAAGGGGTTGGTTGTTAACGTTAAAGATATATCAAGTTACTCGCGTATTTTTAAATAGACTTGAAAGAAAGGCGAGGGACGGTGAAGAAGAAAGAGAGAAACAGGGGGAGAGGAAGAGGAAGAGGATAAGCAAGAACGATATGAAGAAAAATAATAATAATAAGAAGAAGAAGAAGAAGAGGTGGAGAAATAAGGATGAGAAGTATATAAAAACCCATCTGCCATGGACTATGGTATAGTCCGGCTAAGAAAATAAAGTGATGGTATTAAACGAAGAAAAGAAAAAAAAAAAAAAAGGGGGATGATTAGCAGAAGCAACAGAGTTCTGAACACTGAAATGTCCTGTTTTTCGTAGTTCCTTGTGTTAATTAAGCCTTTTCGAGTGGCTGATATGCCCTCTTTGAGACACCCCTTGCCCTACCAATCCCTCTGTTATCCCTTGTAACCATTCTCCTTCTCCTTAAACCCCCTTCCTATATTCCCAGAGCTCAGTTTTAAACGAGAGAAGTCTCATCTTCTTTTGAGCCGACAAAATAGCCGATTGAATTACACACGAGGACGAACGGCGCGTGCCAGCCGGCTTGACAACAACCATGACACGATGTTCTTATAATATATATGTATCTAACGTTAGTATGAAAAAGAAACAGAGACAAAGAGAGAGAGAGAGAGAGAGAGAAAGATATATATGTTATGCTAAAATAAAAATTCATAAAAAGATATGATATAAAAATATATATTGAATATTATTATTTAATATATTAATATTATATATTATTTATATATATGAGTCCATAATTATGAAAGTGGTATAATTGTAAGTGAAAATTAAAGAAACAAAATGAATTTATCAGTTATTTCACACCACATTATTTTAATCTAAATTAATTCAACGTAATCTTTACGATGTTGTCAAAGATGAACAAAAATGAATGATTGTAATTTCAACACAACTCTTTTATCTCACTTATAAGATTTTGGAGTCTCGCTAAAGATAATAATTTACAGTTACTGTACATAAACTAATTTACTCTGAACATGCAGCCTGAGTATTTTGTTTTGCATCATTTGTTTATCACCGACGTTTATACTCAGCAAACCAAATGCATTGACAATAAATCTCGAAACACGTGTACGAATGTTCGTAACGAATTAAAAGCTATTTATAATCATACAATTATATTATATTATTGTATTTTGTAATATTATTTGTTCTCAAAACGTAATTAAAAGCAAGTTTTTTCTTCGAAAAAAATGTCAAAATAATTCGAATTGCAATGAGGTGTGGGCGCGGCATCTGACGATCGATCTCGCCCACCGTGCACAGTTTTGTCGCGGTTGTTCGTTCTACGAGAATACCGTGGCACAGAATCCGCCCGTAACGAGATAGATAAATAAACATCGGCATAAGACTCATAAATTCTAGGTCTCCCTGACAGTTCCTTTCGATCGTCTTATATCACTTGCTCCTTCACGCACACACGCTAAAGGAGGCTAGCTAACACACTCACACAAATGTAGACACCATGCAAACTCGAACCTGCGTACTCTCGTAAGCAACAGAATACAGGGTGTTTAAAAAAATTGCAAACACGATAAAAATGTTCTTTTATCTTTAGCATAGTTAATCGAAAATCTAAGATAATAAGTGGAAAAGAAAACGAATATGTAAACACACTTCTATTGATTCTATCTCGGTTAGATGTAAGCTTACGTACCCCTTAAAATAGGAGAAGAAAATGGAAAAAGAGATGAAGAAGAAGGAGGACGTGAAATACGTAAGAAAACGATCGACATATACCACCACAGGGTACGAGTAATTAAGAAGATATACATATACCCTATATTATGAAAAATTGTAATAGTAATAATAAAAATAATATAATAGTGTTCAGAAAGTGTCCATTGTCATCATTACACAGATAATTAAATACATAGATACGTAATCGTATATACTATGTACTAGTATTATTATTGTGATAATGTTCAAAAGACAATCATAATCATCATTACACAAATTATTAAATACATACATAGAAAATCATATATAATGTAGTAGTAGTAGTAATAATAATGTGTGGTAGTATTATGAATAGTGTTCAGAAGACAACTATCATCATCATCATCATCTCTGAGGAATAACCTATCGTGCTAAACTGGGATTATCCTAAGAAGGATGGTTACAGAGAACAAAGTTACTGTCATCTCATCTCACTATCTAATCACTCAATACTCGTAGCAAATAAAAGATCTAGCTAATCAAATCTCTTTCGTGGATAACGATTTTAGATTTGATCTTCTTGTCACTAATCGTTCATCCCTAAGGACTTTCAAGATATTGACCGGGTTATTTTCACGTTAAAAATGAACATAAAAAAAAAGGAAAATAAAAATATAAAACGAAGAATTACTGTGGTCAATTTTAAATGTATACTTATCTACATATCAAATAATCAACACATATACATTTATATACGCACGTGTGATTAATCAAGCAAGATTAATCGTATTCGTGATTTTGAACAACTACTTATACCGGTATTAAACTAATCGTTTTTCTTTTCTTTTTTTTTTTATTTCATTTCATTTCAGGTGCGAGCAAACACAGGTGCAAACACACGAAAATAAATTCGCGAAGAAAGATTCAACTAGGGGTTGCGAACGATTTTAGTACCAGTGAAAGGAGCCTGTTAGAGATTGATCATTGTGGTTTTACTACAGGGGGGAGAATCTTCCTCTCTTCATCCCTCGACCATATCGTCTAACTCCCCCCCGTCAAACCATCTTTATATTCTTTATGGTGGAACGTTTACGTTGGATTGTGACGTAGAATAGATCTTTCCATGCGAAAGCTTTGAACTTTGATCGAAATGCTAACAATGTTCGTGTGTCGGTTATCTTGCTACTTTATCTCTGTGTGTGTGTGTAAAAGTTTATTAGAGATGATTCAAAGTTTTTTTTCGTAGACTGAAATTGTCTAAACAAATCTAATAAAGTAATCTTGTAATTATTAATTATTGCAACGAAGGAATTATGATATTCTTTAAAAAATTGAACAATGTTTTAAATGTTAAATATGATTTATGATTAAGTATAAAAAATAATATTGAATTTTTAAAAAATAATCTGACAGGAAAAAATTTTAAAATGTCGAGAACGTAGTCTACATTAACAAGTGCATAATGCATTTATTGAAAAGTGTATGCAAAATACTCGAGAATTTGAAAAATAAATCAAAAGAATAAAGCGGTAATTAGCCGAGATGTAATTGATTATGCATCATTGTGAAATAAATCCGACACTTGATCATATTTTAAAATCCTTTTCAGTTCTACGAATGCAACGAAAGTTATTCGTGTGAATTATGAACGCATATCATACAATGTTCGGTTGAAAAAATTCTACAACGTTACGATTAACTATTAGATTTTTTATTGATAATTATTCATATAATATGTTTAACACTAAACCCTACCACGGTAGTTAAGGAATGTTTTTCTATGTGTATTTCATATATAACGAATTTCCTAGAATTCACCGAGAGATACACCGAGAGGTATACCTTCGCCTATCATTCTCTCAATACATTCAATATGTATGGGATTATTACTATGTTTTTGTACAGCTGATCTACTTTTGTATCGTTGACCTACTTTTGAACAGCTGTTACCTATTTCTAATGATAGATTTTTATTCACACGCACACGCGACACGAAATAAATGATATTCTTTAAATAATATCCTTATTATTCCTTCCGACATTTGAAGAAGACTAACGATTATTAGAAAAAGTAGTTACGAATACATTCAATAACAAATCTAACAAAGAAATTTATAATTGAATAGAAATGATAACGTTCGGTTGTTGACACCGGCAGAGGATTGGCAGAGAGAAACGAACGTAAACAAAGCATTGAACGCTCAACTAAGCCGGTAGTTAAAGAATGTTTTTCTACGTGTATTTCATATATAACAAATTTTCTAGAATTCACCGAGAGATATACCGAGATGTAGATCTTCGCCTATCTTTCTCTTAATACATTCAATACGTATGAGATTATTACTATGTTTCTGTATAGCTGGCCTATTTTTTTTACCAGTATCCTCATATATATTTAACGTTAAATCTAACACGCCCTGTCAAATGTTAAAAAGATTGAAAAATATGATCAGCTTACTTTAAATGTACTTTGTCCTTATATCCAATCTTATATATCCATATCCATAACTGCACCGTATCCATATATGCACTATACACACTCACTCTCATATGCACCTCACTTGCCAAGAAATAATACACGCACACGCGACGCGAAATAAATCACATACTTAATTAATATCGATGTTATACCTTCCGTTGCTCAAAGAAAACTGACGATTATTATGAAAAGTAGTTACGAATACAATCGACAATTACCGAACATACACGAAGGTCAATATCAAATCTAACGACGAAATTCATAATAGAATAGAAATAATAACGTTCGGTTGTCGACACCGGCCGAAGATTGACGGAGATAAACGAACGTAAACAAAGCATTGAACGCTCAACTAAGCCGGTAGTTAAAGAATGTTTTTCTATGTGTATTTCATATATAACGAATTTCCTAGAATTTACCGAGAGATACACCGAGGTGGTATACCTTTGCCTATCTTTCTCTCAATACATTCAGTACGTATGGGACTATTATTATGTTTTTGTACAACTGACCTATTTTTGTATCGTTGACCTACTGTTTTATCGCTGACCTATTTTTCTTACCAGTGACTTACTTTTAAACAGCTGTTATCTATTTCTAATGAAAGATATTTATTTTAATTTCTTTATATTTAGATAATTAATAAGTATATGTACGTATATGTGGATTATATTCAATTAAAAATTATTACAAAATAATTATTTGGTGTATCTGAAATTTTTGATAAGCCTAATTACATTATATACCTATATTAAAAATTACAAAATATGTCCTATTTCTTTTTTTTTTAAATTTTACTAGCATATTCTATAAGATTCGTGAAACATTTAAAAGTTCTGTCCTTGTGAATATATGAAATTAATCTTAAATAATTAAATTCAACTGATAATTTCTAATAAAAATTGACCAACATTGTAGATATTTAAAAAATGACGATTCTATTAATAATAAATAAAAAAGAAAAAATATTTTTGACATAGCACGCGAGTCCCATTGAATTTCATTGAACTTTTTATCTATTATCGTTTCTAGTATTGCAAGAATATTTTATAATGAAAAGGAATAGATTTCACCATTGCATTTTTTTCGTTCCGGTATATCAAAATAAAACAAAAATTATTTTTCTAAGTAGTATAGAAGTCGAGATATTGAATTTTTCTTCAATATCTCTTCGATAAAATTCCCAGTAACTATTCCACGAAATTGCAAATGGAAGAGGAAGTAGAGAAAAAGAGTGAGAAAAAAAAGAGAGAGAGAGAAAGAGAGAGATGCACAAGTTTTGAACGTAGTCCTGTGTAAATACCATGGGCCCAATCGGTTGGAAATGTAAGCCAATACCCAGGGTGTACACTCGGCGTGGTGCAGGAGTCTCATTCTCTCTCTTTTTCTCTCTGTCTCTCCCCTATCTCATCAGCCCTCTCTGGCACCTCGAAACACGAATATCGAGAGAAAGATCGACGAACTCGATCTTTGGGTTTGTGCTATCTATCGACGACACACGGTCAACGTATAACCAATATAATGAAGGTGAGATGCACGCCGTGTGGTCGACTTCCTCTTCCTGTATATCCACATCGGAACTACGTCCAGTCAGGTGTCCGATCCGGCGACACATATATAAACGTACATTAACGTACGTATACACGTGTATGTTGTTGTTACTCACTGTTACAATACTCGTACTATTAATGTCGGACATTTGATATTTTTTACTTGCTCGTTGACATCAAAACTTGTCTCTCTTTCTCTCTCTTTCTCGTTCTCTTTTTTTTCTAGTTGTTTAAATAGAAATAGAATATTTGAATTTGAATATAAAATAAATCGATTAACTTTTTAAAGTATATTCCCCTTTTTATGGTTGTACAAGTGCGGTTATTGCCCAACTTTGAGAGAATAAATTTTAATAATAAATCAAATAGAAAGTATTTATAAATATTATCAATTTTGAAGTTTCAGTTGTAAGCCTAGGTATCTTCAAAATTTTAAATTCTCTTACAGTTGTTAATCTTGTCGATTAAAACTGCACGGTTTATTAGCTACGAGCTTCTATCAACGTTGTTGATAATTGGCTTCCATTTATCGTGTTGGAATTCTTTTTAAATTTCTTTCAAATGGTAAAAAATACAATTCTAATGAAAATAATTAATGTTTCGAATTTGGAAGACTGTTAAAAGCAATATTATTAAGGTCAACAGATTCTGATGGGAGAGTCCTTAGGATTAATATACAATTCTTTTCTTTAAAAGATTATTAATTTTATTTACGATAGAAATTAACCCTTTTTTACTATCCCAAATTGCATGGTTCATCATTATATCTATTTCTTAATGTTTCTTATGTTTAAATCTAATCTGGTCAATGATAAACTTAACGATCGAGTATACAATTAAAAGTAAGATAGCTATTATGTCAATATGAATCATACAAATATACAAATGATCCCGAAATAATCTAAACTTGTAAACTGACCAAATACATTTTATTCAATTATAAAGTTAAAAGAGTTGTTAACAAGATAGAAGATTGTTTTCTAGGAAGATCATTGGTTGGTTGATAGGCTCACCTGAAGTGTTATTCAGCTGGTGAATAATCCACGAAAGGGAAGGCATTACGAGCCAGTGATCTGAGGGTACTCGTCCGTGAGGACCCAGAAGGACCACCGTGATCGGCGTGGTAATGGTATCTCAAGAAAATATAATATCCCTTGGCCTTGTTTCCCCGCTCGAACCCAAACAACACAAGCCAAAGGTGAACATACGTGTTCATATGTTCGCATGCATATACATGTCTCTATCTACTATACATATATCTATACATCGATGTTTTAATAAAAAAGAGAGAGAGAGAGAGAGAGAGAGAGAGATAAAAGGATGTGTATGGGGGTTGGAGGTATGGTAGAGAATGGTACCGATCACCGAATGAACGATTAGTATCCCGTATCGTCGGCACCGAGATATCCTGGAACGCAACTATCCAGCCGACGGCGGCCTGTTGACTCGTTCGTTCGTTGGTTGGTTGGTTGGTATGTTGGTTGGTTTATAAATTCGTTCATAAGTTCGTTCATTCGTTCGTGCGCCATCGATGTCATCGAGAACAACCCATGGACCGGGTGTATGAGAAAGAATTTGATGCCAATCTCGATACCTTTTCTTCAACACTGACAAAGATCAAACTACAAATATACTTTGGATCTCTCGTACTTATAATACCGTCTATTTTTTTACTTTTTCGTAACACCTTATGTATTATTATCTGTCGAATAACAAGGGTTTTTTTCCCCTTTAATTTCCGATGTTATTGCAACATTTCTTTTTTCTTTGATTTCTAAAATAATTGTTAATATTGTTTTATCTACTGGGTAAAGTAACTCATAGTGTTTATTGTTTTATTTATTTATATTTTCTTCTTTATTTGTTGTTAAAAATTTAACAAAATTATTATAATGAAATATTAACGGTGTACAATGATAAGTAAGATAAGGGATGAAATTGAATTAATAAAAGAAATCTTTCATTTAATAAAGATTAGAACAAAATGATGAAAATGATAAGACAATTAATACCGTACAGAAAGATATATATATAAAAAAGGTATATAAACAAAAAAATGTCGCAGAAAATAACTAACAAAGTTCTAATCGATGATAGGAAGAAAACATCCCTTAAAACAAAATCGTACATTCTTAATCAGGAAAAAAAATAGGGGATGATAGAATCAATTGGAAGATTTTTAATTATAAATAAAAATAACAAATCGTTAGATAATTAATATTTAAAGACGATAGAATGGTACGTATTGGTCAAAGACATGGAGAAAGAAAGAAGAAAGGGAAAGGTAAAATGAAGAAAAAAATTAAGAAGAAGAAGAAGAAGAAGAGAGAAAAAAAGTAGTAGGGTGGAGGGAGAAGGTGGGAAGGAAGAGCTGAGTTCGTTGTTAAGGGCGTGACAGAGAAAAGCAAAGAGAGTGAGAAAGTGAGAGAGAGAGTGAGATAGAGAGAGGGAACTAAATAGAAAGAGAGAAAGAAAGACGAAGAGGAGATCAGGGTTCGTAGTGGAGGGGGATCAGATGGTACGTAGTCAGTGAGTAGGTAAGGGGTGAGAGTGGGTGGTGGATTCCTAGTTAGCCATAACACATTGACAAGTCATCGTGCCAGCATGGCAGTAGCCGACGTTAGTATTCGCAAGGACTTTGATGCGATATCGTCATTTCTTTTAAAACAACTCTTACCCAACGTGAAACAGAAACCCTTTCCCTATACAATAATACCCTAATTCTCTCCCAGTGATACGACGTTATTAATACTTAAAATCTTCATTTTTGATACGTAAACGAGGGTTCGATTAGAACTAAAACTGTGTAATATATTATTGAAAGTGTCTGCTGCTAATTTTATATAAATATATATATTTTTTTTTTATATATAAAAACTTCATAATAGTGTATATATAAAATGCTTGGAGTAAAAAGGATTCAGTTTAAAAGTGTACAGTTATCTTAAAAAAAGATCGTAGATTCTTTCGACTATGATCGATTGGAACATTTTTACTTCGATGATAATGTTCATGGATTGATGTGATATCGTATAGTTAAATAAAAGTGACAATTATGTGGAATTATGAGAATTAAATCGGATCTAAAATGAGTACGTCAATTTTATTGTGAACTATCGACGAAATATCATTTCGTATTTTATTCTAAAACTTATAAAACACGAATATTATTATTTTTAAAGATCCGATGGATTAACACGATAATGAAAGGATTAAATTTAAATATAAGTGTTTATTTAAAACGTGTAAATATTATATCAACGAATCGATAATAATTTTATCACGAGGATGAATGAAAATTACAACGGTACTCCTGATTACTCGTGGAAGATGATGTTGTTGACCGTACGATGCAGATGGAAGAAAACAGGGAAACTATTCTACTTGCCATAATCGTATGTAATGTTTCAATGATTATGGTTAGATCGATATGATTGTTAAACCATAACATAACATACAACGACGAGTCTGAATCGTCAAATGTTTTTTTCGGCAAACACCGTGCAGTATAAAATTATTATTTTTTTAATGTTATTTACATGTTCTTTTATTAACATCAATCTGATGAATAAAAAAAATCTTAATTTCCAAATAAAATGTACCTTTACTGAGATTTCATTTAACTGTTCAGTTGAACGAAATTAAATAATATTTTTCAGTCGCATCAAGTTCCATTTAATTAGTATGTCAAGGTCGATCGATTAAAGGAATTATGATTTTTAAAGGAGAAACATACTTTATCTATTTTATTCCCGGTTGGAGTATATGTCACGTGGGGGAAGATGCACATGGTTCTCTAAATCTATGAATGAAAATATTTCGTAGGTTTCCTGTAGAAGCCCTTAGAGGAGACCGGCAGGTCTTCCAAGCCATAAAGGTACCTTCATACTCTCTCTCTTACTCTCTCTTTCTCTTTCTATCGGCCTATATATATACACGTGCACTTTATACTTTCAGTCATTCATAAAAAAAAAAAATATAGGTATATATCACGATACGATTTGCCTATATTTGCTTATACCATCGATAAGATCTAATTCAACTCGTTGCTATCATCCTCCGTTCGATTTGGTTACAATCAAGAACAACCATACTCGCGCCATTTTTTCTGATTGTGTCAAATTCAAAAAGAACAAATCATAATTAAAAATATATAAGTCAAGTTAGAAATAAACTCGATTGAATAATAATAACAACCATCAAATTTTTGTTTTCTATAAACTCTAACGTAATTCGCGCTTTCTTTTTTAAAACGTTAAGAGAAAGGGGGATGAAATCAATGAAAAACGTATCGGTGTTTTTCTGTTAATCGATATGAAGAAAAAAAAGAAAGAAAAAAAGAAATAAATATATATATAAAGGTGTTACAACGAAATAAATATAATTGGAAGTATTAAACAGTAGAAATTGGCTGCGCTGAGGGAGCTATGCGTGGTTGCCAAGGTTACCGGAGGGGCTGGACCAGATCTTTCTAGAGAGAAAGAGAGGAACAGCATTGGCGCTATCGAGGATTTCGAGGAGGGGCGGGACACGGGGGGGTCGCTTCTAGGGGAGCTTGCAACCAGAAATTTTACAGAGATGGAGTTTCTGCAGAATCATCACACGGTGAACACCTCCGAGTCGCCGTATACTCTCGGCACAGGTGAGGAAAACAAAATAAAAAAAGGCAAAAAAAACCCCCAAAAAAATCAAAGGATAATCTTCGTCGAATTACACGAGAATATTAAACCAATTTTCATTCGATTCGTCGAATCTTTTCTTTTTTTTTTTTTAATCATCATCGTTATCATTCGATTGCCGTGAAAGAAGAAAAAAAAGAAATGGTGTCGGAATCGAAAGTATCTTCCCGCGCGAATTTATGGTATTTCTTTAATTACGAATCGGCTATCAAGAAAGTGAAACAAAAAAGAATAAATGAATAGATTCATTGGATAACTTCGTAAGTGTAAATATAGTTCATCGTGATTATTCATCATCGTCGTCGTCATCGTCGTCGTCATCGTGATCGTCTTCTTCATCGTCGTCGTCGTCATCTTCATCAGTAAATGTTCAAGGATTTCGTATTTCGTAACTCTACATTTTTTATTATCCTTCTTACTTGACATCGTGAGATATGCCTTGTTGATTCAAAAATTTGGAATTGATTGATTTCCTCTAATATAAAATATTAATTATTTTAAAAATCAATATATCCCTAAGTTCGTACATTCAAATTTCGTACGAATCTAACGCGGAGCTGAGAATACAAAATTTATTTTAAAAAAGAAGAAACAAGCTTGAAATGACGTATATATTAATATATATACATGTATAAATAATAATAATAATAATAATAATAATTCATAGGATCGGTGGGTACAATCGAAGCAACCATACCATCAGCACTTTGCACCGGTTCATTGGGTGTTCTTTCGAACGAGGATACCCTGACCGACAATCAAAATGAAGAAACTTTAAGTGCTTTGCAAGGTACATTACGTTTGCAAGATTTACAAGCTTCAACGGACGATATTACGGAGGGAGGTGGTGGTGATCAAGCTCAACAACAAATAACAAATTCAGGCCAAAGCCAAGTGGTTGGTAGTGAATTTGGTAGTGGGTTTTGGGTCGACGATATGGCAGGTTTTCCACCATTGGATTTGGATCCTTTGCCTGGTTTGTTCAGTCCTTGTTCGGGGACTTACAAGTGAGTACTTTTTTCCTCTCTCTTTTTTTTTTTATATATATATATTTTTTTATGTACATGTGTATATGTTTTTCTTGTTTTTTTTTTTTTTTTTCATTTTATTTCAAGTCATTTCAAGTCAGATGCTTGCAAATAATCAGGGTGATTTTTCACCGTAAAACTGATATATAATAATTGTAATTATTAATATTATATTATTATTATTATTATTGTTATTGTTATTGTTATTGTTATTGTTATTATGGTTAATAAATACATTATTAGTAAGGACATTACTAATTACGTCAAATTAAAATTTGCATATTTTTATTATAAATTGTAATCTATTTTTGTTTATATTTATTTTAAAAATAATAATAATAATAATAATACTAATAATAATAATAATAATAATAATAATGACGGAATGGAGTAGATAAATAACTTTGCATTTATCTCTGTACAATCGAATAACAAAAATCTTCCATTAACCGCAAACAATTGTTACCTTTTATCCATTTGCAATCTCGAACTTCCACATATGCGAATATTTATCCAAAAAAGAAAGAAAATGAAAGTGAAATAAAGGGAAACTGGTGAGAAAAGAAACTAGGCGGTTAGGTCGCGTCTGATTTATGCCATACCTCGTCTACTTTCTGCTCTCGGATATAAGGATTGTTGTTATCCTTAATGATAAAAACTATGAGTATTGTTGGTTCTCTTTTTAATAGAATCTTTATTGATTGGTTGTTCATTTTCTTTCTTTAAATCGTCGTGTATATTCGTTATTTTTCTTATTATTATTAAATTAATCAAGAATAAAGGAGAGATAGGTAACGAGATATTTTTCTTCAAAACTTTCGTTCATATTTCTTTCATTATTTATATATATATATATATATGTATATATATATTTGTGGTTTTCTTAATTAATTACTAGTTTATTTTTATTGTTATTTTTATTATTCTTTTTTTCTTTTAATTTTTGTTCACTCCTTCCGCATTTTCTCTCCTACTTTCTTTCATCATATATATTTTCTTACAAAAATTATCCTCTCGAAAAACTGTTCGTAATATTTATATCTCGTACAATATTATTATAATAACAACAACAATAATAATAATAATAATTATAATAATAATAATAATAATAATAATAGAAAAAAAAGAAAAAGGAGAATTTCTAATATATTTATATATATATATTTGTATATATAAAAATAGAAATTAAAATTGAAAAAGAGATTAAAATAGGAAAGAAAAATGCAATAATTAACTTTAAAGGTTTGTCCCTCGCACCGACGTACCTTTATAATTTTAAAAGCATTTTTACAGTTGGGGATGTCCAAGAGGTGATTGCGTACCAAGGACAAACAATGGGAACGGCGAGGGTGTCGCGGACGTATTGTTATCCTTGAAACATGCCGTTGTACACCCTGGAAGTCCTACTGGTGGATATTATTCTTCAACGGGCGGCCCTAATACGCATCACTATACCCAAGATTACACCCAAAACTTAGGCCCACCCGTAGGCCCGCCAACGCATTACACTTCGGCACCCGCAATGTCCGTAAACGTTTCCATGAACATGACGATGAACATGAACTTGCATCATGGGTAAGTTTTCTTTATTTTTCTCTCTCTTTCTTTTTATTTTAACGCGTTTCAAATTTATATATATATATATATATATTTTTTTAAGTCTTCTTTTCTTTTATTTTACTTTTTTTTTATTTTTTTTTTTTGTTCTCTTCTCTCTCACAGATTTTTTTTACGTGGGATTGAAAAAAAAATAACTGGAGCAAGAAGGGATGTAAATGATATAAAATAAAAGTAAATTAAAATAATGCTTAACCGTTAACGAACAATGGATTTAGTCAGAAATTCTATTTTCTCTATAATAATTATTAACGATTGGTAAAATAAATCAATTTTTTGTTTGGGTTAATCCACTGTCATAATTACTGATATATTTATATATATATACAATGAGTCACAAGAATATTCGTGTATTTCCATTATCATTAATTAGAAACAATTTAATAAGTGTTCTGTTACGTGTACTGTTTCCGATACACGTTGAAAAACTAAAATATAAGCAAGTATTTAATTTTTCAAATTATACCTAACCCAGTAGTAGTAGTAGTAGTAGATGTAAATGTGTGAATTTTATATAATTTAATGAAAACATAGACCCGATTAAGATAATTTAATCCGGAAAACATATTAATAATCTTATAACCACATTCATGGGTAATAAGAATTAAGAAACTTTCCCATTGATATGCAAATATTAATTGTTTATAATCAATAACAAGATTAAGAATTACTTCTGTGAATTATTGTAAATATAATATAAGATGTTTGATAAAATAAGCATTGAATGGTAAATTACGTTCCGCCATTCTTTTGGGTAAATTAGAAAGAGACAAAAAAATATATATATATAAGTAAAGGTGTCAAGAAATAGAGAGAGAGAGAGAGAGAAAAAGAGAGAAAATAATAGAAATAAAGGAGTAAGAGAAAGAGAAAGAGAGAGAAATAGAACATATATAAATATATATATGCATGTGTATGCGTGCGTAGATACGAGCAAGGTTATTCCTCGGCATGGGGTGCAGAGCCCTTGTTAAGTCCCGCTCCCCAATACAATCCAGTGGAAGCACAGACGAGAGTAAATCAAGCACCAACCAATGGGCTGATAGGTGGTAGTAGTACTGGTCACGCCCACGCTCATCCCCATCCGCATTCTCACCCCCGTCTCCAAGGACCGAACGAGCATGCGCTTTGTGTCAATGGTGGAGGAGCAACAGTCACCACCCCGGACGACAATGGCAGGCCAAACCTTTGCAGGATATGCGGAAAATCTTATGCTCGACCTAGTACTCTCAAAACTCATCTTAGGACTCATTCTGGCGAGAAACCCTTCAGGTCGGTTTATTTTATTTTATTTTATTTTTTATTTTATTTAAAATACTTTTTTTTCTCATTTCTTCTTTAATTTCCTTTCACTTTTTTTTTTTTGGAGTCATGATCTGTCCATTTGTTGTCCTAGTGTTGTTGTTCATCTCTTCTTCTTCTTCTTCTTCTTCTTTTTTCTATTGGCTTTCCTCGTAGTTCATATTCTTCCCCATAGTTTAAAAAAAAACGTTCTATTTCTGGTGGGGTATCATTATTATCGTATTAATCATTATCATCATCATCATCATCATCATCATCATCATCATCATCATCATCATCATCATCTTGTGGGTTATTCCATCCATTTCCCCTCGCTTCTAACGGACACAGCCTCGTTACTGTTGGAAATAGAAAAAGGATATTGATGATATCGAATTTTTATATCTTTATCTTCAACCAACTAATACGCGATTATTATTATCTGTATTTCTTTCTTTTTCTTTTTTTCCTTTTAAACGTAACAGTAATAATATTTCTGATAATATCCAAAAAAAATTCTTTAAATAATAATAATAATAATCATCATCATCATTATTTTTGTCAAAAAAAGAAAAGAAAACTCGACAAAAATAGAAAAAGAAAAAGAGAGAGATAGAGACGGAGAAAGAAAGAAAATTAAAAAGAAATGGAGAAAAAGTTAAGGGTGGTTTCATTGAACGGGAGATGTTGTAATCATTGAGAATAATTTGGACCCTAAGTGTTAAAAATAGTATAAGAGAGAGAAAGAGACAGACGGGCAAACAGATAGACAGACAGACAGACAGACAAACAGACAGACAGACAAACAGACAGACAGACAGACAGACAAGACAGAGTGTGTTGAGATTATTTATAATATTAGCTTGTTAAGTATTAAATGGAGCAAAAATTACACATAATTGAATTGAAATTTGCTCCATTTCATATTTGACAACCTAATCTATATATATATACGAAAAATTGTTTAAATAATAAATGAAAATAACAAAAAAAAAAATAAAAAAATAGGAAATGTAATGATTCAATCGCAGATGTCATGCATGCTCGAAAGCCTTCAGCCAAGCTGCCAACTTGACTGCCCATACGAGAACACATTCAGGAGAGAAACCATTCCGATGTCCAGTTTGCGATAGAAGATTTTCACAAAGTAGTTCCGTGACGACACACATGAGAACTCATTCCGGGGAACGTCCTTACAGGTACGATGAGATGGAGTATTTCTATCCTTAATAATAATTTTTTATATATATATGTATAGAGTAATAAAAAGTTGTTGTTGCTGTTGTTGTTGTGTTGCTCAAATCGTATCACTGACTACCTAAATCGTACCACCCTTTTCGACATAGTTTATATTTTATTATCGTATCAACAACAACAACGTTCCTGATTATAATCAATTGTTCAATAACGTCAATAATAATTTATTCATTCAATCGGTTTTTTATTAACGTCTATTGTGTGCATAACACGTCTTAATAATTAAGTTTACGGCTGTTTTCTTATCATTTTTAATAGGTTTTACCAATCATATATACTATTGATAAATTCTTTCAAATAATAATCGTTTTGGTAAAAAATGATACCTTAATAATAGTTTCATTTATTGTTTTTATTTTCTACTACGTTTATTTGTAATAAAACACTTCATAAACAAGATTTGTGATTTTTTTTTTTTGTAAAAGCTCTCTCTGATTGTATTTAATAAATATCAAATTATTTATATCTTTTTAATTATTATGCTTTAAATATTATTCTCGGAAACAACTTAGGCTAAGGGTGGTACGACTTAGGATTCTGATTCCTGTAAGATTCGTTTATTAAATTTTGTTAATTTTATATATAAGAGTGAAGACTATTTCGAAATTTATTAAAATAAATAAAATCAATGCATTAAAAAGTCATGTTGTCTTGTTCATATATAAAATTAAATATTTTGTAAGGAGTTGTTTTTCTTTAATACGATTTGAGCAACGATAGTTAAATATAAATTCTAATTAATTTATATAAATAAATTATTTTCATTTTTAAACGTATATATGTGTGTGTGTGTGTGTGTGTGTGTGTGTGTGTAGATTTATATATACGTACTATGTTATTATTATATTACATCTTATATATTTATTTAATAAATAATAAATAATCGATTGCATATAGAAAATTTAGCAAAAAAAAAGAAAAAAAGAAAGAAGATTTAAAAAAATGAATATGAAATAATAATAATAATAATAATAATAATCTCCCGCCATTTTGTTTTGTAGATGTC
Source organism: Mischocyttarus mexicanus (assembly GCA_023678845.1). NCBI lineage: Eukaryota > Metazoa > Arthropoda > Insecta > Hymenoptera > Vespidae > Mischocyttarus > Mischocyttarus mexicanus. Next base: position 411,016 of record JACGTP010000008.1, on the reverse strand, counting down.
GGCTCTGCAAAAAAGCGTTCTCCGACAGTTCGACGCTGACAAAACACTTACGAATTCATTCCGGTGAGAAACCTTATCAATGCAAGGTATGTCTCCTAAGATTTAGTCAAAGTGGCAATCTCAACAGGCACATGAGGGTTCATACGGCAACCCTAACGTGACACAATTCAACGAAGACAATCGATAGCAATCATTCGCTGCCACGATATTGTCGAATACCGGTTATTCGGCATGGAACTGGAACTACTACCACTACAACTAATGCTACTATTATTACTACTTCTAATAATAATAATAATAATAATAATAATAATAATAATAATAATAATAATAATAATACCTTAACGAAGACAATTTAGAATATAAATAATCGATATAAATAGAGTGAAAAATACAAAAAGACCGAAAAACACTGCATTCTGCCGTGTACAGCCGATAAATCATTTTGGGTGTCCCAAATATCCTTCAAAAATTCTTAATTATATTTTCAGGCAAATATCAATTATCAATAACAACAAAATCGTCTCTCTACAATTTTTAAACAAAGTTTTAAATAAAAAATTCCAAACTACATTTTTTTTTACAATTACACAAACGAATATTTTTAATTAATTAATTTCCTTCGTTTTGTTTTTCTCGAGAATAAGAAACTTTGTTGTTGGGGGACACCCCTGCCTCTGCCTTTCACCCTTCCTGTACGATTGATCGACGAAATAAAATAAAAAAAAAAAAAGAAAAAAGAAAATAATAAAAAGAAAAAAAAAAACAAGAAAACTATTTCTCAAAAACGCACCTCGTCATTAAAATAATATTCTAGGTCGGGATTAGGTTGGTTTTGACGGGGTATATCGTAATTTAGATCTCCAACATCAACCATAGCACCGTTGATTATTGTACAAATATTTGTATTTATTATAATTAATTATAATATTAATGTGTTGATGTGTTTTCACCACCCTTTTTCAAATTTTCATATATCGTCGTGTAGCAATTTTTTTATTTCTTATTTTTAACTTTATGTTGTTGTTGTTGTTGTTGTTGTTGGTTGTAGTTGTAGTTGTAGTTGTAGTTGTAGTTGTAGATGTTGTAGTTGTAGATGTTGTAGTTGTAGTTGTAGTTGTAGTTGTAGTTGTAGTTGTAGTTGTTGGTTGTTGGTTGTCGTCGTCTTATTTTACTTTATTTTATTTTATTTTAATCTTAATTTCCTTTCATTCTTTCCTTTCGCGTTAAGTTTATTAACGTCAGTTCGTTTTTTTCTTTTTTATATTTATCCTTAGTTTCTTTTTTATTCATTTATTTATTTACTTTTTAATTAATTCTTATATATACATACATATATATATATATATATATATATATATGTATATACACGTAAAGATATATATATGTGTAGGTGCATACATATATATATATATATATACATATATACATATACATATTTAATTTTTTTTTTTTCTTTTTCTTATTAAAGAAAGTATTTTCACTGACGCCATGTATCTTTTTTTTTTTCTTGTTCTTTTCCAAACGAACAACGAAATAATACGTAAATATTCATACGTACATACATTCACACACAAAACACGCACGCATCCACTCGCCCACACACACGCGCTTTACATATACATATATATATTACATATATATACATATATGTAATATTTTATTCTTATGACGAGAAAAAAGAAAAAAAAAATATATATATACATTTATAAATATGTATATGTATACATACAAATATATATGTATATTTAACAGAAAAAATATATTTTAATCGATGGAAAGAAAAAAAAAAAACGGATGAAAGAATGAACATGTGCGTTTTCTTTCTTTTTCTTTTTATGTTCTCTTTTTGCAATCCCACAGCAGATCAGGATCCACGTATCGTCGGTCGTCGTGGGCTGGGCTAGGCTAGGGCAGCCAACCCCTTTTTTCGAGTGGTGGGGGTACCAAAGGGCTCAGGGAAACAATGGTGGTGGAAGGGAACAGGAAGAATAAGAAGAAGGGATTATTCGTGTAGTTCAGGGTTAAACTCGACCTTGAACAAGGGAAATGGGGTTATTGATTGGAAATATTTGTTGTATAGTGAATTTGTTGTCACACATTGATTTGCCTCTTTTTCTATAAGATTTTAACTATGTATATATATATATATATACACACATATATATATATATACGGACAACACTTTGTTTCTCACTTTACAGAATAGCATTTTTACTTTTCATCATAATCATTATCATTATCATCATCACCAGCATCATCATTATCATTATCATTACCATTATCATTATCGTTATCATCATAATCATTATCATTCGCTAAAAATCTTTCGCTCAATCTTTCTTTCTTTCATTCATTCCTTCTTTCATTCTTTCTCTCATTCTTTCATTCATTCATTCATTCATTCATTCATTCTTTCTTTTTTTCTTTCTATATATATATTTATATATAATTATAATATTTATATAAGTAATTATTCTTAAAATAAAAAAAAACCAAACAAAATAAAATAAAAGCAGAAGAAGAAAAAGAAGAAGATGAAGAAGAAGATGAATTATTTATAAAATTTGTCCAACGAGGGTGGGTTAAAAAGTTTTGAGCCCTTAAAACAACATTTATTATGTAAAAATAAAAAAAAAAACGAAAGATCGAGAAAAGAAAGTTTGTTCTATGTTAGGCTCAAAATTTTTCACCGCAAATACACACACGCACACACATAGAAATACGCGTGCGCGCGTATGTTGTACTAGCAGCACGGGGAGCACTGACTACTATGCAAGAGACGAGTTGGTCCGCCATTTTTATTTATTTATTTAATTATTTATTTTCTTAATATGAAGTTATTATCTTCCTAATAAGGAGATGGGAGGGTGGACCATCCTGTCGCGCAAAGTTCGCGTACCACACTTGTATTTCGGTTTTTTCTTTTTTAATTGTATTTTTGTTTTCTTAATTAAGTAGTCTCATGTATGTTTAAGAAATGTATATATATACGTATGTATGTATTTGTGATGTTTCGTTCATTTCATATTCTTTTCTCTCATTTTTACGTAATATCTACCTTTCTTTCTCTCTCTTTCTCTGTGTTTGTCAAACAAACTGTACTTGCTATATAATCTTGTGACTTTCATTTATATTTAAATATAATTACTTTTTTTTTACATCACTTGGAATGATTTCTTTCATTCGCATGAAAAAGAAAAAGTAATATAATAGTAATAATAATTATATTAATAATAATAATAAGAAGAAGAAGAATAAGAAGAAGAAGAAGAAGAATAATAATATGAATAAAAATAATAATAGTAATAATAATAATAATTAAAAAATTATTTTAAATAATATAACAAACACAACTTGGAAAGAAAAAGCTCATTGAGATGTAAGAGTGACAATATCCAGAAACTTATTTTATTATTAATACCAAACACGTTTTTTTCAGTCTCTATATTTTGTTTGTTGGTATGTATTATGTGTTTTGTAGTAATTTTTATATAATGAAAAAAACAAAATTAATATCTAATATATATATATGTATATATATATATACAAATATATGTATATTGGTAGAATATATAATAAACTAATTCAATCTGTATTATTAGTTTCACATTTACGCGTATTTGATAAAACGTTATCACGAAAACTATTCAAGTTCAATATACATACACATGCATATATATGCATATATATATATAAAATATTTTTAATAGCGGTCTAAACCAAGAAAAATTTTGATATTACTATAATTAATCCTTCGACCGCGAAACGTTTAGAAACTAAACATGAAAATGTCGTTTCGTTTCCTACAAAGAAGAGAATATTAAATTGGATGCTTATATGCATCGGATTCTTAATGAAAGTACTTCTTTTGAACGTATTCGCTGTTCGCAGTAGAAGGATTCATTTTCTTAATGATAAATTGCGACAACCGTTACTTAATTAAAGAATTTAAAGATCATTATATATCATCATCATCACCACCATCATCATCATCATCATCATTATCATCATCATCATCGTCATCGTCGTAATAATCGTAATTAAAAGTTAAACAAAATTCATTATACATAATATAAACCGAATAATAGATATGTATATCTCTAAAATAGATCTTTCTATATGTATATATGTATTTATGTGTGTATATGTATATGTGTGTTTATTTATTTGTTCACTGTTTTTCAAAGTAATTTATTTTTTCTCTCTTTAATTAATTTTTAATTTTTTTTTTTTTGTTTTTTTTTTTCTAATTATGATATTATCATATCAATCACCGTCATCACTTTCCATTATTTTCCTCAAAAAATTATCAACACTATCTTTATCTTTCTTTCTTTTTTTCTTTCTTTTTCTTTCATTTATTTATACTAAAAGCTGTTAATTTACTTTACTTTACTTTACTTTATTTTACTTTACTTTACTTTACTTTACTTTACTTTACTTTACTTTACTTTATTTTACTTTACTTCACTTTACTTTACCTTACTTTACTTTACTTTACTTTACTTGTTTTGTTAACTGTATTTGTGTTGATTTGTTCTCTCAATTGAATGATTATTCTTTATCATTTCTTGATAATATGTATATTCAAAGTATGTTCGTAACATCGCATCATTTTTACTTAACACAATAATTAATCATAATATAATTACCAATTAATAAAACTTCATTTTATTTTATTTTTTTTTTTTTAATTCTTATTTTGTTCTACCTCTCTGTCTCTTTGTCTCTCTCTCTCTCTCTCTCACACAAACACACACACACACTTTCACTTTAACACAATCATTCTCTCTATCATTTTCTTTCTTTCTTTCATTTTTACTCTTTCAAAACCAAACATTGTTATGCATTATTAATTATTATCAATATTTAATGATCGTTAAAAAAGAAAAAGATAAAACAAATTCAAACCGGTACTTATTTTCTTTCTTGCCTGTTCAATTCGCGAAAAACACAGTATATATATATATTATTTAATTTTGACGCTATATGTATGAATAATGTGTCCGTGTATGTGTGTTTTTATATTTATATATACGTCCTGCTTCGTGTGTATTTAAGTGATGCGTCGATCACAGATATTTGCCAAGTTTTTCTCTCTTCAACAATATTTCAATTTTTCTTTTCTTTTTTTAACTTTCCTAATTTTTTTTATTCACTCACTTTTATTTACTTCTATCTTTTTAAACGAAGTTGTTACCGTCGCGTTTATTTTTATCGTTGCTTAAAAACCATCTATCATTCTTTCTCATTTGCTCTCAAGATCATCAAGGAATACAACATTTGTGCGATTTATACCTCATTCTCATCGTATCACAAAATTATATTCCTAATAATAATAATTATAATAATAATATTAAGAATAAAAAGAAAGGATGCATTTATTTAAAAATTAAAAAAGAACAATAAAAAAAGGAGACACTTATTACTCTCGAAATACGATAAGTATATGTCGATCGAATTTTTTTTTTTTTTTTTTATTTTATTTTTTCTTTTTTAATGATAATTTGATTCTTCATTCTTTTTTTTTTCTTTTTTCATTTTTTTTTAATTACTTCGCTACAAATTACAAACTGTAAATATCTATACATACATGCATACAAACATACACACATGCATACATACCATACCATATCATACCATACCAAACCATAGCATACCACACATACCATATATACCATACCATAACATACCATACATACAAACATACATACATACATACATACATACATATATATATATAAATATATGTATAAAATTGCATTTAATAATTCTATACTTTTTATTCTCAAAAAAATTTATTTCTGGAAGTCTTCTTTCTTTCTTTCTCTCTCTCTCTCTCTCTCTCTTTATTTATTCCTCCCTCCCCACCTACTGTTTTTCTTGCAAAATTTCAACTTGGTAAACAGGTTTGTAATATGTAGAGATTTGAGAGAATAATACAATCGTCATCAATATCGTCGTATAATAATATATTCCGAGTCATATATTCCCTTTTTTTTATCTAACTATATATACGTATGTTATGTGTGTGTATGTGTGTGTGGTTTGTATATATACATACATATGTACGTATATGCAGTGTGTGTATATATATATATAACTAAATATATATAACTAAAATTATTTTATAAATCGATATTATTTTGTTATTTACTCAATACTACTCTCTCGCAGTATTGTTTGTTTATTGATTTTATTTCATTCTTTCTTTTTTTTCTCGTAGATAAAAAAGGTGAGGAAAAAAAAAAAAGAAGAATTTTATACTTGATAGCACGCTAATGCATCTCTTATTTTTCTTTTATATTTTCGAATACTCGAAAAATCGTAGCTAACGATTCTTAATGTATTTATTTCATTTACTTGTCCATACTATTAATCTTATTAATTAATAATGATAATAATGATAATAATGATAATAATGATAATAATGATAATAATTAATAATAATAGTAAAGTTTTGTTTTTGTCATTAGATAGAAGCCTACTCGTCGCACACTTGTTTTGTTTTATTTTAAATCCTAAAACTTATATCCAAATCTCTATATATATATATATATGTATATATATACATATAAAATTATAAACGATTATTATTATTATTATTTCATATCGTTGAGCCGGAAAAAGAAAAAAAAAATAACTTCTCAAGTGTTTTAAATTTTCATTTTCATTTTCATTTTATTCGTAATCATATCTGATTATCAGAGAAACAAAAAATTAGGATTATCATTATAATCGTTTCTTTTAGAAATATTGTACATATTTCAAATATATTTAATACCGCTATATAGTTTTTCAATTTCAGGCAATCGGTAAGAAAATTATTATTGTTATTTAAACATCTCTTGCTTTTCATTAACTATTTTATGTTCCTTGTTGCATCTTGTTCAATGTTGCTGTCGCTGTTGTTGATGTTTCTCTAGTTTCTTATATGTTTTTTCTCTTTATCATTATTACTCTTATTTAACGTTTTTTCTTTCTCAAGAGAAAGTATAATTTTTTTGAAATAAAAACTAAAGTTACGTATGCGAATTCAAATACAGTATGGCAACGTAACGCATGACTTGTTATCATCATTATTATGTCATAAGTGTGTTATCATTTATTTTGTACAATTTGAACATTTTTAATTTTGGATTTAAAAAAAAAAAAATCATGTAATATCAATAAGAGAGATAAGAGATTTATTATTTGTATATAATTTTGTTTTATATTTATTTTTCTTTTCTTTATACTTAATTACAAAACAGAAAAATGTTTAACTAATTATTAAAAGAGATATAGAAAGACAGCAATAAAAAAAGAATTATTGATAGTAATAGTAGTAAAAATAATAGTAAAAATAATAGTAAAAATAAAAATAATAATAATGCTAATAATTATAATAATAATAATAATAATAATAATAATAATAATAATGATAAATAAAAAATAGTTTGACTAACAGTAAATATAATTATAGTTCATAAACACAATTATATAATATACATCTTCAGAGACTCTAATATCGTACAAATTAATTATTATACTACGATTAAGGATTTATCATTTTTTTCTTCTTCTTTCTTCTTCTTCTTCTTCTTCATCTTTTTCCTATCTTTTTCATTTATTTTTTATTTATTTTTTATTTATTTTTATTTTTCATTTATTTATTATAAATTCTAATATTTTTTTCTTTTAATATTTAAATTTCTAACAGCAGAATGAAAATTCCGAGGGCGAGATAAAAAACGTTACATAGCAAAAGAAAACATATATATATATTTATATATATATATATTTCCCGATCAATGAAGACAGATCGTTCCCGTAAATATTTTTTCTATTCGCGTTATACTTCGTTTTGTACTTTTTTGCATTAACATTAATTAATAATGTCAATGCATTAAACAACAAACCAATATAAATGGGGATCTTTATAAAAGATCAATGATCTAACTTCATTTCAAAATTGATTTGATCAATGCCTAACACACAATGATGATCCATTTCGTTAGATATTTCAAATCGATATAATTTCATTTTAATATGTAAAATAATATGTATATGTCTGTATATCTATGTATATATATAACTATACATAAATAATATATAAACATATCCATTCATACTTTTGAAAACAAAAACAGAGCTCCAAGAATCGAGAGCCAACTACCTCACATGAAAAGAGATTTTTCGATTTACTTTTATTATCTTTTATTATCCTTACTATTCCAAACCGTCACCATCATCGCCATCATCATCATCATCATCATCATCATTATCATCATCATCATCATCATCATTATCATCATCATCATCATCATCATCATGATTATCATCATTATCATCATCGTGATCATCATCATCATCGTAATCATCATCTTCATCTTCATCTTTATCTTTATCATCATCTTTATCATCATCGTCATTGTCGTCATCATCGTCATCATCATCGTCAATCATCATCGTCAATCATCATCGTCAATCATCATCATTATTATCATTATCATTATCATTATTATTATTAAATCATTTTAGAAAGAAATAAAAAAAAATCCAATATACATATACATACACATATACGTATACATATATATATATATATATATACTTATAAAAGAAAAGTTTGTAAAAAAAGAAAACAAAAAAAAACAAAAAAAAAAAGAAGAGTGAAGAGAAATAAAAAGATAGGAAAATATAATATAGAATTTTTTCGCAATTTAATAATAATCGTCATGATTACTGCCCGACTGTACTTGGTGGTAATGATAAAGTTACAGGAAATGCACTATTCAGAAACTTGACGAAAGTTTAACGCAAATGCAAACAAAATAAACACACGCTTTCTCTTTCTCTCTCTCTCTCCCTCTCTCACACACACACACACATTCTCTCTCCCTCTCTGACATATAGCTTTCTCTCTCTCCCTCTCTCAGAATCATCTATCTCTCACTCTCTTCCATTCTCTCTCTCATTCTATCTCTACTTTTATCTTTTTATCAACTCTGTCACACACAATGGTCTCTCACACCCTCTGCATCCAGTTTTTCTCTTTCTCTCTCAGACACTCCGTGATCTCTTTTATACTCATCTAATATTTCATTTACTTTTTATTATTCTCTTTCTTACTCACGCATATCTTTCTATGCTGTCTATCTATCCTCTGTATGTCTGTTTTTTCTCACTTTTTTATTCTTTCTTTTTTTCTTTCTTTCTCACACGTAACACAACAAACATATCCATACGCTTTTACTCGTTCTCGCTATTTTATCTTTCTCTCTCTCTTTCACTCTCTTTCTCTTCCTTATTTTCTTCATTTCTCTCACTCTTACGCTCAAGGATGGATTCCCTCGAGTCCTCGGAAGCGGCGGACAGATTTTTTGGGGGCACATCGTGCACGACACACGTTTAGTACTCGATCGGCCGTTTATTTTGTCGTCGATGGTTTGCTTTGCTTTTCTTATTTCTTTTTTCTTTTTTTTTTTTTACTTTACTTATTTTTTTCATTTACTGTAGTATTTTTTTTTAATCTAAGATGTGTGAATATGCATGTGATGCTATGTAACGTGTGTATGTTGTGTGTATGTGTGTGTGTGTATTTTGCATTTTAGTTTTAGATGCGTGCGTTTGTTCTTTTTATTTTCACATGTATAATATGTATATGTATATGTATGTATATGTATGTTATGTATATGTATGTATGTGGTTGCTGTGTGTACAGATTGGTACGGTAGGTATGAACGACTGGCTTAGTGTATATCTCTCCGTTACTTTTTATTCTTACTTTTTTATAATACGTCTCTCTCTCACTCACTCTCTCACTCTCCCTTCCCTTTTTCATCAACCTTTTCCTATTCCTATTCCTATTCCTATTCTTATTCCTATTACTATCCCTATCCCTCCCTCTCTCTCTCTTTCTCCTTTTCTCACTCTCTCACTCTCACTCTCACTCTCTCTCACTCTCTCTATCTAACTCTCCTCTCTTTCTCTCTCTTTTTCTTTCTTGCTTTATGTATGTATTTCTTTGATGTGTTTGTTAGTAGAGTGCAGTGTATGTATGTAAGTATATTTGTATGTTAAAGTGTATGTAGCATGTCCGTGAATGGCTAAAGGAAATTAGATCGGGTGGTGCAGGAGTGTACGTCTGAAGTTCAAGGTCAACGGGGACTCGGAGCAGGTGGGCTTGGCCGGGGGTCAGGCTCGCTCACTATGCTGTGTGGTAGACCGGGTAATCCAGCAGTAGGGGGAGCTGAAGCAGGGCCTCCGGCCCCGCCGCCGCCTACCGTTAGACCCGCGGGGCCTGTCGGACCCCCGGCGCCTGCACCGCCTGCCGAGGAGTTTGGTCCGCCACCACCCCCACCACCACCGCCGCCGACGACGGAATGCCCACCGGGAGGTGGGGGTGCAGAATCGTGAGGAGTCGTTGAATGCGCCTGTTGAACGGGCAGCGCCCCAGCGTAGTATCCGCCGTTGATCCCCTCGGGGTAGCTGCTGGAGAAAGCGAAAAGAAATTGGCCACTTCGATAAATGCCTTTTACAAAGTGCCCAATCGATCTTAGGAAATCCAAAGGTTCGAGAACGCTTCTATAACCACGTTACTTTACACTTGATTCTCTTTCCATGTAATACGAGTTAACATCTGCTTGAAAATCTGTTTCTGTAAAAATTACGATATCTTTTTCCCGGGTGCAAGAAAAAGAAATAGCGTCGATACTCCAAGTATATAAAATATACCCTACGATTTTTTTAAGCCTTAGTTGAATTTTATTGGCATTTTAAGGACGCTTACCCGGTCGAGGAAAGGAAATACTCCTTGTTTACACAGTTTCGTAAGCAGTCTGGTATGCGACCGACGATAGCTCTTCGTATTTCGCTGGCCGCCATCTCGCGAAGTTCGGTGCAGCTCGCGTCGCTGTAGAACGCTGCATGCGGTGTGCACAACAGATTCGGCGCATCTTTCAATGGACCTAAGGGGCATACACAGAAAAAAATACATTATTTCTCTTGTGATTTATCTTTGCTCTCCAATCTTTCATTATTCTTTTCTTTTTTATTTTCTTTTTTTTTTTTTTTCCTTTTCCATCCTCTCTTCAAAACTTCAACGTGAACTTCAAAGTCAACTAACGTATTTACTCGTTTGTATCAAATATTTATTCTTATTTTAATAATGAAAAAAATTATTTATGCGCAAATTAAGTAATTACGATGAACGTTATCTCTTAAATATGTTCACCTTTAATTGATTCCTCTATAAATATACCACTGGTGTATAATATATACCAGATGGTCAAGAAGAGGACTAGGATGACCAAAGGAAATATTAGTTATAGAGGGAAGGGGTTAGGTATGGTCAGATTAAACTCACATTGTGTAGACTGACCCTGAAAGACATTGTATGGTTCATTTTCATGAACATCCAATGCCGCTGCACGAATTCTACCCTGTTTAAGAGCGGCAGCTAATGCATCATCGTCTACCAGTCCACCTCGTGCTGTGTTTACTAAAAATGCTCCTGGTCTCATCTGCAATAACATCGTTGTCTCATTAGAATATCATCACAATAAAGAAACTTGTAATTAATTATAAGAATATATTAATATACCTGCTTGATAGTGAATTCATTTATTAGGTGATGATTGTGCTCATTCAAGGTACAGTGTAGAGATACACAGTCGGATTGAAACAGTAAATCCTGAAATGTAAGAATAAAAAATTAGTTTGATTTAAAAAATAAATAAATAAAATATTAGAAATAAAAATAATTCTTCACCTGCAATGTATAAACCCTAGTGAGTCCAAGAGATTTCTCGATTCCATCAGGTAGGTAAGGGTCATAAAAGATGACAGTGAAACCAAAAGCTTTAGCACGTAATGCGACTGCAGAACCGATCCTGCCTAAGCCGACTATGCCAAGTGTGTCACCTCGTATCCTTGCACATCCTGTTGCTGCTTCCCTGACCTAAAATTAAATGTTAAATATTAAAATAATTATATCTTGTGTCCTTCGTAAATAAAAAATTAATCAAAATGTATCTCTAAATATATATCATTTCTTTTTTCTTACCTGTTCAGGTCCAGTGAATTTTTTTCCTTCGCGTACCATATTTGCTAACCAATATGTGCGTCGATAAAGATTTAAAATCAGACAGAGAGTGGTGTCTGCTACTTCTTCTACTCCATAGCCAGGCACATTGCACACTGCGATGCCAAGTTCGCCAGCTGCTTTGACATCGATATTATCTACTCCGGATCCAATTCTAACGATAATCCGTAGCGTTTTGAACTTTTCAAGGTCTTCTTTTGTCAAAATTATGGTATGCCACATAAGTGCACCTACAGCTTCATTTAATACCTATGATATATGAAATGTAAATAAATGTTTCATATTTAAATCTCAATTAAATTAAGATAATGAACGTATTTAACAATAGGACCAATTTTACAATAAATGGATATCTTACCTTTTCATGAATTTCTGACGTTGACTGTGCATCGCAAAAGGCCACAGTTGCAACATCTTTAAGAATGGGCATTTCGATAGAACAATCTCGTCCATCAAGTAAAGCCACTAGTGGTCGTGTTTGGATGGGCCCATTTGCAATAGGGCCCCTTAGATTCTCCATTCGAGGGCGTTTGGGCATCATCTTCCGTTTGTCCATCGGTCAGACAGCCCCCCCTATATTTATGTTTTTCACCCTTACTCTCAGTTTCACTAAAAATGTCCACTATTTCGCAAAAAAAGTCTTATAAACCGCACGCAAGGAAGCCTCTTCGAATATCTGATTATATGATTTTGCACTTTGATGCTTTGTCACACAAATTGCTTTTGCAACACTGACTTCTGGTTGGTTTTTGTACAAGGACCGCAGAACCTCCAACGCATCACGAATTGTTGAATACCGTCTCCTGTAAACAAGGAAAGAAAAGATTTATATTAGTATGCAATATCTTTGTAAGTGTACACACATCAAAAGCTTAATTACTACAAATATTCCATGGTATTAAAATTTTAACATATTATCTTAAATAAGTGACACATTATTTCTTATTTGTAATCTAACACTTGTGCTAGGATTCGATTTATCAATTAATTGCAAAGTAACGCTTAAGCATTAATATAAAATCATAGAATAAGGAAATATTGGTACAGTGCATTACAACAATATAATGGGGGGGATGCACATAGAAATGAAATAAAATAAGCAATCAAATGGTCAGACGAATAAGCTTGAAAAAAACGTATGTTGCACGAAAATGACGAGAACGAGGATGATAAGCATACATACATACATTTTTGTTATGGAAACGGATGAAAATGTGAAATATGTAATAATGAAATCTACATCAAAGGATAGATTTATAATTTGGCATAATAAATGACCACCTTTGGAATTAAACAGCATGAAATAAAACAATAAACGATAGTCTGACAATCGAATAATTAACTCTGGTAGGAACTTATGAAGAAATTATTACAAGAGAACATGCACACACACAATATTCGCAACAGCGTGCGCGAATGCAAGCTTTTTAGGTTACCTTGAAACGCGCCGGCTTAACCTGCGCACTACGTACGTTCGAGCGAGTAAAATAATAATATCCCGTGGGTGAATTAGAAAAAAATATCACAATATATCGTAATATCATTAATAACTTTGAAATAAGAAATATGATTACGAGAATTATTCTTGCGGTTATTAGTTAAAACGTTGAGAAAAAGAAGATCGCAGAGAAACGCAGAGGGCACCCAGAACGAAATTACTGGCGGCGGCTGGGGATAATGTTTTCGGGTGCGTTGATACAGTACACTACTCTTGGCGTTGGTAGTAGCACGATATACATTAGCTCTCGTATTCTTTTTAAAAGCTTCAACTGATTTCTCACTTCTTAGCCAATAACGGTCAACCGAAACTTTGTCGATGACCAATAACAACACAGAGAGATGTATATACAACACGCACATATGTATATATGTTATATACGAGTAAATTTCGTCGGAAAAAAGTAAGCTTGTAATTCTTTTTTAAAAGCTTCGAATAATCCTTACTTTTTTTTTACCGACGAACTTTGTTGATAACTAATAACAATAGAGATGTATACGTAAACGTATACATACATATGCATGTATATTGCGTGTATATATATATATATTTCAAGTAATTTTGTCGGGAGAGAAAAAAATTTTTTTTTTCTTTTCTTTTACAAATAACGCTATTCACGCGTTCGATCCAGTTACTACAGGAAAGTAATTAGAAAGCCAATCATAATGCATCTACGTTTCATGCACAATAATATACATAAATATATATATATTTATATATATGTATATGTGTGTATGCATGTATGTATGAATAATGGGTATATAAATCCTTACTTATACATATAAATATATATATAACAACACGCACGGTATTTCTTAAGGCAAAACTACTCTACTGGTGAAAAAGGATGAAACTGATTTTTCTCGTTAGAGGACTCTACTATAGAGCGTTGGTCAACGAGTCGAAAAGAATAACCCTAAAACGATACCGATTTATGATTCAGCGCTTTTATGTGGTCAAACGGAAAAGTGCTGAACTAGTAAAGTTCCATAAGAAAAGTCGGCGCGACTCTGACACGTGGCGCCCTCGCATGCGTGAACGGACGCTTCGCAATGGATGCAGTGTATGGTGGTCACATGCATATATATACACACGTGCGCGCGCATGCGCATGCGAGCATTGCTTTCATCTCAAGACTACACACTGTTCGAAGTAACTCCTTCTTGTTCTTATTCTTATTCCTATTCTTATTATTCTTATTCTTATTCTTATTCTTATTCTTATTCTTATTCTTATTCTTATTCTTATTCTTATTCTTATTATTCTTCTTATTCTTATTCTTATTGTTATTCTTATTCTTATTCTTCTTATTCTTCTTATTCTTCTTCTTTGTACTTTGTTAACGAACGATTCGTAACGAGATTATTACACACGTGTCTATTCCTAGTTAAGAAGAAAGTTTCTACCACGAATCTTTCTTTAAAAAGAAGAGAAAAATGAAAGAATGAAAGAATGAAAAAAGAAAGAAAATACTTCGAATTTGGTTTCTCAATACTTTTTTTGGAAATATATTATGAAATCGGCCAATCAATTTTATTTCAAGGATAAACTTTCTGGATCGTGTAAAAAGCTGTTGTTGCATAAAATATCCTACTTTGTTTCACACTGTTTACATTTTATTGACACGAAGAAGAAAAAAAATTGTTGTTACTCGTGCGATTAATTCGCATACGATGCAAGATATAAATAAACATTTTAATACAAAACAAATAACTTTTCTACTTTAATTTTCAAATATAGATTTTGAATGGATAATAAATGTTTTATGGTGACGTTACGAGAGTTTTATATTCGTTTATCGATATATATTCGTATTTATCGATGTTTATTATCGATACTTATCTCTATAATTCTACTAAACAAAACTAAAAAAAAAAAAGAAATTGTAACTAATCTATAATTTCGATATATGTAATCGAAATAAAAGTATATCGATGAATCATTTTCACGTGCATCATGTAACTTTTGAATGAAAAAAGAAAAACAGAAAAAGAAGAAGAAAAAGAGAAAGAGAAAAATAAATAAAAAATAAAATTAACAAATGTGGCACATTTCTAGTACTATTTATATAAACGAAAACAAAAGAGAAAACTTGAACTAACCTACAAATTTGGATAATCGAACGAAAAGTGTAACATCGATGAATCACTTCACACGCATCGTGTAACTTTTGAATGATAGAACGAAGGAAAGAGGAAAAGAAAGAGAAAGAGGGGATGGAAGAAAGGAAGAGAGAAAGAGGGGATGGAGGAAAGGAAGAGAGAAAGGGAGAGAAAGGGAGAAAAGAAAGAAGGAAAGAAGGTTTGAAGTTCGCTCGAATCCGTAGGTCAACATACGCGCGCATAATCGGAATACGTAGTACATAGCTTCTTCCATTGGAAGGGGAAAGAAGAGAAAGAGAAAGAGAGAGAGAGAAGGAAGGCTACACAAAATGAGATCTACTGCTGGCCTCAGCGAAAGCGAGGATGCGATACTAACGCGAAGTGCAAACCCAAGCACTTTGACTTGGGCACATGTTGTGCCAACTCAGCGAAAACGCCAAGCTCATATCATCAAAAGGAGAAGAGACAGAGACAGAGACAGAGACAGAGAGACAGAGAGAGAGAAAGAGTTGAACCCAGAAAGAGAAAGAGAAGCGACAAGAGAATGAAGAGATGGAGGAAGGAGGAGGAGATTAAGTCCTTGTTCGACAGCTGGCAGAGGCGTATATATCATACAATGTACGCATACGTGAAGTTTAACCCGAGGAACAAAGTCGCGGATGCATTTCAGGAAGCGCGTTAAAGAAGAGAGACATAGATAGGAAAGAGAAAAAGAAAGAGAAAGAGAGAGAGAGAATGAAGCGAACACGTTTTACTATATATACATGCATATATTCTTACCACTACTACAACACAATGATCGTAACTAGCTATAAACGTTAACGACCACGTACTATGTTGAGAGGAGTCACTTCTCCCCCTCCCCACTCTCCCCCTCTCTCCCACCGTTCCATTCCGCGCCTAACCTTACCCCCCTCTTTCGCCACCCCGAACTTTGTCTCGTTTATCTCGAGAACCGTGATTTCGGTACATGCGGCGCGCGCGCGCTTTTGATGATTACGAGCCAGAGAATGACATATATGAATATATATATATAAAATAAACATATAATATATTGGATTAATCTGGCAAAACAAAAAATGTCATGAAGTATTGGAGAGGGGAAAGAAAATTCCCCCAAAAAAATGTTTAAGAAATTAAAGTTGATGATGCTTTAATAATTTTTCACTAATCCTTTGACCCTATTTCCTCATTTCCATGTGACACATCATACCGTACACAATTATGCTACCGTTGCATTATGGCACAACGTCCACGTTTCCAGCGCTCACGTTACTCATCTAACGACCTAACCTAACCCAACCTAATTTAACCTAGCTTGACTTAATCACCTAACTTAAAGCTAAACTTAAACTTAAACTAAACTTAACTTATGTATGTTTTTCTTCTCTCTTCCCCTGTTAAATCCGTCCATATAAAAGTTAAAAGTTAAGACAAATTTTGTTGAGAAAAATTTCTTTTCGGTTTCTACGAGACCGTCACTTGGTTTAAGTGATTAAATTCAACCCTTTTGCTTTAATCTCGGTGTGCAACAGAGTTTTACAAGTTGGACAGATGAAGAAGGATAGAGAGATAAAGAGGAGGAAGGAGCGGAAGGGTGGAAGGGATGGAAAGAGCACGCGCGCGGAAAGGGCGAGGTATATAGAGGGGTTGAGTAGGAATCGTAGTAAGAGGAGGAGGAAGAGGAGGATTGAAGTCGAGGAGGTGG
This sequence comes from Mischocyttarus mexicanus, assembly GCA_023678845.1. NCBI lineage: Eukaryota > Metazoa > Arthropoda > Insecta > Hymenoptera > Vespidae > Mischocyttarus > Mischocyttarus mexicanus. The sequence goes on along the minus strand of JACGTP010000008.1, from coordinate 393,617 downwards.
CGGGGTGCTATGAGGGCGAAGTTATCCAATTATTGTCTAACCTGGGAGCAACTTTACTTGGCTGAGAATCGTATGGAGGAGATGGAGAGAGAGGAGAAGCTCGTCCTCCCGGTTCACTCTCTCTCTCTCTTTCTCTCTCTCCCTTCCTCCGACCCACCCCTACCCCTTTCTTCTCTCTTACCCTCACTTCCTACAATCGAGCCACGATAAAGTAAAGTTTGTTTCAAAACTTACCTCAGCGAAGTGACTAGGTTTTTGTTAGTGACACGTGAAATTCAAACGACCGTGCCACCCTTCCACTCCCCCCTACCCTTTCTAACTTTCCCCCTTTCTTTCTCTTGCCTTCCCTCATCCTTGGAAAATAATCGCGTAAGCTTTTTTATCCCCCGTTGCGATAACTTACAAGGGGGAGAGGAAAAGGGAGACGAGAAGGGAGGGAAATGAAAAGGAAAAAAAAAAGAAATCGTAGTCATTACGAGGATGTTATACTCTGTGCTCTGAAATTCACTCATCTCTAAATTATTTCTCTCTCCCTCCCTCTCTCTGGTCGACACATTTTATCGGCTATTATTTCCGTGTACTATATATCTCCGTGAGAGAGACTTCACGAGTTTCAATCGATATTAGTGTCCAAGATTAGGGTAACTTCGAAAAGCTTGTGCATGAAGATGTTATCGCGTTATATAGAACGACACCACCGTTATGCGATAGATACGCGTTTGTGAAGAAATATATATATATATATTATTATTGATTCTAATTGATCGCCGATAATAATTACTAACTAATTACTTACTAACATATTTTTTGTTTTTCCTTTTTTTATAATATATTACCAGTATAATAGAAATTAAGATAACAACTAAATAAAAAAATAAATAAAAAGAAAAAATAAAGTAGAAGCAAAATGATAAATCGTAAGAATGTGAATGAAATAAAAATAAAAATTATATTTCCTGTTAACAAGTAGTATTATCGCGTTGGCACGTGTTAAAACGCTAAGAAACAAAGTTCAAGGTAGAACTACTATTTTAATGTCAGATAAATGATACAATTATTCTTCCTCAAATAAACGAAAAGTCGAAAGAAGAAGAAGAAGAAGAAGAAGAAACTTGGAATGATCTATAGATCTTTCACTCTCTTACTATTTTTCCTATGACAAAGAAGGAGGGGGAAAAAAAGTTAAAAAAGAAATCAAACTCCCAATAACAAAAAGAAAAAACCATAATAACATGACACGTAGCAGATACACGAAATACCTACTGTACGCATCTTACATATATTCGTACACATACACATACATTTCAACACATACGAAAAATATACGCGTGCATAAGAGGATTTGTTTCGTAAAACTTTTCACGAAGTGTGGCCTACCTACACATACATACATACTATATACACATAAACATATACTATCGTAGCCCTTCCTCTTCCTTCCTTCCTTCCTTACTCCCGGAAGTTTTCTTCGCTTTCTTCGCGAAAGAAAGTTTACTTCTTGGTAAGGATCTTGGTCGGTTTTGCGCTTCCCAATGGCGGGAGCGTATGTTGAAATTCGAAATGTATCTTTCGCCCGATTACGCGACAATCTAAACTATTTCAAAACGACTACAATCTTTTGTAGTTTAACATAAAAGTAGGCGCTGTTGGCTGATTTCATAGGGGGTTTAGAAGGGGGGATAAAAAAGGGTGGAAAAGCATTTTGTACCTTATGCATTCATTACTACTACTACTCCCTACAATCACCAACCACCACCACCACCACCACCACCACCACCACCACCACCACCATCATCAACATTACTACTACTACTACTATTACTACTATTACTACTACTACTATTACTACTACTACTACTTCCCCCCTCCCTTACTGATTTCTCTTGCACCTTTTGCAGAGAAACGAGCGAACGGCCATGAAGGTGGAAAGGGAGGAGAAGAAAGAGGGGGCTGGAGAACGGCAACTACTTAAAGTTGGCGGAAAGTTTGGCTCGGCAGCAAAGTTAACTCAGTTAAGTTCTCTACTCCTAAAGCGAAACTTCGCTTCTCCAACGCCTGCCCTTCCTTCCCTTTCTCCTCTACCACCTTCTTCTTCTTCTTCTTCTTCTTTCTTCTTCTCCCTTTCTCTTTCTCTCTCTCTTTCTATCCATCCATCTATCCGTCTATCTCTCTTTCTCTATCGCACACATAACACACCTGTACGTTCATTCCTTCACTATACTCTCTCTCTCTCTCTCTTTCTCCTTTCGTTTCACGGTCTTCGCCATCATCTTCTTCCCGCCATTCTTGAACCGAAAGAGTAACTACTGTGTTTTACGAGTAATTTTCTTCTTCCCTTTTCTTTCTTATCTTGTTCTCGTTCTTTTCTTTTTCGAGAAACACTCATTTAAAATTATCGACGCGATGAGAGATAAAAAGGAAAAAAAAATCTTAATCAATAATAATAATAATATTATTATTATTATTATTGTTGTTGTTGTTGTTATTATTTAATCTGAAGTATTTTTGAAAATAATCGGATCTAAGAATATGAATAAGCTTTTGTATACACACATATACACAACGAGGAAGTGATACAGATAAAAAAAAAAGATTTTAATGTAACGTCGGCATCTACGAGAAAAAGATCTTATCTTTGCTTGTAAGGAAAAAAAAGATCCACAGAAATCCTGACGCAGAAAGAGAGAGAGAGAAAAAGAGAGAGAGAGAGAAAGAGAGACACGCAAGTGAAAGCGATAACGTTAGCCGACTTTAATGTCGTTTCGTTACTCACGCACCGCGTACACCTCCTCTTTCTCACCCCTTCTCTCGCCTAGCACGAGTATCAGAAGTACAATTCACCACAGCAAACAGCAACGTGGCAAAGCTTTTCTCAGTAGTAAGTTTCTTCATACGTACGATATATAATTGGACGATCGACAATAAAAAATTGTTATTATCGTTTAGTCTCTTTGAAGCATTCAACCCATTCACCTAAGAAGGTAATTTACAAAAATTTACCCAAATAACTTTTGAATGATCTTTTATATACGCGTATATATTCCTAGGAAGAATGGAAAGGCAAATTTCTTAATAGAAGACCGATTAAATGAAGAAACACGGAAAGTACATTTGGTTGTTGTGGTTGTTCCCTTCGGGGTGTATCGAAAAATCGACCAATCTAAAAGAAAGTATAATAAACGTTAGCCTGCAACCGATCTAAGAAGAAACACATTGGCGATGATCGTAAAAAAGACGACGACCTTCTTCCTTCTTTCCCCTGACGACGGTCATAACTGCTCGTCAAGGATCAGAAGCTAGAAGAGAGTAATCCAATGCTTCTTCGTTCGGTGTGCTCGTTTTCGTATTGGTCGACGCCCCTTAGAGTCCCGACAGTTTTATTCAAGGACGAAATGCGCGATCCATCTTCGTAGAAGATGAAGTCTGCCAACGGTAGTGAAAACGTTCTTGAAGGTGAGAGACGAAAAAATAATACAAGAAAAAGAATAAGAAGAAGAAGAAGAAGAAGGAAGGAAGAATTTGACTTTATAATCGAAAGAAGGATACGACGGGAATAAGAATGTCTTTTTTTTACTTTTGAGAAAAGAAGAAGAAGAAAAAAAAAATAAAGAAATTGCATCAAACTTTATCCCTTTCAAATACCGTCGTTTATTCCCATGTTCAATCGTGTTATGGTACTTATGTTAGAATAAGAAATTTTTATTGTATTTCAAAAGACGAAATGATATCTCTATTTCTGTTTACATACACCAAAGTAATCCGTACATTGATTTCGAAGAGGGGAAACAAATGAACGAACGAATGAATGAATGAATGAATGAATGAATGAACGAATGAATGAACGAACGAACGATAAAGATGGATAATAACTTTGTTCTTATCTCGGAGTAAGGGAGGAGGGGAATCGATATTATCGATAAAACATTTTCTTTCCAAACAATTTCGAAATCCGATAAAAGTAACATTACAAGAGTATTTGCCCTATGACCTGTTACGTCTGAAAAGTGTCCTGACGAAAGAAACATCAAAGAAGAAGAAGAAGAAGAAGTAGAAGGAGGAAAGCAATAAACGTTTATATGCGACGTCCTCACGAGAGAACCACCAGGTGTACACAAAACGATTTCCTCTTCTTCGAGGCGCGACGACGCACTCGGCAACCGCGAGCAACGAGGAGAAGAACGATTCGTTCCTTCATTCCTTTACTACGTTCGTTCGTTTCTCTGGGTAAATGTGTATTGGTACGTAACTGTATTTGCTTCAAGAGTAAACGAGAAAAAGCAAGAGAGTAAAAAGAACGAAAGAGTGAAAGAGAAGAGATACAGTGAAGAGGGAAGAGGAGGTGAGGGATGGGGGGGGGGGGAGAGAAGTGGGATAGTACAACACGAGAGTCCATTCTACGCGCAACCCTCCCGACACCCTTCTCTATCCCATCAACCATTACCCCCTCAACCCGTTCCTCCACCCCTCGCGCGCGCAGAAGTTGAAACAGCGCGAACTGCTCTCCATCGCGTCACGCTTAACGTGTGCGCGCGTGAGAGCGTGTGCTGCTGATGTTGGTGGTGATGCTAGCTGCACGTTTAAGATGTTATTTTGCTGGTGGCACAGCAGCCAGTGCCGTCGCCGGCTAGCCAGCCAGCCAGCCATCCAGTCAGCCAGCCAGCCATCCAGTCAGCCAGCCAGTCAGCCAGCCAGCCAGCAGCACAGCTAACGACGACGACGAACCGCACGCCGGGTTAGGACAAATGCGTAGAGATCGGTAGGAGGGAAGAGGAAGAAGAGCAGAAAGAGAGGGAGGATTGGGAGGAAGGGGTGGTGATGGTGGTGGTAGAGTTGCATGGGAGTTTAGTTCCTCCTAGTGAATATGGCATCTTGACTCCTAGTAGTGGAGCGTGGCAAGCAATGGCCGGCCCCGATCGATGTCTCGGCTTCTCCCTCTCTCTCCACCCCTCTTCGTCTCTTCTCTTCCCACCATTCCTCTTCTCTCTCTCTCTCTTACTCTGACAACACCATCCTCCTCAACCTCCATCCCCCTACCCTTTTCCCCAATAGCTGTCGCAACCTGCACCATCGTCGTGTCGTCCCATCCTTCGTCGTCTCGTCGTGTCTCTCGCGCTTCTCGACAAACCAAATCCCGAAGCTGCTTACCGTTCAACTCATTCTCATTCTCTTTCTCTTCTCTTTCTATCTTACTATATTTCTCTCTGTTTACAATGAATGGATATATGCTATCCACTTTACTCTCTCTCTCTCTCTCTCTCTCTTTATCTTTTCAACCCTCCTCAACAACTTTACTTCACTTCCCTTTTCTTCACTCCTACCACCTTTTTGCATTATCCCTCTTCTACCCTCTACTATAATTAACCTTCCTACACAAAAGTATACTGATATCTGTACGGGAAATAAACACCCGAGAACTTTCTTCTTTCCCTGCACTCGGAAAAGTCTCGAAGTACTTTAATGTATGTGTATTGTGTATGTGTGTGTCTATCCTTATGTATGTATATCTGTTTGCAGGAATCGTCAAACATTCGATCGGATATGAAGTTCTCTTCTACAGGCACAACATTCAGGCTAAAACAATTCATTCGTATTCTGTTTTATATAAGAAGAGAAATGATTCTGAAGTAACATAAATTAATTGGAGAGTAAGTTGTACTAATCTGTATCAAATTTTTGCATCCCTTACCATCCCCCCCCCCTATGGAATTTTTATTTGTTTCGTGGAAAATATTGCACTTATAAGTATATGTACAGATTGAGGACGGTTTATGTAGAATTTTTATAGCGTGTTATATTACAACCTTATACTCAGGGAAATACCCTAGCTGTTACTACTGCTGCTGGTGCTGCTGGTGCTGCTGCTGTTACTACTGCTGCTATAGAACGGTATTACGCAATTTTTTCTTTTTTACCGTGTTACATTACAAACTGTGCTGTCAAAGTACCGTATTATGAAAGAAGTATTATTATCACGTATCATTAGTATCGCTATTTGATATTTTTTGTATGCACGTTTATCTATGAATGGAATCAATTTAGTTAATTAATTTATTATTAATATTATTATTATTATTCTACTTGAGTATTTATCAGATCCAAATTTGTAAATAGAAGAAATAAATTGAGGAGGGAAGAAAAGAAAGAAAAGAAAAAGATGTTAAAAATGGTAATTTTAAATAAGACGAATCAAAAATCGTTTCTACTTTGTACCAAAGAAAGAAGAGTAAAACAATGTACGGTGTATAAAGACAAGTTTGCCATTTTAACTTTCATCAGAGAAGTTTGATTTCTTTCTCGGGGCAAAGTTTTTTATTAAAGAAAAGTACGAAGAGAAATGACTCTCTCTTTTCCTCGAAAATTAGCATCGACAGAAATTCCTTCGTTCCCATGCATATACAATCTGTACGTATGTATATATGTATGTACATACGAATACACACACACAAACACATATTATATATATATATATAAAGTTAGAAAGATACGTAACACGATCGGAACGAGTCTACAAATAGGATTAAAGTGGTACTTGTAACCATTGAAAATATTCAACCCCTCTTATATACACGAGAAGATATTCGTACGATAAGTGGTCGAGAACAACTCTATCTCTAACTTTATCTCTATCTCTCTCTCTCTCTCTCTCTCTCTCTCTCTCTATTTCTTTCCGTGTCCGTATAAGAAAAAGATAAGTTATTAGATTGTTCGGAAAAGTAATTTCTACTTTTTTCCACCGAGATTTCGTTGGTCACGATTTTTTTAAATAACATCTAATCTAATTCTAATGTAAACCTCAAAATCATTTCTTTATATTTTAACAACAAACACTTCAGAGATGTGATACATTATCTCTTCTTGCGTTTGAATTCGTCAGATTTGTTTAACGTCACATAAGAAATAGTATATCTAAAATGAATGTTATTAAGCGAATGCTAAGATCAAAGTTGCTTTTTCTAAATTTCGATTTGAAAGATAAATCATGTTTAGGTTGATCCAGTTGAAGTGGAATAATAATGGATTTATCAAAAATTCGATAATTGAAATGCCTTGGATATGTAAAATATGTAAAAAATTGTTTTTTATTTTTCATCGATCGGAGAAAGAAAAAAAGAAAAATGAAATTACTTTTCAAACAACTTTTAATAAAAATCTATAAAATAAGTTTAAGTAAGCATGTAAGGATACTACCCATATATACATATAGCACATATCACTTTTACCAACTTACGTATATGTTAGAGGACTTTGAAATCGTTCAAAGCATACCAGAAGGAAAGTTCTAGATCCGCGTCCTTGACCTTGCACTTTCGGCCATATTTCTTAGCTCCGTACAATGGCATACAATTGTAGTACTTAATAAGCTCGAGATCATGAAATTACATATGAGATATATCTTCGAGAAACACCATTCTAAATAGCATATATTTATATGCATATATACACATAAGGTGGACCAAAGTTTTCTAAATAATTTCAACACGTTTAATTAATTATTTTCGAAGTTAATTTACTTCTAATTACAAAAACTACAAACTTAAAAACTTCAAAATTATCTCTGTGTATAATAGAAAAATATCATTTTCCAAATCGATCGAGGTATTACTCACGAATCCCTCGATAACATCGGAAAGAATGAACTCATGCACATACACACTGCCATGAGACAGTAATTACCGATGATCGTTTGTTTATTATCAGACCAGTTTTTAGTCAAACGAGTTTTCTAGTGTTTATACAGCGACGTGTAATGTCTCTTTAAAAAAGAAGAAGAAAAAAAAAGGAAAACCTTAAATTGACCTTTAAAAAAAAAACACCACTTATAAAAGAAAAGTAATTAATTTAAATAAGATCGCTACATAAGAACTTTATAATCCCCCCCATCTTATAAGAGAATCTAAACGGCGTGTGACCAGAAACACCGTCTGTCAAAATAAAGCGTTTCAACGACGATGAATGAATTGAAATAAATAATCAGTACGATAGTCGATGCTAAAAGATCAATAATTAAATACGAGGATGGTGGTGATTATCTAGATATCGACGACGATATATACCTATAATTATGAAAGTGGTCTTCTAAGTTATATATTTCTTGTTTCGAGATATTTAATGAATTGCATTTGAATACTAAATGAATTCCATATAATGTTGGAATTACAACCACTATCTAATGATTCATTTTTGACAATATCATGAAGATTACATTGAATTAATATAGTTTAAAATAATGTGGTGTGAAATAACTGATAAACTTATTTTTTTTAAATATTGACTTAGACCACTTTCGTAATTATGGGCTCATATATCGTAGTCAATCGTGTTTAGAGAAAATTAATAGTTTGATCCAGAATGTCCATGAAAACAGAGGAAACTTGGAAGTGTCTTCGAAAGGGCAACGTGTAACAGCAGCGGTAGCAACACCAGCAGCGGTAGTAGCAGTAGCAACATCAGCAGCAGCAGCAGCAGCAGTAGGTTACAGTGCGCGCGATAGTTAAGTCAGGTCAGTTTGCTAGCTTACATAAAGAGGCTAAGTAGCGGCGAAAGGAAGAGGACAGCGAATGTTATACACGAGAAGGACAAGTTAGAATAGAGGGAAGGTAATAAGGTGGGGAGATAGACAAGAAGTGGGGGAGGTAGAGAATGGAACTGGTAGGAGTTAGTTAGCAAGTGAGTGACTCTATGTATGTGTATACATATGTGTGTGTGAGGGAGAGAAGAGAGAGAAAGAGAGAAGAGAGAGAAAGAGAGAAGAGAGAGAGAGAGAAAAGTAGAGAGACTTTGTTAAAGGGGTGGGGGCACCTGTTACAACGTTCAAGACTATCCTATCTCTCTTTCCTTCCTTCTTTCGTTTTTCTCCTTCCATTTCCCTTCTTTTCTTCCTTCCCGTAGACACCACTTAGGTCGTTACATTGAAATTTCTCTAGTGAAGGCAACGTAACCGTTTTCCTGTGCATAAACCCATGGACACGATCGATGCGGTCATTCTCTCTCTCTCTTTCTCTCTCTCTATTTCTCTTTCGTAGAATACAATACCATCCGTCGTATTTGTATATATGTAATGTACTTCTATATACATATATATATATAGTTCTATGAATCTCCAAATTTAATAGCACCGAGAAGAAATCAATGATAAGTGTTACAGTTAGATTCCTCCCTTCCACGCTACTACTACTACTACTACTACTACTACTACTATTACTACGCTACTACACTATTACTATACTACTACTACTACTATTACTACGCTACTACACTATTACTATACTATTACTACTACTACTACTATTACTATTACTATTACTATTGCTACTACTATTACTATTACTATTGCTATGGTCACAATATATTTCTCTCTCATCTACCAATGTTTCCTAGTATCTCAAGCGAATTAACGCAATCAATCGTCTCCTTTAAATCCAATTTATTACTTTCTTATGAGTATTTTTACTTATTTTTTCCTAAATATCTCTATAATTTCATAATAACTTTAAAAATTTAAAGGATAAGGGAGAAATCAAAAATAGATAATCGTTAGATGCTAAGTATGTATACAAATACTTATGTACACGTGATATCGAAACTCATAAGATTGTTTACACAATGCGATTTCGAATGTTGCTTCTTATCGCATTCTTCGAATCGATAAAACATGTTGATAACCACCAAGTGTGGTTCATGAAAAAATAATCTTGCTATACTTTGTAACTTCGATAGCTAGATAAACGATTGAATGTAATACAGGGGGTGAAAGGTGATAAAAAAAAAAGAGAAAAAGAGAAAAATAGAAAAATAAACAGGAAAATGTAGAAATGTTTGTCGAAATAGTATCATTCATATAACATGCACGCTCTCAACGTAACGTATGATTTATAACAGCTATGGTCAATTGGATATATTAGTCGAAAAATATATGCTCGAACACGCGATCGGGTAGGCTTTCAATATATATACATATGTATGGATACATAATACATACATAATGTATATAGGACATGCAAGAGCAAGACGATCGAACTAATCGACGACAGTTTGGTCGAGCGGTTAATTCTAAAAATCCTCCAAGCTACATCATAATTGGTCGATCTCCGTAGGGTCCTGACCATCCAATCACCGTCCGGCAAAGATCAACCAATGATAGCCGACCAGTTCATACAGAGCAAAACGATTCCCTACAAACGTTTACAAAACAAATCTTTGAAAAAAGAAAACCGATCTCATTTTTCTTTCTTTTTTTTTTTCTAAAGGAAAAATGTATGGTACTTTTAATATGTAAATATATAAAAAAATAAGGAAAGAAATATTGAACAACAAATCGAATAGAGTACCGGTGTAAAGACGTATTATTAGGTTAGAATGTAACTACCCTTTCCTTATACTTTGGCCCTACGCGATAAAGACGCTTTTGTGACCGACAAGAGACACATATCTCTCTCTTTCTGTTTCTTGTTAAAGTATTTCGAGAGATTTACGGAAGAGCGAGAACGCGCGTCCGCATCGAAAGGGAGAAAGAGAGAGAGAGAACACTTTGAAACGTGTCGCTGAAATCCTATCACGGTGGTGGTGGTTCCCCGTCGTAGTCGATCAGACCGAAAGAGGGAGAAAGAGAGAGGAGACCGGACGAGAAAAGAGAGTAGGAAAGAGAAAGAGGACGATAATCGGGCCAATCCGGCCGATGGAAGGAATAAAAAGAAAGGCGCGTGGCTCGTTGCTGGCACGGCGTCTCCCGCCATATCGCGCCGCCAGTTGCCGCTATACGCACGTACGAACGCGAGCGTGGCAGAGAACAAGAGAAAGAGAAAGAGAGACAGGGAGAAGGAGGGAAATGAAAAAGGATGGGTGGTAAAGTTGAAGAAGAGGGGAAGAGAAATTGAAGGAATGAAGCGGGCGCACACCCACACACACGTTCACGTCCAAACATGAACGTACGATTAGCAGGGGCAGCGGCAGCAGCAGCAGAAGCATGAGCATGAGCATGAGCATGAGCAGTATCAACGGATACACATCAGAGAATTGTAGTCGTGAAAAGGAAGAACGAAGGAGAATGTACTGCGTAGAGAGAGAGAGAGAGAGAGAGAGAGATAGAGAGAAAGAGAGAGCAGGAAAAGAACGTGAGTAGTCACGGAATTCTCTGCGGTGCGTATGTATGTAGACCGCGTGCGCCGTGCTACTACGCGGCCCGCGTCCACTGATAAACGACGAGCAAGAATAAAGAAAAAAGGTGAAGAGTAAGAGAGATAGATAGAAAAAGGGAAAGATAATACAAAAAAAAGGGAGGGAATTGAAGCATTAAAAAATAAAGAATCGTGCCGCATCGACTAACCTGTCGGAGGCGACTCTTCGTATATTTGTCGGGCACCTTCTAACTCTTCGTCGTACTCGTGGCGTTTCCACCGGTTATATTGGAAAGGACTAACGAGACAAGGGGGAATAACACAAATCGTATCACTCTATCACCACTGTGTTCCTTCGTATCCTTTCTTCTCCGGCTGCTTAGGTCCTCGTTGAATATTTTTCTATCTAGCTCTCTTATTGAGAGCGGAGGGATGTCCACACGGCGGCGCGGCTCTCCTCTCGGTTCGCGCCGCTCTCGCGTCGTCCACGGCCGACTTCGGAGAGCCTCCCCCCCGTAGAGAGAAGCCCCGTGTCGATCGTATTAATGTGGACACTGTGGTCGCGCGCGCCTCTATCCTTAGGACGCTCCGTAACTTTCTTAATTATTCGATTTTCTCGATTATACAATTAAAAGGAAAAAAAAGCGAAGATCCGACGATACGCGGAACTACGCTCGCGACACTCTCCCTCGCTGGAGGAAAATGGCGGCCCCCGGTCGCCCGAATGACTCGCGCGCGCCACCGATCCTCTCCGTCACCAACCGACCGCTTACGGACACGCCCGAACTCCTCCGACCGACATATACCGAACGGTTCAACGCTTAAATTTAAGATTAATTCAACGACAAACTGCCGACATCGACGATATATTCGATATATCACTCTTTGTACCTTATTATCTTATTCCTTAATTACTATTATTTATTTCTTATCACTTTAATAATATTTATTCTTTCATCATTTTATCTAGCGTCTATCGCAGTTTTATCGCACGTGTTTAGTTTTTAGCTTTGTTTATTATTAACTAGTTAAGTTATTGACGTTTTATTGTTAATGTAAAATACTGAAAATAAGATATTGTAAGTATTACAAAATACCTCTTTAATTGTAACGATATATTATAGCATCGTTATTATTTATCATTAGATTTGAAGATACAGTCTCCATCTTGTGTGCTTATTGTCTTTTATGATTTAAAACTGTGATTTCTGAAAACCTAGTCTTTATATATCTTACCTACTTTATTATTTTCTAATAGAAAGTCGTTGACTAATAATATTTTAAATATATATTCGTGGAACACTTCCTATGATTGGTTGATATCAGAAACTGCGATTTATAGACCAATGGAATCTAATGAAGTACATTGTTGATTATATACTCAAATTCTTACCTTCCGATTGGTTAACATATTTGAAGTTTTTCATTGATCGATAGAAAAATCTTATATTATTATTATTATATTATTCCCATAAATTAAGCACAATAGTTGCAACATAAACAAATAATTCAATAAATTATATAAATAATGTGTGAAATATAGATATTTAAATATAATAAAAGTAACAAGATTTCTGATTGGCTACTGATCACTTAGAAACATAGTTGCACTTTCTGTTGATTATTGTTGCTTAATTTTATTGTTATTGACATGACGTTTTATTATTAAATAACAAAGTATGAGAATATCTCATTGATAATAAAAATAACAATGTTTATAATAAAATGTATCACATAAATAAATTTAAATTTAATTTTACAATTAAATGGCGTGTATCATTTTGATTAGTAGAGTCATCTAACGGTCTAAGCATACATTATAGTATATTTAACAATTACAGATTAAGCTTTAGTACTAAATATTGTAGCATTTACTGCTGCGGTCTTTGTACTAGGAAAGTTCAAAATTATTTCATAACATTTGATTGGAAGAAAGCAAAATACAAATAATAACATCGTTGCACTTAATGGTTTCTTTCAGAACGCGGCTTAAAAACATCCAACGTATGTAAATAATATTAAATGATTCGTTAGAAAAGAAAAATGCAAATTTGACGTTCCATCATATGTTCGTCACGAATATATCTCTCTTTCTCTTTCTCCTTTGTCATTGTGTTATTACATTTGACTTGTTGAGATCGTACGAAGAAATGGACCAGTACTTAAATAGTGTCTTATTGTTCGAGTAAATATTATTGACTAGTACGATAATTATTTCAAATTATATTTGATAGTTTAACTAATCATTCGACATGTCAGACGTGAAAAGTCTTGAACATCCAACGTTAAAGGTAAATCATTTTAAAATCCATTAATATATTTTCATAACGAAAATTACATTTTATAATATTTTACATTTATAAATCTTGGTCAAATAATTTTTAACATATGTTTGTTTTCTTCCATTTTTATTTAAAAAATTTTTTTTTATTCTTTTTGATAATACAGGTTCCGTATGAACTTTTAAATAAAAAGTTTCGTTCAGCTCAAAAGACATTAGATAGAGAAGTGTCGCACGTACAAACCGCAACTAATGAATTAGAGAAAGGATTAAAAGAGGATGAAGCAAGCGTTGCTACTGGAGAAATTACTAGACTTTTAGGTGGTGTAGTAGCCAGACTTCAAGTTTTGAAACGTAAGGCAGAGGAATCTATTGCTGAAGAATTGCAAGCTGGTATGGTTTGCAAAAGGCGTTTGGATCATTTAAAACAACATGTCAATACAGCTCCAAGTGCTGTTAATCAATGGAGAAGGCAAAGATTAGACCGTATGTTGGTAGAATATTTTCTTCGGAAAGGCTACTATAAAACAGCAACTAAATTAGCAGATAGCAGCGAACTGAGGGATCTAACTAACATTGGTACAACAAACTATTATTTATTACATATGTTTGATATTATTTTAATCTACCTTAAAAATCATTGGCTAAAGGAAGAAAATGTATAATTTTTAGATGTTTTTATGGTGTCTAGAGAAGTGGAGAAATCTCTAGCGAATCATGAAACTTCAAGGTGCATCGGTTGGTGTCACGACAATCGATCAAAATTAAGAAAATTGGGTAGTACAATGGAATTTAATTTACGCGTACAGGAATTTATTGAATTAGTAAGAGCAGATAGAAGACTCGATGCAGTCAAACATGCCAGAAAATGTTTTGCTAATTATGACGATTATCAGTTACAAGAAATTCAATGTTGCATGGGACAACTGGCGTTTCCTGCAAATCTTTATCTCAGTCCATATAAGGATTTGTTGGATGAAAAAAGGTATATTACCTTGTTATACATATATTCACAATACATATATTTTAACTCATTGATATTGTTTTTTCTAGATGGGATAGGCTGATAGAACAATTTAGGCACGAGAACTATAGACTTTTCCAATTAGCCAGTCAAAGTGTATTCACGGTAGCATTGCAAGCAGGATTGTCTGCGCTAAAAACACCTCAATGCTATAGCGCAAATAAAGAAGGCAGAAATCCAAGTTGTCCTGTGTGTAATGAAGCACTTAATGAATTGGCAGCTCCATTACCATTCGCTCATTGTTCTCAATCAAGACTTGTTTGTAGTATTAGTGGCAAACCTTTAAATGAATATAATCAGCCAATGATGATGCCAAATGGATATGTTTATGGAGAACAAGTGAGTTAATTTTAAGTTACATGCACAATTACGTGGATATATTCCTTAAACACATGTCTTTATAATAAATATATTTTTTTCTTATAGGCTTTGGAAAAAATGGCACAAGAAAATAATGGTATCGTAATTTGTCCAAAGACCAAAGAAGAGTTTCCTTACAAAAAGATTGAGAAAGTGTATGTTATGTAAAATGAATAGTTACATTTTAAACTGTATGATACATAAGACACGGGAGTTTTTGTGCAAAAATAGGCATTTGTTTAAATAGCGTTTATCATTTTTCTTTTCCCTTTTGTTGATATAAAAATATATATATATTATTGTTTTTTTTTTTTCGTGCTATGTAATAATATTTACTAGAGGAAAATACAAACCTCTTTTTACAAAACTATTTTTATACTAATTTAATAATATATCCAAAATATACATTAACAAAATATATCATTTTTATGTGTATTATTATGATTCTGAATAATATTATTTTTACGTAAATCAACTAGTTTTCTTTTTTTTCTTAACGCGTTTTATTGAACATGAATCATTATTCTATGGTAAACATTTAAAAAGTCTCAGGTAATTATATAACTTTAGTAATATATATATATATATTCGGAATTTTGTAATCGCGTTACAGAAAAATTATATTATAAACATTTCAAACATTTCGACACATCGATAGATAAATCATTGCAAAAAATAATTTTCTAGTACCGAGGTATTATTTTTAATATGAATATAACCACGAGTTTATAAGAAACGTATAAATAAAAATTACTATCTTTTTTGGAACTATTAGATACGATTAATAAATATAATAATAATAATAATAATAATCATCATCATCATCATTATCATCATTCAAAAATTATACAAATTTTTATACGAGACTACAAGATCGTCAAAGTTTACCCACGATTCTACCTTAGTACTAGAAAATTAATAGCCGAATTTAATAATTACTTATTAGAATGTATTGCGTATAATATACATCGAAATGATTGCATTATTAATAATATATTCGGATTATACAATTCTATATGAAAAAGAGATTTGATGGAGATACTTAATCTAAATTTTTAATACTTATGATATGTATTTTAAAGAACGAACAAAATATATTTTTACACATTTGAATATTTTTTTTATAAAAATATGCTTTTTTCTTTTAACATCAGATCAGTTTTTAGTTTCTTTTGATTTTTTTAATTATTCAAATGATTACATTTCCTTTTTTTTCTTGTTTTAATTTATTGTCTGTATTGATATACATACATGAAGGATTGTCCCTTTTTAGGAATTCAAATTCTGTATATTACAATAAGAATTTTTTTTATTATTAGATTATATTATAACAATAAAATGATAACAAAGGCAAGTACAATGCCTTATTATATTTTGTATGTATGTAATAGATAAATAATGCTATTAAAGTGTAAAAACAGTATATATATATATATATATATGTAACAAATACCACGTACACGCGTCTCGTAGATGCACATATTACATTCACCGCTCATCATATATGCACGGAATAAAAATCGTTACTACATTTGTAATTCTGGTCGTAAATAGTATTTTATAGATTTTGCTTTTTTTATTTATTTATTTTTTTTTGATAAGGCGTGCAAGATTGGAAAATTCTATTTTTTAAATATTAGTAACGTGTATAACAAGCATGTATGGTAAAAATCTTTTCTTATAATAATATTAATATTAATATTAATATTAATAATATAATAATAGTAATCATAAGATTTGTAATTTATTTATTACAATAAAATGTAACTCGCTGACGGACAAATTGAATGTACAAATTACAAATATCTGTGCGATATATATCTAGATAAATAAAGAAAAATAAATTAGAATATATGTATAATAATGAGTTGAATTCGAAATTATAAAAATTATAAATAATATTTTTTATCAAATATTTTAATTGTATGTTTGTTTCGTTTTCGTTTGAAATATTTATAGCAAACTAAACGAATTGAACAAATGAGAAAGTAACGAGATCCAATAAAATAGATTCCGTTTACCCAATAATTATCAGCGCAAATATTATTTGCATTTAAAAGTTATTCTATAAATATAAAAAAAATAATCAAAGCAATATATATATATATATGTGTGTGTGCGCGCGTGTGTATGTGTGTGTATATATGTGTGCATTTCACTATATATTGTAAATTTCTCTGTTTCAATCTCTTTTTCAACGTACCATTTCTACTTTTTATATAGAAAAAATCTATATAGTATCATGTAAAGTTATTAATTATTACATTTTCTTTGGTACTTTTATTCTTTCGAAATGCTATTATATTATCATCGTGTACAAAATTTTTCGATTGCCATTTTATGAAAATAATGTAAATTTCTTGATCGATTTTAAAAACTTGTAAAAAAAAGAATCATGTAAACGTGAAATATCTAAATTGTTTGTAGAAAACAAAAAGGTTGCTACCTGTCTGTAATAATTTTCACTTTTTTTAATCATTAATTCTTCATGAGTATTATATAACATTATTGTCTGTTTCATCATGAATCATTTACCCATATAGAATAATACAGTCGTGTAGACTTATTCGTATTAATTTTACTATTTTCTTATGTACAATGTTTGGTCACTTATAATGGCTTTTTTCTAACAAAAAAAAAAAAGAAAAAAAGATTATGTTTTCTTTCATAAAAATTAAAATTTTCGTGTAAAATAAGTGTTATTTATGCGTAAAAAAAATAAAAAAGAATATACGTAGAACGATTAAGAAAATAACTATTCAACAAGAAACAAGAAACAAAAAGTAAAAAAATGTAATGATATATACAACGCTACAACCTTACGAGTATATAATATTATTAAATTCATATCACAAACTATAAATTTATTAAGAATCAAATTTCTTCTATTTCATCTCCTAGCATGCAAATACATAAGGGGTATTGTAACAGTCGAGCGTTAAGTCACCCAAATCCTTGTTGTTTCCATAGGGGGCCTCCATTGAATTCAAAAGTTAGATAAAAATAAATTGTTATGTAAAATAATCTCAATTATAGTATATCAAAGCAAATAGATTAATTATAAGCGTAGATATACTATTGGTTAGTCTGTCAAAATGCAGTCGAGTTTCAATTCTGGGCCTCACAGGAAACAAATTCGATTTAAGGTGGGTGCTCGATGTATTTATTAAACATGTGTAATGTGTGTAATTTTAAAATACAAATAACAGCAGATTAAATGCTTATTCAAAATTTGTTACTATTAACAATGTATTTTGCTTCAGATCGTTCTATTTAAAAAAGTTGCTTTTTTTTCTTGTTTTCGTTCTTTTAAAAGATGAAAAAAAATTTTATAAAAAAAGAGACGATACTCTTTTTAAATTTCGTTTTATGATCGGAACACTTAATTGTAGAATTTAGAAAAATTGAAATTGTGTGCTTACTGTCCAGCGGCTTAGTAATATTTAATATTCAGGCATTTCTGTAGAACCTAATACGACGTATATAGTTGTTTCCTCGATAAGGCTGATTGGTCCAATTTATTATATTTTGAACAAGTTATATGTCGAAATATACTGTTTGCAATAATCACCATATACCATTGATCTTATCATTCATTTCTAATTAGTAACGTAAAATGTTGATTTAAAATAATAACGATCTTTGGCATTAACTGAAATCTTAGAAAATAATTCTAAACGATGTTTGTCGATGAATGTCAAAAATGTTATCCATAAAATATCCAATGCTCCCTAAGATATGACCATTGGCATAACAAAAGAAAACAAGACTCCAGTAAAAATACCAGTGATCAGTAAAGCTGCACCAAACATACCAGCTATTGAGGAGTATTGTGGTTCTACCATTCTAAAAATAACAAATATATGAATTATTGCAACCATATCGATTAGAAAAATTCATTTTCACAAAGTATGTATTCGTACCTGGGACAATACATCATTGCAATAGATGAAAGGTAACCATGAGAGATACCCATCGTAATGCCAATAACCAAATATCCCCAAT
Source organism: Mischocyttarus mexicanus (assembly GCA_023678845.1). Classification (NCBI taxonomy): domain Eukaryota; kingdom Metazoa; phylum Arthropoda; class Insecta; order Hymenoptera; family Vespidae; genus Mischocyttarus; species Mischocyttarus mexicanus. The sequence goes on along the minus strand of JACGTP010000008.1, from coordinate 374,833 downwards.
CATTTGTGATAAACACTGGAAGTTTTCTCGTTATATCCGTTGGTCGATAGTTACAGAAAATAAATAACGGTATAAAGAATATCCGTAAAATAATTGGTATTATCAGATACTTTTTACTGGGCTAAATAAAAAAAGAAAAAAAAGAAGAATTACACTTAAATATCAATAGTAAGAAAGAGTAATAAGCAATAGAATATTTATATACCCATTGAACGATAGATGCAATGAAGCTACCAATCATAGCGGTAATGTTAAAAGTCAGAAAACACATAATGCTAACATAAAAATCAGGTGGGATTATAAACTCTGTGTTGGATATTTTTATATCAGATTGAACAGCAGGAAATAAAGCAAGAGTAACAAAAAATACAAGAAATATGTTCAAAAGTTGCAGTGAACACTGTGATATTATTTTCCAATAAGGTACTGTTTCCGTTTTCCCTCTTGCACTACTTTCCAATTGCCTTTTATTCAGCTCCTTCTGGTTAAGTAATTCGTGGTATCTATAAAATCTCTTCAAAATAATAACAAAGTTTAATATAATATTCTTCCTTCTATTCATAAAAACAAAAATAGATTTTTTTAAATTATAAATATCTTACGTTTAAGGGAAGAGCGAAGTATGTGTCGAAACAGGCTAGAAGAATAAATAAAGCTGTTATAAAATAATAAATAGCAGCAGTTCGCGCATTAGGTGCTATAATTTGAGAAATAAGACTGATTAAAGCTGTGAATGTTCCACATATATTCTGTAAAAATAATAAATTGCGATAAAGATAACATTTATTTGTTATAAGTATTCGTTTTTTTTTTTAAATAATTATTATAATATTTATAATTACCGAGCCCAAAATAACAGCTCCTGTGTATTTGCTGGGAAGTTTCGCAGCCATTCCGAATACTGAATTTTGATAAATGCCATTAGCAGCTGTAAAAATGTATTATATAAATGTCTATATTTATAAATAATTATTAATATATAAATGGTAATTATATATTTTATATAAACAAGATCTTACTATTTAATATTACAACTGAAATCATTGTGATCCAGAAGAAAACTCCGGGCCATTTAGAGCTATCTGTCATTGCCAATATAACGGTTAATACAAATATTAAAACTAATGTAAAGATGCTCCATGCTATGCGTGTTGTTAAATTGCCACTAAAAAGAATAAGATAAAAGTAATTAATAGAAATTAATATTTGATCATAACGCGGATTTTGTTTTTATGCACAAAATGAAAATTGATGTATTATAAGAAATATGCACACATACCTGAGTTTCATAAATATATTTAACCAATTAAATAACAAGTTTGGGATTTGGGAGGCAAACCCCAGATATGCGAGAAAATTTGTCGAATAATTACTTTCAATATCCGTATACTCTTTAGATAACTTATAATTGACAAAATACTGTAAAAAAAAAAAATAAAGAATTTAACTTATATAAATAAATTGTTAAATAATCTTTACGATAATAATATAAAAAAAATATATTAAAAAACAAGTAAATAAATAAATATTTTAAATAAATAATCCTTACATCTTTTGCTGTTATAAACATATTCCATGGCATTAAAATACCAATTCCATGAAGTACTAGTATCGAAAATACTAAATTTAATCTAAAAAAATTTAAATGAAATATTTTTATTATCTTTTTATATATTTTGTAATTTAACTTACACTAAATGTACCTGTCACTTGGAGGATTTATTTCTAGATCAGCTTGATCCATAGTTACACCTTTGAAATTTAACTCGTCGTCCGGTCTTCCAGTTCCTTCCCAACCTGGTGAAAGACGTACAGGTTCGCTACCTATAATACATAAATTAATTACTTTTATAAATGCTTTCTTTTTTCTTAACTGTTCATAAGTCCTATGTAATTTAGAAATCATGTACCAATAGATTGAAAATTGTTTATTTTTAATTTACTTATAGTCTCAAATGCACCATACATTTTGTTTATTTATATATTAATAAACATTATATGTTAATTTATATTTTAAGGATGATGTTTGTTCACTCGACATTGTAGACAAATTTATTTTTTTTTTTATTCGAATAAAATTGAAACTATGGAGAGTTAATAAAACAATGATAATTATTTTATCAATCTAATGCAAATTTAAACGAAAGTTCTTAAAATTGTATTATATAAAAAAATTAATTGTAATATTTTTATTGCACTTTTTATTTGCACCATTAAATCATTCCACAAATTTAATATAGTTATAATGTTTTTTTTAATAATAATACCAGAGAAATAACTAAACACAATTCTAATAACCAATTGAGAATAAAATAAACGTTAGAGTCTGCCACATCAGAATAAAGATAATTGTTTCCTTATATCACCAAATTATAATGCTTTATCGTAGTGGACTTTGACCAAATTCGATAAATGACCAATATACACAAAGCTATTAAAAAGTAACAACTTAATTATTCTATTTCAATAGTATCTTTAAGATAACAAAACTTTTCCCAAAAGTATTCTAAATTAAATATACACCAGAAAAAGACTTGTGAGCTGACTGTTGAAACCAAATTGAAGATTTAAGCTAAACCAGTTTGAGCAAACGTGTTCTTTTTAAGGTATGAACAAAAAAAAAGGTTGATTCTTGGAAGAGAGAACAAGTCCTTTTAAGTCATCCCTTAGAAGCTACCGTTAAACTTACCACTTTAAAATAACCTCTTAAGTTAAAAAGTAATGAATATTATATGATATAAAAATAAGTTATACGATTAAAAAATGGATACAGAATAAAAAATACCTTTTGCAGGCACGATACGTGCTCCATTGGAATCTTTTAAAAGAGTTTGTTCTTCAGGACCCGCGCCAATTTCTTTTTTCGTATAACTACCCGCCATTTTTTTACTACAATTTCAAACTTAAATTGATTTAAAAAAGTATACACGGGATTTTATAATCAATGCATCTCAAATAATAATCGATAGATGAATGATATATATATACATATATATGTCGAAACGTTTTAGAATAATCAAGTCTTCGATTAGATAAACGAAATATTTTTTTATAGAAATCTGTACAGTCTTCTTATTTTCAACGCCATGTGCGAACTAACGAATAAATTCATTGGATTCCTCAGCGTGCGATGAACTTCGATATTTAACTTGGATCCAAATTTAAATGATATTTTAATTGTACCAACACACTAATCTAAGAGATTAAAATGGAAATTACGAAATGTCATTGACACGCGGAATTTAACCATTTTCTTATCTAATTTTTTTTTACAGGTTAAATTCTAGTATAGAATTCTAAATTCGTTCTCTACGCCTTACCAGACTTCATATTAAATTTTTCCGCGAGATGGCGAGCCAATCGGGTGCATCAAATTCCAGGGCTGTATTTGTAAGAACCCTTCTCGATAGTTTGGCATCATCATAATTACATATAAATTTTCAAATTAAAATATAAATAGTATAACAAATAAATATACATGTGTATAATTGTTCGTGTAATACGTTTTTTCATATATATATGGTATATATATATTGAATTAGATTATTATTTATACCTTTCTAATTATTCATTCATATTCATTTTTGTTTATTTATCAATTAAGACCAAGTTTCACTTTGATAACGATTATTTTTTTCTAAATTGTTTATAAAATTTACAGCCTCCTCGTAAGTCAATTTCCCATTTTCTAGTATTAAATGGATAAATTCATCACGAACGTTGTTTGGCATATTTTTGGAACTGCCCGCCAAGTAAATATTGGCGCCATTTTGAAGAAATTCCCAGCACAATGATTTATTTTCACGTATAATATGTTGCACGTATCTGAAAAATATGAATAGAAAGTAATAAAATAAGTTAGATGTTATTTTTATATGTGTGCAATAATTTATATGCATTCTTACATTTTATCCTCTTGATCTCGAGAAAATGCAGAGAATAATTTCAGACCATTCGTTCTGACTAAATCAACGAAATCTTCCTTGCAATGATAATCTTTTTCTTTGTATCTACATCCAAAAAATAATAAACATGTGCTAAGATCTTGTTTCATGGCAGCTTTCTCTAAAAGTAACGATCTAAATGGTGCAACGCCTGTACCAGGTCCAATAAGAATTTTTGGCACGTTTGACGGAAATATAAAAGTTCCTTTACGTATCCAAAAAATGATTTTACTATTCACTTTCAAATTAGCTAGCCAATTTGAACATAGACCTAATCTGCGCTCTAGTAATTTTGTTTTATAATTAACAATAGCAACTAATATATGAATTTCATTTTTTGTATTTCTCATACTGGATGCAATACTAAAAGCACGTGGTTTTATTGGTGACATTATTTCAAATAATATTTGGATATTTAATTTACTCGTAGTATGTGGAAAGTCTGCTAAAACTTCAATAATATTTCTCCGTGGTCTATTAACATAATCGTATAATTCTTCTTGACCGCTGGGGGTGGTAAATTCATGAAGCTTTTCTTTTTCTAAATCATTTTCACTAATTTGATGTAATACTTCAAAGGTAGATCTTCGTGGTATGTAAGATAAATCCCAATACTGTGCTACGATTTCTCCAAGGGTTAAAGTTTGTCTTAAAACATAAGGTACTTTTATTTCTTTTTCTGACACTTGAACGATCATATCAGGATAAAGTAGGATATTATTGTCGTTTAATACTTTAAAGAATTTTTCTATCTGTTTTAGAGAGTTCTTTGGTCTTACATAAACAATATCTCCTGGTTCGTACATAATATCTTCTTTTAGAATTTTAATTAATCTAACGTCTTGAAAGTGATCTTCAGCAGTAGTTCTTGTATTTTCAATAACAGTACCTATTCTCATATCATCTTTTAGATTCATTTCTCGTGTATAAATATCAGTCTCCAAATAACAAGCTGTTTCCATTAATGATTTTTCTTTATAATCATTGAGTATAGAAACTTTGTATCTTTCAATTATTCCTTCAACATTATCACGAATATTTATCTCAGGAATATTATAAATAGATGCAATTTTCTCCCAAAATTTCTTTACCCAGGGAGTAAGAATGGCATCTATACCTAAATCATGTTGATCATCCGCTAGACCTATCGGCAACAGCTCTATTCCGCCAAGTTGTACCAATCTTTTATTAAGCTTTCTAGCAGCGAAATTAAATTTTTTATACGAACTATCCCCAAGACCAATGACGCCATATTTAACATTACTAAGCATATGAGAAGGATGACATTTGCGTAACAAAAATCTCCAGAACTGTTTCATATTATTGGGAGGATCTCCTTGTCCAGTTGTCGCAACAACAAAGACTATTACATCTTCAAAACCAAACTTAGTTAAATCATAATCATCTAATGCAGATACCATGCTGTTCAATCTTTTCCTAAAATAAAAATAAAACCTCTAAATACAATACCTTAAATAAAACATTGACGTAATTATTTCGTTATGTATTAAACAATTTAATTCATATTATTTCTTTAATTCCTAAAAAAAATAAATGTCATTAAAAATGAAAAAAAAACAACAAAACCTTTTGGCACTTTTCCAGATTTGTTCAGACACATCTTGAGCTGTTCCGGTTTCGCTGGCATACAATATAGTTATACTAAAATTCATTATTTCAACTTGTTGTTATGCCAACTAAGAAAAAAATAGTCTTTTTGATTTTGTAACTACCTAAAGATTAGTTAGTGAACAGAAGAACAACACTACGACCAAACACATCCCATGAGCGTGCTTTTTCTTGGACAGCTGATAAATTGTGACGTCACTGTTCATTCAACTGAAGGTGGGTTCAGGTGAATTTGATATCTTTCGATAATCACTCCGAAATCTCTTTCTCTCTCTCTCTCTCTCTCGATAACGTTTATTATTTCGGTAATATATAAACACAAATTTATATGACGACAATTTTTGATTCAATTAAATGTCAAGGTTAGCCAACATTTAAGCTGACAATCCTGCTTTTTGGCACGTGGCCTGAAGTATTTATAAATAAAAAAATATTCTACGCGTGTTTTCGTCGCATGAACGAGAATCGTTGGGACGTCTGTGAATTAGAACATTGGAGAGGGGTTTAGGAGAGAGGGGAGAGAATAAGTAAGAGGGGTTGGGAAAATGGTGGAGGAAGAGGAGTCGGAAAATTTCGCGCGTTTTTCTTACTTTCTTGTTTTTTTAACTTCATCTTTTTATTTCTAACATTTTTTCTATATGTTATTTTTCTCATACTTTAAAAAGTCGGTATTTACTAAAACGGGGGGACGAGGTAAAATATTGAAATATATTAGTTTCAAGGACGTATGTATTCACGTGTAGTGGGGTTGTGTACGAAGGTTGCAAAGGTCAAGAAGAAGAATCGGTACGAGAAAAAAAATAAAAAATAAAAAATAAAAAATTATTAGGGTTGAAAGAAGGATGGTAGATAAGGATATTCGGTATATTGAAATAACTAGATGTATAGATAAATGATTATAGATTGAGAGAGAGAAAGAGAGACACAGGTATAAATGCGAGAAAGATGAGGTTAGAAATATTATCGTCAGTTTTAACGTATTCGCAGTATCGTATCCGTGACGTAACAGAGCGGAACGGTCGTATCTTGTATGCATGCACACATATTACGCTGGCAAATCCGAGCGAAACGGTGTTGGCAGCACTGACGTCTGTTTGCTGCGGATGACTGTCAAAACCTACTTTCTCGATCAAGTCGACAGATTTCTTTCTCGTGTCGGATGGAAAACTGGACACGATGAATTTATCTAATTCGTAAAGTGAAAAGGACCAAACCATTCGTGCTTGGCCACGGGGCTTGCGTTTAAAGTGCGTTTTTTCTTATTTCATTTGAAAATCCTAAGTGTGCGAGTGAGCAAGTTAAGTGAATAAGTTAGTGAGTTAGTTAGTTAGTGAGTGAGTGAGTGAGTGAGTGAGTGGGTGAGTGAGTGAGTGAGTGAGTGAATGAGCGAATGCAAAAGCTCCAAACGTTTGTTGTTCTTCTCTCGTTGACTCTTGGTCTCGATTAAAATCCATCCATTAATCATATTGCTTACTCGCTCGATGGGTTTTGGGCCATCGTGTCTTATTCGGCGGAAAGGAAAACGTCACCGATTCGAACGCCAAGAGAAAAAGTTTCCTACTTTCGCCCTTGCGTTTATTGACGCGCGAATCTTCTGTCTTAACCTCTATTATTATTATCATCATCCTTTGTTAAATACGCTTACCGTGGAGTGCTCGAAATAGTGCATGAGAGACCGAGAGAGAGACTTATTCTCTCCTCCTCTTCTTCTTCATCTTCTCCATCATCTTCTTCATCTTCATCATCTATATTTTTTTACGAGAACCAGCTGATTGTAATCATCGTCATCATTTCAATGGAACTTATTATGTATGCCTGACAGCTACCTGTTTAAAATCGACGTACTATTTCACCAGGTAAATTTATTCTTGTTATTACATCTCAATGATTATGTTTATCTTATTTTAGCTCTTGCATTCCTTCTCCTTTCTCTTTCTTCTTCTTCTTTTTTTTTTCTTTTTTATCCTAAATTTTTTTAAGGTATTTTCATATTATCTGATTTGTTTCTGTTTATTTCTTTTTTCAGATATTAACATCTTCAGTATCTTGGGAAAAATTAGAGTTCCATAGAAATTTTCCAATCAAAATGCTTGCCCCATGACCAAAAGTTTATTATGTAAAAAGTACAAGACAACCATATCTGCCAAAGCAAGTTGAATTCTATGCTATATATATATGCTGTGAAGTGTAGTTTATTGCTATGTTATTAAATATCATAAGTTTATATTCTGTTTATTATTACGAACAATATTGTTGTAAAATTGTGTGAAAAGAAAAGAAAAGAAAGGAAAGAAAGAAAGAAAGAAAGAAAAGAAAGAAATATTTAAATTAAATATTAATAAAATATTTTGCGTGTATGGTAGAGGTACAACAGAGTTCTCACTATCAAGAATTATTCATTGAAGATGAATAACAGACTTGAAGAGGCAGAGTCAAAATGGACTTGTGAATATTGTACGTATGAGAATTGGCCTTCGTCATTGAAATGCACAATGTGTAGAGGTGCCAAGCCTTTATTGGGTGAAGATATTTATCGCTTACGTAATACAAGTCCACAAAGGTCAGGATCAAATGTTGCTTCTGGCCCTGTTTCTCATATAAGTCCAACAGATCCATATAATCAAACCTCTAAGAACTATAGTCACAATGTACCAGCTGGAGGAATGTGGTCCTGTTGCATATGTACCTATCTCAATTTTCAAAATGCCTCGCGTTGTATTCAATGCAGTAATAAAAAATCTGCTGGACACAATCAGTCAATAAACTCTGTAGCTTCCAATTTACATGAACATCTAGCACCACTTAGATTAGGTGATCCTCCGCCTAACATATGCTCTAATTCTCAAGTTAATCCACCGGCAAAAAATTTGCATCCAGAAAGGTACTATAATGTACAGACTAACGCTCATCCCGAAAAATGGTCCTGTCTTGTATGTACTTACGAAAATTGGCCAAAAGCTACTAAATGCGTTATGTGTTTTCATCCGAAAGAAAAAGATAAAAGAGAGAGATCTGCAACAAATGTAGGTTTAATTTTACCGAGTCCCGAAAGAGATCATAATCAACGCAGCTTACCTTCTCCACCTCATGCACCTTATATTCATCAAACGCAACGAGAAGAGAATTCTGCTATCGCAAGAAGGTGGTTACTTTAGCTTTAACTTTATCAGTTAATTTCAATACGATTTTAATGTATTTGACTAATGACATAGTACCAAATGTGTTGCTCTTTACAGAAGTTCACACAGAGTTACTGATAGAAACGACAGTCTATCAACACCACAATCTCCTAACAATTGTGATTATGAGCGTAGATTGAAACAACTAAGGCGCCATACGGATTGGTGCTGGTTAAATGCATGTCTTGGTATCGTTGAAGGTGACAATGCACCTGTTGAAGCATATTTAGCGAGCGGCGGTGATCCAGCTCGTCAATTAACACATTCTGAAGTATTACTCTTAAATAGAAGCAGTGCTTTTGACATTGGACATACTCTAGTACATTTGGCAATCAGGTTTGTTTTTTTCTCCTGGATTTTACAAACATATAAATTTCAAAAAATTGATATTTTATTTATTCATTATTTATAGATTTCAACGAGAAGATATTTTAGCTACATTATTATCGCAAATAGAAGGTTCCGGTTCTGGTGTAAAAAGAGTACCTAGTTACGTAGCACCTGATTTGGCTGCTCAAATACGTAGGCATGTAATGAATAATATTCGTTTACGCAAGGGTTCTTTCTCTTGTTATTTTGTTACTGATATGGCTACATTTGCACTGCCTGCAGAGGTTATTATAAAATAATTCACTTTCTAAATGATGGTGCTATATATATGCATATATATATATATATACACATATTAAAATTATTTATAAAAAAAATTAATTATTTTTACATAGGTGGAAGATTTACCGAGTATAGTGCAAGAACAAATGTTAGAAGAATTGTTGGATAAAGAAGCTCAACAACAGCTAGAAGGAGGTGGTGGCGAACCTCCTGCATTAAATTGGTCCTTAGAAATAACAGAGCGATTAGGCAGCCGTTTGCATGCACTTTGGAATAGATCTGCTGGGGATTGTTTATTAGATTCTGCTATGCAAGCTACCTGGGGTGTTTTTGATAGAGATAATGCTTTAAGAAGAGCTCTTGCCGATTCTTTACAACAAGCAGGACAATTGTAAGTAATTATTACGGACAAATTTACAAAGAAACTTTTTTTATTGTATTAAGAAAATGCACAAAATTAATATATTTCTATCTTGTATGTAATATAATTATTACTTCAGTTTTTATCCTCGATGGAGAGAATATGAGGCATCACAGGCTTCAAGAATGTTAGATTTTACATTAGAGGAAACACAATGGCAAGAAGATTGGGAGAGTTTATTAGCAACAGCTGCTCAACCTGGCAGCGCTTTAGAACAATTACATGTATTTGCACTTGCACATATATTAAGAAGACCTATTATTGTTTATGGTGTTAAATATGTTAAAAGTTTTCGTGGTGAAGATATAGGTAAGAAACTACTTAAAAAAAAAAAGATTTATGTCTCTTTTAATATTCTAATGCATTATTTTATTTAATCCCCTAGGTTATGCAAGGTTCGAAGGCGTTTATCTTCCACTTTTATGGGAACCTTCATTTTGTATTCGTTCTCCCATAGCATTGGGCTATACACGTGGTCATTTTACCGCTTTGGTTCCTATTGAACCATACACGTCATCTAGAATACCACCGATTTCTTCTCATGGCGGAGGGAATGGTCCATTACAACAATTGCAGATACAAATGCAAACCACTTTTATGCCATTAATGGACAGAGAACATAAATTATTACCAATTCACTTTTTGAGTCCAGATGAAATTGGACGAGAAGAGTCTATTTTAAAAGACTGGCTTGACGTTTGTAGGACAGAAGGTGGTATTCTCGTTGCACAGCAAAAATTACACAAGAGGCCACTGCTTGTTGCACAAATGTTAGAAGAATGGCTCAATCATTATCGCAGACTAGTGTGAGTACAATATTAAGAATACTAATATCGTAAATATCGTTGCTTAAAAGTTTAAAAAAATTTATATAATTATAATGTTTCCTTAATTTGTCTTTCAGTCAAACAAATAATGCACCATTTTCCAGACCAGTTGCTTTACAAGATTACAGTAGCGATGGCGATACAGAAGACGAATAATAATGTCCAGGCACTTGATCAATAACGAGAATGTCCTTTTTCTGTAATTTCGCTATCAATACTAAATCTAGAATTATAAACGCAAGATCTCTACGATCCGAAGTCGATAAAAATATAATTAAATATAAAAATTTGACTCAATATTATGGTAGTATGCACAATGTTGTACGGATAATGGTCGTTTCGCAATATCTTTCTATTACACCAAAATTTTCTCCGATGCTCTATTTAATTAATCTTTGTTATAAAAATAGTTATTTGAAAATGTTCTTGTAAATAATCGAGACATTTCATACATTAAAAATTATGCATAAGTGTGATATAATAGTATATATTGTCAATTACAAAATTAAGGTTTTACAGTGATAATATTATTGTTTGCACAATTTCGTATAGAATAGTAATACAAAAGTTTCATCAATTTTTCAAGAATATTAATATATGAAAACGAAACTATGGATAAAGGATATCTCGTTTTTTTGAAGTAGTGTCCTATTGATAATAATAATGATAATACCTACAAGTCATAGCCATAAAATTTCATATATGTTTATAAATTTTCAAAACCATCTCTCTCTTCATCAGAGTGTGTATAAAAAAAAAAAAGAAACGTTTGATGGCTTTAATACAGACCATGTGATCATTAATTAAAATTAGTATTAAAAAAAAGAAAAATTCACGTGTATAGCTGTCTTTGAATCAAGTTAATTACGAGCTGCGTTAATTAATGATGAAGCCAGATACAACGACATGTTTCTTCAGAGAGACAGGATAGGACACATTGTGTTTCTTTCTATGGTTGCTCCTGGTTATGGTGTGTTGATAATGCAATGTGATATCAATCGAAAATCGTATTTTTTTTTTCTCCCGTATGATAAAACTTGTGAGAGAGTGAATGAATGAATTTTACTCTGTAGTATCGCAATCATTAAGACAGTTTAACGTTACTGAGAGTAAAGAGCTTTTTTTGAAAGCGATAAGAACTAAAAGAAAAAGAAACAGAAGTAGTTCTATTTAAGAATTAAGGATTATTATATCTGGTAAAAACACATACACACACATACACACACATAACATACACATTAATGATATATAATATGATGTATTTGCAGATAACGAGCAAAGATTTACGATATATATATTTGGCTTGGCCAAAACGATTAACCCTAATCAAAAAGTACAAAAAATCGTAAAAGGAAAAGTCATTTCTTTATAAATGTTAAACTATTCGCTTAAATTTAGTCTTCGTTTTTACTAATCCTAATGTAGTGTCTAGTCCTTTTAGCACTGTCATTTTTCTAATCGCATCATGACGTGTGCGATCTACCTACCCTACTGTGTTATGGAGAAGATACAATACTTTTCAAAAGCATACACAACACGTATCAATATTTCAATATTAACAAGAAATGCGCATCCTGTTTTGTGAAATTAAAATTACAAGAGTTTTGTTATTATTCTATAATTTTTTTTTTTATTTCTTTTTCTTTGTTAATTAATTTTTTTTCTTTTTTTCTGTTTTTCTTTCCTCTAATCGCAATGATATTAACTTTCTTTGTTCAAAAACGAAGAAGCATTAGATTTTCTCTCATTAACTTTATACCAATCCACATGGCAGCCTCCACGTGGCGTGATTAAAATATTAATAATGATACTGTGCGGTCGTATTTCATTTTCGATAAGTGTTTTTTGCTCTCGTTGCCAGGATTTATAAGGCAAGTGATAAATATAAAGTTTTAAAAATTTAATCTATGCAAATAGAATTCTATATATTAATATAGAGTATATATTATATAGATTATATTAAATAATATATCGATGTACAATAATTCTAAATAATGATTTATTATTACTATTATTATTATTATTATTATTATTATTATTATTATTATTATTATTACATCGTTATCACCATCAGTTCATTATCATAATATTGTCACCATTTACTATCATCGTCACCGTTATCATCATCATTATTATTATTATTATTACTGCTACTATTCTAATATTATTATTATTATTACCATCATTAACTAATATTAATACTATTACTACTACTACTATTACTACAAAGATTATACGAATCGTAATAAGAAATATTGAGTTAAATCAATAAAAGCAGAGGTTCTATTCTCGATTTCGTGAGGATTTGTTTTTGCTATTATCTTTTTATTCCCAGTGAACACATTTACGTACACACTAAAAGTTAATGTGTTACATTTTTGCATTTTAAAGTGACTAATAAGTTTCAAAAGCTAAAGTTATATACCGTTTGAAACGAAAATGAAAGTAGTAAGACATGCAAGTGAACATTCAAATTGGAATTTAAAACTCTGCAAAATAAAGAAAGCAAACAATCGAAGTCAAAACATCAACTAAATAATTAGAAACAATCTATTCTATCGGGACCAAATAGGAATGAAATCAACTCATTTATTAATCCATGGACTTACGCTCGTTTTGAAGAAGCTCGACAAAATTATCAGCTAGTAAATAATTTTTTATATCACACACAGGTACTGACATTAATAAACAAAAAGTAAAATTTAAGAATTCAATTTGATAATATATATTTGATTTAACTGAGTAGGTAACGACCTGGAACTTACAGGAATGGGTTTTAAGTGCTGCAAATCAGTTCCTGTCAGAAATTTTTACCTTTAAAACATCTCACTCGTGAGTATGCAAATTTAAAAAAAAGCATAAAAAAAACATTAAATTAAAAGCATAAGTTAGTAAGCACAGTTTACAAACACTTTAGTTTTTAAATCACTTCAGTTTTTTAAATAAAACATAATGTAAAATGAATACATCTATTTATTTATATAAATATGTAAAAATGAATGTTTAGGTATATATATATATGTTTCGTATGCGTTCGTAAATTATTCATCTGATTGCGATGAAAATTTGGCAATTTGTTTTTCATACACCCGATAAGGTTTTTTCATAAAGGTTTAATTATTTTACAATGATTCTTTAAGGTGTTTTTAATAATTACCGATAAAACTGAGAAATTAACTATTAAAATTTTTTATTGAAAATCATTCATATAATAGGTTTAATATTAAATCTACCCCGCGCGATTTAATGTTAAATAGTCAGTTTACCTCACATGTACTTTATCCTCAATATCAATTAACACTATTTGTACCACAGCTTTATGTATATTTATTTAACTTTTGGTTGAAATAATGTTAAAGTTAAAAATTACGGTTAACTTACGTCATATATTCTATCCTAATATTCAATGCTGCCTATCCGTATCCATAATTGCACGTATCCATATATGCACTATACACACTCGCTCTCATATGCACCTCACTTGCCAAGAAATAATACACGCACACGCGACGCGAAATAAATCACATATTTAAATAATATCCTTGTTATCCCTTCCGACGCTCGAAGAAAACTAACGATTATTATGAAAAGTAGTTACGAATAAATTCGACAATTACCGAACATACACGAAGGTCAATAACAAATCTAACGCGCGACGAAATTCATAATAGAATAGAAATGACAATGTTCGGTTGTCGACACCGACCGAGGAGCGACGGAGAGAAACGAACGTAAACAAAACATTGAACGCTCAACTAAGCCGGTAGTTAAGGAATGTTTTTCTATGTGTATTTCATATATAACGAATTTCCTAGAATTCACCGAGAGATACACCGAGAGGTATACCTTCGCCTATCTTTCTCTCAATACATTCAATATGTATGACATTATTACTATGTTTTTGTACAGCTGACCTACTTTTGTGCCGCTGACCTATTTTTCTTACCAGTGTATTACTTTTGAACAGCTGTTACCTATTTCTAATGATAGATTTTTATTTTATTTCTTAATATTTAGATAATCAATAAGTATATTTATGGATGATTTATTTTTATTAAATCGATTATTTAAAAATTCTTTTATACGTACATATTAGAATTAATATTTTTCTGAAACAAAAAGAAAAGAAAAATTTCGTATAAAAATTCTTATATGTTTCGTGTTGTATCTGAAAACGTGAGAAAAAGAGGAGCGAATTCGAGTAGAATTAAAATGACAACGATGATTTAATTTAAATCTGAAAATATATGTAAAAATAAAAAGATATCGAAATTGTTTTATATTTTGAATAACGTTAGAAATAATGTAATGTTTAAACCAATGTATAAGTGTTAGAACATTCTTAATTATAAGAAGAGTGCAGTAGAGTAGTAGACATATGCTAAATAATTATTAAATTATTATAGAAAATGTATATTATAATTTAAATGTAATAAGTATAAGTTCAGCGTACCTTCCTCCTCGAAATCCACGGTTAGACTGGTTTGAAATAAGCTATTAAAGTTTTTTTTTCGAAAGTTGTTTACACGATTATCGGAGGGGATTAATTCTATTTATTTCGAATATTATTCTCCTTATACTTACACCACTTCTAAGAAATCTTATTCTATGCGCATGTGCTTGTCTACACGTATAAATCTAACAGAATATTTATCTGAAAAGAATGAAAGTTATCAAGGCAATTTTTAATTACAAACCAGACTTCAATACGGGATCTAAATATTAATTAGAAAATGTCTTAATTACTTTCATTATTTCTAGATAAATCTTCTGTTAGATTCAGACACGTATCTGCACGCACATGCGCTTAGAATAAGATTTCTTAGAAGTGGTGTAAGTATAACGAGAATAATATTCGAAATAAATAGAATTAATCCCCTCCGATAATCGTGTAAACAACTTTCGAAAAAAAAACTTTAATAGCTTATTTCAAACCAGTCTAACCGTGGATTTCGAGGAGGAAGGTACGCTGAACTTATACTTATTACATTTAAATTATAATATACATTTTCTATAATAATTTAATAATTATTTAGCATATGTCTACTACTCTACTGCACTCTTCTTATAATTAAGAATGTTCTAACACTTATACATTGGTTTAAACATTACATTATTTCTAACGTTATTCAAAATATAAAACAATTTCGATATCTTTTTATTTTTACATATATTTTCAGATTTAAATTAAATCATCGTTGTCATTTTAATTCTACTCGAATTCGCTCCTCTTTTTCTCACGTTTTCAGATACAACACGAAACATATAAGAATTTTTATACGAAATTTTTCTTTTCTTTTTGTTTCAGAAAAATATTAATTCTAATATGTACGTATAAAAGAATTTTTAAATAATCGATTTAATAAAAATAAATCATCCATAAATATACTTATTGATTATCTAAATATTAAGAAATAAAATAAAAATCTATCATTAGAAATAGGTAACAGCTGTTCAAAAGTAATACACTGGTAAGAAAAATAGGTCAGCGATACAAAAGTAGGTCAGCTGTACAAAAACATAGTAATAATGCCATACATATTGAATGTATTGAGAGAAAGATAGGCGAAGGTATACCTCTCGGTGTATCTCTCGGTGAATTCTAGGAAATTCGTTATATATGAAATACACATAGAAAAACATTCCTTAACTACCGGCTTAGTTGAGCGTTCAATGTTTTGTTTACGTTCGTTTCTCTCCGTCGCTCCTCGGTCGGTGTCGACAACCGAACATTGTCATTTCTATTCTATTATGAATTTCGTCGCGCGTTAGATTTGTTATTGACCTTCGTGTATGTTCGGTAATTGTCGAATTTATTCGTAACTACTTTTCATAATAATCGTTAGTTTTCTTCGAGCGTCGGAAGGGATAACAAGGATATTATTTAAATATCTGATTTATTTCGCGTCGCGTGTGCGTGTATTATTTCTTGGCAAGTGAGGTGTATATGAGAGCGAGTGTGTATAGTGCATATATGGATACGTGCAATTATGGATACGGATAGGCAGCTTTGAATATTAGGATAGAATATATGACGTAAGTTAATCGTAATTTTTAACTTTAACATTATTTCAACCAAAAGTTAAATAAATATACATAAAGCTGTGGTACAAATAGTGTTAATTGATATTGAGGATAAAGTACATGTAAGGTAAACTGACTATTTAACATTAAATCGCGCGGTGTAGATTTAATATTAAACCTATTATATGAATGATTTTCAATAAAAAATTTTAATAGTTAATTTCTCTGTTTTATCGATAATTATTAAAAACACCTTAAAGAATCATAGTAAAATAATTAAACCTTTATGAAAAAACCTTATCGGGTGTATGAAAAACAAATTGCCAAAATTTCATCGCAATCAGATGAAAAATTTACGAACGCATACGAAACATATATATACCTAAACATTCATTTTTACATATTTATATAAATAAATAGATGTATTCATTTTACATTATGTTTGATTTAAAAAACTGAAGTGATTTAAAAACCAAAGTGTTAGTAAGTTGAGCTTGCTTATAATATATAATATATAATATAATATATATATATATATAAATTATTTTTGTTGACAAAATTTATTCTATTACGACAATTATTACAGTTGATTATTATATTTCTTTTTTTTAAATAGAACAAAATCTTACACAAATTAATACATATTTAATATTAATTATGCCAATCATGGAAGACTCATTCTTATGAAACAAAGAGAGAGGAGAGAATTATGATAAATAAGACGATTTAAAATGAATACATACTACATGTGAAAAGAAAGAATACAGAATGTATAATTTTCATTGGAATTGACTTTTACGTACATGTATGAGAAATTCTGTTTTTTTTTTTTTTTGCAACATGATAATTGACATTACACCTATATAAAAAAATCTCACAAGACATAAACATAAAGTATGACACAATTCTTGTTTTTTTATTATTTTCTTGTTTTTTTTCGATTTATAAATATACAAACACTTTACTTGTGATATGTATAGTAAATTATCAATTTCCTTATTAATAATAGATATGCAGTAAAGAAACATAGAGATAAAAAACTTAAATTAGAATTAGATATAAAGAAATATTAAAGCAATAGGGATTATGTTACAGGGATAACATGTTTTTTATGTAAATGCATCGGTTTTATCTTTCTTGGTTTTTTTTCTTTTTAGGAAGTTCACATAAATTCACGTAAATTAGCTTTCTTGGAAGAAATGCTTGGCATCGTGGAAAAATACAATTTACGCAACACAAACATACTTTCAATTATACTTTTATATAAAATAATATCTTTCTAGTTAATTATTTAATCCAGACAGTCGACAACAAATATAATACCTACATTTTCCCATAATTCAAGCATTGATATTTCGAGAAACTTAATATATGTATATTTAAAACGAGACCATTCATTCGGAAATCGATTTTCAATGATACATACAATATTGAAACACATTGCAGCTGAAAAACAAAGTATTATACAAACTGTATAATGATTTCTTTCTTTTTTTCTTTCATTATTTTTATTTTTTATAAAACACATTCAATCGATGATTAATACGCTACATATGGATGAAATGCAATATATCGTTTCTTAGACAAAAGCATACCTGACAGATCGAGTACAGCACCATACAAAAAAAAAGATTTCATTGATATCTCAATGATTACAATTCGTCTTTCTCATCTAACGTAAAGTCGCTAAGATCGATATCTTCTTCTTGTGGAGGTTCAGCATCTTCACCGTCCCATGGTGTAACTTCAATTATAGAAGGTAGTTGAGCTCCTTTCAAAGGAGCGGTTCCACCACGTCCGTAACTTAAATCTCTCAAAAATTCATTTATTCCATCATACGAGAAACTTCCTTTCAATAAGGAATACTTCATTTTTTTAATATTTACTGCCGCCAAAGCGGGATAACCAGATCCTCCAATTTCCAATGCTTCTTCAATTTTTGGTTGAGCTCCTGCCTCTGACCAAACCCATCTACGAAATCAATTGTATTGTATAAACAAAACATTTATGTAAAAAAGGAAAGAAAGTTATCAAATATTCGATAAGAATACATACCCCCACATTTTCTTTTTATAATTCTTTCCAAGATCGCGTAAAACATCTAAGTACTGATTTCTACATTCTGACTGACAATCTAATATATGTGGTAAAACTGAAACTACACAAAGAGGTTTATCTTGGCATGCACTTCTTAAACTCTTTTCATCGACTATTTGAACTACTTCGGGCGCTGGAACATTCTCAGCAAGTTTATCCAAAGCCCAGTTAACAATGTCGGTACTTGTACGACCGCCATCATAATCTTGTACTGAATCAGCATCTTTTTTGCCCAATGAGAAATACTTGATAGTCGGATACCCAACTATTTTATATTGACTAGCCTGTAATTGAATTTATTTATGAACCGAGAGAGAAATGAAAATTGTATATATTAATGCTACATGTAGTAAGTAAATAATTTACCTTGATAGTATGTACAGTTGCATCAAGAGCTCCTAATTTTACTTTGCCTTTAAGTTCTGTAGCTGCAGAAGCCCAGATAGGTGCCAAATTTTTGCAGTGTCCACACCACGGTGCATAAAATTCGACTAACCACATATCTTCTGAATTCAATACTAATTTGTCGAAATTTTCATCAGTCAGTTCAATCACATCCTTAGAATCTTTAGCTTTCTAGAGATTTAAAAATATTTTTATGAATATATTTAAAATTCGATTTATTTACATATATATCATGCTGATAGATAATTAATTTACTTTATGACTACTACCACTGTTGCTGCTGCTACTCTTTTCGTAACCTATTCTAGCATAAGCTATATCCGCAAGGGCAGATGTAGCAGCCTCGATGAGACCAGCTGCTGAACGAGGACCATTGAACTCTTCTGGTTTCTTTTTGTCCTTACCAAAAATTTTAAACGTTGGATAACCACGTACATTATGATCATATGAAAAAGATTGATGTTCATCTGCATTTATTGCTCCAAGTTTGGCGATGCCCTGATAAACAAATGATATACATAAGAACAATAAATAAATAAGGAACATCGATCAATTATCATTTACCATAAGTTTACCTTCAACGCTGTTGCTGCCTTGTCATATTCAAGTACAAATTGTTGACAGTGTCCACACCAGGGCGCATAAAATTCCACAATCCAGACATCCTCGCTGTCAATTACTTTACTATTAAAAACATTTGGTGTCAGATTAATGACATCTGAATTAGATGAATATAAACAATGTGCACCGGTAACTAAAACTAATAAACCTGAAACAAAGAAAATTTGAATTATTAGAAACAAAGATCTTATAAAATTTAATGTTAATTTTAAATTTGACGCGCATTTGTGGTAACTGTCAAAATTTGGTTTCTTTTAAATCGACAAGATACATGGTTTACCTAATTAGTTATGATATATATTATTTAAATGGGAAATAAAAGTGAAAATGTTAAAACTGTAATCAAAATATAAACCAAATATAACGCGATGGTAGATTGATAAACCGGTACGGTAATTTTCTGTAAATGCATTTATAATTTATTATAAATTAATTAAACTCACCTAGAAGAATCTGCATTTTTCTTAGCGATTCGATACAATTTATTGACAAAATTCTTTTATATTAAAAAGTAATTCTTCACTATCACCATTAAATACGCACTCGTATCGTAAAGTGTCCTTTATCCATATAAAGTAAGATCGTTCTTCTATCAGTAGCAAGGCCCGATAACCAACAGCTTTTCGTGGACGATTCTGATTGGTCCATGATAATCAACAAATAAAAAATTAAGAATTTAAATTTTATGCAATCCTTTTCTTAGATAAATTCATGTTAATTAATTAAATTCTACTGAATTTGTTTAAATTAAATTATCTGTTATAATAATTTTCATTCTTTTGTTAATTAATTTACATACAGATACACATATTTATATCAATTTGGTGTATGTTTTTGATAAAATTCAAATATATTTGACGTTACATTCAATGAATCCTATTGGTTGTTAACGTAAATGTGGAGAAACAATAAAAAATGAATTGCAGTATTATGAAATATTTTAATTAAGTATATATTCGTAATCAAAAATAATTTTTATTATAAAATTTGCTTCGAATATATATTTTAATAAATTTTAATGAATTGTGTAAACAAAAAGTAAAAAATTGTTGAAATTCATTTCTAAGTTGCACTATGCAAAAATGTGAACCAATAGAAATGAACTTTTTGTTATAACATGAAAACTAAACAAAAGGTATACAATGGTTTATTAAATGCATTTTATGATTGGTTAATTGTTTCAGTGTAAACACCGGTACTATATTTTAATTTTAGAATTATTGTAAATCAGATTGATGTTAATAACAAGTTCTATGAAGTAGTATATAAACTGTCATAAAATATATTAATATAATTTATATGACATCATTGAGAGGATAATTATCCGAAATCAATAATTAATTGTGTCAACTACAATGAGTGATACGGATAAATTACAATTACGTACGTATTTATTATTATCTCATATATTAACGAATAATATTAACAATTATTTCTATTTTCATATATCATAGCCGATGATCATGTGTTCGTTGTTCCAAATAGAGCTATTAAGGTTCCGCTTGATATGACTGTTTGGGAGAAGTCTGAAGCATATTTTGTAAGTTATTGTTTATTTTAATATTTATTATAAAATTTTGTTAAATATTTATTTATAGATTATTCATTGTTTTTTTACTTTTATGCATTTTATCTATTACATAGGAATATCTAGGGTTTATATTAGCGTTAAATAAATCTATAGAAGGCAAATCGTTAGACTTTGGATGCGAACAATCTCCAGCAGTTAAAAATATTTTGACTATGATTGATAATTTAGATGAATGGATAGCACAAATACCCCCAACTGAACAACCTCAACGATTTGGAAATAAATCTTTTAGGACCTGGCATACTAGGTTGCGAGAGGTAAAATTATTATATTTTTTTTCTTTTCTATATTAATTATTACATTATTTATTAAAGTCAGGTAGTTTAATGCTTTTCAGTACCTGGTATACTGGGTACAAAATCTTCTAGCTTCTTTAGACAGTCCTGTATTAATTATTAAAGTCTAATATTAGTTCATTTTTATAGAAAGGTACAGAAGAGTTACAGCAAGCTTTACCAGAAAAATTACATAGAGCTATACCAGAAATAATTCAGTATTTATACGAAAGTTTTGGCAATGCAACGCGTATCGATTATGGAACAGGACATGAAATGGCATTTTTAATGTTTTTATGTTGTTTGTTTAAAATTCGAGCTTTTAAAGAAAATGACAAAGTTGCTGTTGCTATAAAAGTATTTAATAGGTATTAATATATTTCTAGAATATATTTTA
This sequence comes from Mischocyttarus mexicanus, assembly GCA_023678845.1. Classification (NCBI taxonomy): domain Eukaryota; kingdom Metazoa; phylum Arthropoda; class Insecta; order Hymenoptera; family Vespidae; genus Mischocyttarus; species Mischocyttarus mexicanus. The sequence goes on along the minus strand of JACGTP010000008.1, from coordinate 352,811 downwards.
TTCGTTCTTTATTTTACATTAATATTTTTATATTGATTTTATTTTTTTAAATAGATATTTACAATTAGTACGTAGACTTCAAATAACATATCGTATGGAGCCAGCCGGTAGTCATGGTGTTTGGAGCTTGGATGACTATCAGTTTGTACCTTTTATATGGGGAAGTTCTCAATTGATCGGTAAAAAATTATTCCTATATAATTAAATATTTATTTTTTTTATTATTGATGATGAAAATCTAATATATGATACATAATTATATTTTATAAATAAAAGACATATAATTTTAGGTCATCCACGTATCGAACCTCGTCATTTTGTAGATCAAGATGTTATACAAATTCATGCGAAACAATACATGTTTCTTGGATGTATAGAATTTATCTCGAAGGTATATACTTCATTAAGATTATATTCAAATTATTTAAACAATAAGTAAAGTGATATATTTATGTGCGAATTTTTGTGGGCCTTATGCTTCATTGTTGAGTGAATGTTGCTTTAAGTTTCAATGTTTGCTCTTAATTATGGCAGATATATCATATTAGGTTAAGATAGGACCATTCGCAGAACATTCGAATCAACTGTGGAATGTGAGTGCAGTTTCATCATGGGCGAAAGTTAATAATGGGCTTATTAAGATGTATAAAGTGGAGGTAAATTTTATATAAAGATAAAACTATTGAATAACCAAATTGAAATAAATTTTAAATTTTAAATTTTAGGTATTATCAAAGTTTCCTGTAATTCAACACGTTTTATTTGGATCTTTGCTACCAATAAAACCAGCCACTACTTGTCCCAGTGTCAGAGGTGCTTGCCTTGATCCTCCGCTACTACCACCACCGCAATTACATTAATAAATCCTTAATTCATTGAATGAAAAAATGAATGAATGAATTAATTAGTTAATTTGCTTATTTTTCATTTCTATATTATCTATAAAAATCTTATAAATCAATCTTGTTTCATATGGTGATATTTAGGCCTAGGCTATTATAAAGATTAAAATATAGCCTGAATTACTATTTGGCAATAAATTTATGAATTTTAAAACTAAAACAACAGAATATTATAACTTTTATGTAAAGATATTTAAATAAATATTTAACAGATGATTATATATATATATATATATTATTGTATACAAACTTAGTAACTTAGTGAATAAAATTGTTTTATTCTAACTTAAAATGTGATTATAAAATATATAAAGTTTTATTAGCGCGTGTTACCAGTGCGGGAATCGTATATGGAATCCTCAGGAAGAAGAACGAAGTAGGATGACGTAGAGAAGAAGAAGGGGAAAAATTCATTCTCTGCATATGCGCGCAGGCGAGACGAGGACGGAGCACATGCGGGCCATAAACTAGCGTAGTTGAGGCCCCTCTCAGCACCGCGTTTGCCGCGCTTGATCGAGGCGCCACATATTTCCTCAATTTTAAGGTTATGTTAAAAATGTTGCTAATCGATGCAACGTAGTTGAATGTATGCTTATCTGTATCGATAAGTGTTTCGTTTTTGTACATATACGTTCACAAATGTGTTTTATTTAATGTTATTTATTCATAATAGTATACTTTTATTAGTTTTAAAGGATAATTTGTGTTGAAGTTTATTTGATAGATAAGTTATTTATGTTTTTATTTAATCAAAATTATAACATTTGTTAAAATATTTTGTAGTTTTGTTATTAACAATATATTTTAATTACAAATGATGTTTAAAGCTGTTATATTAATTGGTGGCCCTTTAAAAGGTAAACTAACCTAAAAAATTTCCTTCTGCCATCCTTACAATGCTATTTATTAATAATATATTTTAATAATAATAATTATATTTATTTTAACAGGCACCAGATTTCGACCACTTTCATTAGATATACCTAAACCGCTATTTCCAGTTGCCGGTTTACCAATGATTCAACATCATATTGAAGCATGTTCTGAAGTGCCTAATTTAGAAGAAATTTTAATTATTGGTTCATATCCCGCCAACGAATTGTCACAATTCATTATGGATATGAAAAGTACATACAGTGTAATTATTAGATATTTACAAGAATTCACACCGTTAGGTACAGCTGGAGGCATGTATCATTTCCGTGATCAAATACGTTCTGGTAGCCCAACATATTTTTTTGTAATAAACGGAGATGTATGCGCCGATTTTCCCTTACAAGAGCTCGTAGAATTTCATAATAAAAAGCAGGCATTGTTAACTATTATGGCTACGGAAGCTACTAGACAGCAATCGTTAAATTATGGTTGTATGGTTTTGGGTAAAGATGGAGAAGTGGAACATTATGTCGAAAAACCATCGACGTTTGTATCTACTCTTATTAATTGCGGAATATATATCACATCTCCTAATATTTTTCAATCAATGGCAGATGTTTTTAATGCTAGCCAACAACAAGAAAATTTTTTGTAGGTATCATTATTGTACAAATATTTACTGCAAGCTTTATTGCTATTATATTATACCTGTATATTTTAATATAATTAACTTTTTCTTTTGTTTTATATAACGGGACAGACAATTAAATGGAAATGGTAGAGATCCTGCAAATATTGCATTGGAACAAGATATAATAACACGGTTAGCAGGAAATGGATGTTTATTCGCTTTGCCCGTTCAAAGGTGGTGGTCACAGTTAAAAACAGCAGGATCTGCTATTTACGCAAATCGACATTATTTATCTTTATATAAAACTAAAAATCCGAATTATCTTACTTCTCCAAGTGGAAATAAATGTAATATCATTGGAGACGTATACATTCATCCAACAGCTACTGTTCATCCATCAGCTTTGGTAATTTAATTATAAAATTTCTCCAAAAACTACTTTGATAAGATTGAATGTTTTTAATTTATTTTATTGTTACAGTTAGGACCAAATGTTAGTATAGGAATGAATACAGTAATCGAAGCTGGTGTAAGAATAAAAGAATCAATTGTTTTGGCCAATGGGCAGATTCAAGCACACACTATTATTTTAAATAGTATAATTGGAAAAGGTAGTCGCGTGGGAGAATGGGCACGCGTTGAAGGTACTTTGTGTGATCCGAATCCTGACAAACCATTTGCCAAGATGGAAAATTTACCTCTCTTCAACGTTAATGGCAAATTAAACCCTTCCATCACGATACTTGGTAATTATCGAAGAATTTCACTTATAACATGATTTCATATGTTACAAACAATTGATTAATAATTTGCGTATATTTCAGGCACAAACGTTACTTTAGCACCCGAAAAGGTTCTTTTAAATTCTATTGTATTGCCGCACAAAGTATTGTCGAGAAATTTTAAAAATGAAATAATTTTATAAATCTTTTCTGTTTTTCTTTTTTTTACATCATTGGAAGTAAATAAAATGATAATAAATATGTGCTATAATGTTCACGCACAATTGAAGCATATTTTGATTTAATATATAATACATGTAAAAAGGTTAGATTATTTATAGTCAATTAAATATATCTTTGCATTGTTCGAATGCATGATCACCAAAGTTAATCGACCATCAAAAGGCTAACTTCGTATTATATACTGATATAATTCTAAAGAAGTTAATAATTTTATATTATATACTATTGACTGTTTTTCTAAACATAACGAACGAGATGGTTTCTATCGAAATTAAAAAAAAAATAATAAAATACATTTTGTATAAAAAGTATCTAATATATTAGCATTCCGCAATGAAAGAATAAAAAAAATGTATTACACGATATAAATTTATTTCATATATTTATTTATTATATACTGTATTAAAATAATTGTTTGTAAAAACAATACAATAGAACTCATAACACCTAAATACATTGACTCGTATAATAATTTAGGTGCGAATACACTCCATATAAATAAATGATGTTTTTGCATTGTCATTATAAATGTATAAATAGTAACTGGTATTAACTTCCATATCATATAAATTCTACTGTCGAATAGAAGTATATAATGTAAACTAAAAATAAAAATGAAAAATAGTTTTTTATATATATGCAATTTTATAATAATGGGATTTTATTAGCAATATAAAGTATATACTTACTTATAAGCCGATTTGTACGATAATGTTCTGTGATATATGTTTAAGAGATAAGCTAAAACTGGTGCAGAATATGTATTTACTATTAAAAATGTTCCAATAATAAATGGTCTGTAAGATTGCAAACCAACATAACCAGCTGCAATATCGATATCAGCAAGACTATTAGAATTTCCCTATAAAAAAAAAAATAATATAAATGAATGAAGGAATATTGCATTAATTTTATTACTAAATTATTGAAAAATAAAAATAATTAATTAAATGAATACCTGATAAAAGTAAAACACATTTCCAATCCAGGCATTTACAAATATATTCATTTTTCCCATATTATTATGTTTTAATATCGAATTAATTATAGAAATAACTATTAATTGTAATGGAAGTAATATTAAATTGTATGGTTGGTGTAACAATGCTGATACCATAATCCATGCTTGTACAAGAAAAAATATGGCATAATTCAAGAAATTATTTTTGTTGCGTCTTGTTACTAAAAGTAATCTGTACATAGAGTATATACAGAATATTGTAAATAAGTTCCAAAACATGAATACTTCTTTTCCATCTCTGAAATAATATGATGCTTTTTTTTATTTTTATCAGACACAACTTAAATAATACTTACTTAGATGGAGAGTATAGCGGTATTGGTAGAATAGTTTGATTGTTCATATGGCGAAGATAAATGCATAAAGACAATCCTATATTCAAAACTAAACTGCACCATCTATAAATTGATTTTTTATGTACAAAATCAATCCATATTAAAAGTGTGAGAGCTAAAACAAGAAATTTATAAATTAAAACGAATGTTTTATTTATAATATAAGATCAAGGCTTCTCAAATTTTTTTACTTGGCGATTCCCTTTACCTAAACAAATATTTTTACGACTTCCAAATAATTCTATATAAGAATCCCTGATATAGATACATATATGAATAATTACCTATAATAACAAAGATCGTCATACTGATTTTTGATTCTTCTTTTAATAAATATCCTGTGATATCAGGAAGATCATGGTATTTATTACCAGTACTGTTTAACATTCGACAGATTCTGTGCCCTATGAGTAATAATAATATTTCGATAGAGATCAGATATTGTGTGCTGTCTACGCGTATTCTAAAAATAAAAATTAACAGATTAAGTATATATTTTTTATTTAATTTCATTGAAAGTTAGATTGTGAAAATAGTTTACTTTAAAAATTCCATTTTTAATATTTTGCTATTTTTATAAAGCAGCAACACGAGGAAGGAAACCCAAAAGAAATACCAAGTTTGATGTTCTTCTTCCACAAAACTACTGCTACTTAGACTTATAGAATGTATTAATATTTCAGAGATAAATATCCATTCGAATGTATTGTAGTTTCCTAACTGGTAAAAAAAATGTATGTATTATTATTGGTAATATATATATATATATTATTTATATTACATACCTTCGTCAATATAAAGTGATGATATTTGATTTTAGCGAGAAAATAACAGTTTAAGAACAATAATCCAATAATACTTAATATAAATATACAATTTGTTCTATTGTTAAAAAGAGATAAGTTTAGAGTTTCAATATTCCAAAAAGAAATTAATATTATCAGTAAAAATAAATGTATTGCAAATAATTTCAATACTTTTTGAAAAATTACTGATGAAGAATATTGTTCGTGTAATAACATCCATAAGACCTAAAATATAAAAATTAAATAATTCTATATATATATATATATATCTTTTATATTTTTTAATCTACTGAATTAAATAAATTATACATACATGATACAAAAAAAACATAGCCGTAATCATTAAATATGTATCATTTTTTGACATATTTTTGACTAATATTTCTTTCATTTCATTAAGCGCTGAACGATATGCAGCTATAACATGGTATCCTGTTTCATAAGAATTATTAGATGATTTTAACCAATTGAGATGAAGTTTGACTGCATCCATGTATTTATGATGAGCATCTGTAAAACTAATTTTAAATATCAAATTTTTAATATACTTATTTTATTTACTATTTATACATGTTGTGTAATAACTTACATTCAATATTGTAGTCAGTCAATTCTTTGAATTGAGTATGAACTTGTTTAGCATTGTAATAAAGTGCAAATAATTTTCTAGAGATAGGTAAATTATCTAATAAATCTAACGCGATGCTTCCAAAATTGGAATATGGTATGGGTAGACCTAACATTACAGATAACGTTGCTGCCATATCTAATTGAGATATTTTTTTTGGCTGACTATATGATTTAGAACAATTAGCTCCAATCGCAATGACAGGCACTGTTGTTTCTTGAAAAGTTGCACCCCCATGACCACCGGAATCTTTCATACCATGATCTCCACAAATTATAAACAATGTAGGATTACCGTTCTCATTCTGATAAAACATAAAATCTTGCAATAATTCAAAGAACCTTATCCTATCAACACATTTTTGTCGACTTACCCAATGCAAAATTTTAGAATTTATTTGTGCTATAATATTATCCATTTCAGTAAGCTTAGATTTGATTAAAGGACTAAATGGTCCATTTACATGTCCAATATGATCTAATCCTAAATAATGGAGTATCATTATCGACCAGTCAGTATTATGAAGTTCATTATCTATATGTCTTGTAACATTATTGTCCACCTAAATATTATTAGATATTAATCCGTTTATAAATAGTATAAAATTATAGATAAGATAAATCATCAACTTTTAATTTCATACTTCTGTAAAGTCGGTAACAAAAAATGATGTGGTACCATCGGAACGTTTAAATATAGTAGGAAATAATTTCAGCCAAGTATCATCTCCATAAAATATTAGATCATGTCCATAAGTCTTTGCTTGGAGTAGAATATTGTCGCTTAAAATAGGCTGACTTCCTAAGTTTAAAACCATGTCGACAAAAGTTGGTACTCTGCCTGTTGTCATTGCCTGTTTTTTTTTGTTAATATTTTTAAGTTAGGATGCTTGATATTTTTTGTTAAGATTAATTTTAAATCATACTTTTATTCTGGGCATTGTCACTGTTGGTGGTTCTACTTTTGCTTGCAATAAACACGCAATCGAATTCTCAATAAGTTTATTTGTTATCACCATAGCAGATTTTCCAACCGAATCAGATATAAAATCCCACCGGAATGCATCAATTACCATGATGATTAATTTATTCACTAAAGGTTTATATAAAGTATTTGTTTCTATCCTGAAACGTAAAACATTATTTTAATAGAAAATACTATATATGTTAACAATTCAATTTTCTAAATGATTTATATTTTCATTTAAAGTTAAATGTAAACATACCTTTCATTATCTATAAATTGTGGTATATCATTTATCGATGCTATAGTACTGTCATAGTGTACGATAGGAAAAAATCCATAAATAAATAAAACGATTGAAAAAGTTCCAACGATTATTGTATAAATTAATCTAATGTTCTTATACATTTTCACTTTTGTGTTAATAAAAAGTGTAAATATTTTTCAATGTTATGTACAAACTGCTTAATAAATATGTACTAAAGGAAATTCTATGATTGCATTTGTTGAAAAATTACAAAATTAATCGAATTTTACCGAACATTTGTGACACAGTTTCTGTGTTTCCAGTTAAACGCAAAAAATGTTTTATTGTGATTAATCAAAGATAAAACTTTAGTCTATTATTGTAGGTTATTTTATTGAAAGCAGATAAATCTGAGATAATTCAAATTTCCCGCGTTTCAAGAATATAAAATGAAGATAACATTTGTAAAACAATCAAAAGACTTCTGTCATATTATTATTTTGCTTTTAATATAACATTATAAAAATATTTGATCCTTTTATTTTACTATTCTATAACAAATTCTTAATAATAATAATCCTTCATAATCGTTATTCGTCATTAATTTCTGTTCTATATTACTTTTCATTCAAAATAATTATTAACCAATAAAAATGTTGAATTCAAGTTTAAAAAAATTTCATTGGATAGAAAAAATGTCTGTATTATGTATATATGCATATATGTATATATAATATGTATATTTATTTAAACAGTATAAAACATAAATATGAATATTCATTATTTAAACATTAGATCAAAAGTATAATTATTTATTTAATCTATAATATAATATAATAATCTTAATTAAACAATTAAAAGCTATTTTCCATTACTAATATTATGAATTAATTGTTAATGAAAATGAATTTATATAATAAAATAAATACAAATTTTAAAAGGAGTATATTTTTCAATAGCTAACGTTATCAAAAATAAGTAATATGAATTTCAAATATTAGTAATTAAGGAAATGTTAAAATGTAGTTTAAAAAATATTCTGTATATTAGCGATTGATACGACAGGTGTGACGTCACATCGCCGCCCCGTGATGCATTTTGGGAAATGGATCTACCATCTTGAATAGCATGGCCCAGCTACACAGTGCGTGGTAAAAGACATGCGATTTATCGCGAACCGCTTAATAATTTACCACACAAAAGTTTATAAAATTTAGTGACTGTTACTCCAACGGATTTTATCTGCAATGGAGGCGGTCAAAGCATTTAATGCAGAGGTAAGAGAAATATTTCTGAAGCTTTTAGAGGTCATCATCGAAAAGGCAATCCTCCCTCTCTTTAGATTTTACAGGAACGTTGCGTACATGAAATTACTATTGTTGATATTATGTTATGCATGTGAAATTTTTATTTCACATTTTTTTATTCTCATACGAATATTTAATTATTAAAAATAACAATTACGTGGTAGATTTCATTAGTGACGCCAACGATATTCTGCTATTATATTATTTTTCTTGTTTTTCTCTAACACAAACTAAATAGTTTTAATTGGATAATTAGACTATGTCAATAAACAAATAATTTACTTTAATTATTATGCTTATATTATTGGAATGATTTAAAGTTTGATTTATTTAGAATGAATGGAACTAATTTGTTATATATATATATATACATATTAATGTATGTGTATGTATTTCATATAGATTTAATTATTTGTACTTTGTTAGGATGATTGTAATTTTTTTTGCATTTACTTTATCTTATATTTCTTTAAAAAAAAACATTAATTAAATATTTATTTTATATTTTCTTTTTTTTATTCGTACAAACTTGTAATTAACCTTTTTAATATTACAAATTTTATTTTTCAGCTTTCTGCATTATATGATGTTAAACCGCCCATTTCCAAAGCTAAAATGAATTCTCTTACACGCGGAGCTATCAAGGCAATAAAGTTTTATAAACATGTTGTACAAAGCGTGGAAAAATTTATTCAAAAAGTAAGTTTTATTTTTAAAATTTAAATTTATTTAATTAAATAAAACAATACTATAAGTTACTATAAATGTATTTGTTTTCAGTGCAAACCAGAATACAAAGTGCCAGGATTATATGTAATAGATTCAATAGTAAGACAGTCGAGACATCAATTCGGAATGGAAAAGGATGTGTTTGCGCCTCGTTTTGCTAAAAATATGCAAACAACTTTTCTTAACCTTTTAAAATGTCCACAGGAAGATAAAAGCAAAGTTATACGTGTATTAAATCTTTGGCAAAAAAATGCAGTTTTCCCACCAGAAGTCATTCAACCACTTTTCGATTTAGCAGATCCCAATCATCCTATTCACAAAGAACAACCAGTTAACGCAAATGGTAAATATATTTTTAGTCATATGATTTCCAACTATTTTATGAAATTATTTTACATGGAGTTTATTTACAGGTACATTGAATGCATCATCTGGCAATAATCTCAGCAATATCTCTGCAGTAACTAAGACACCTCCATCTACGGTTAAAGTTGTTGCAAAAGATCAGAAATTATTTTCTTCTACTAAACCAATTGATCCAGTATGGCTGGCTCAAACAAAAATGGAGACAGCTAATATAGTAAGTACACTAATGATTTTATGAAAATAATAGAACACAAGCTATAATGTGTAGATTTAAATTAATATCTAGATAATACACAGTTTTGTAAACAGTTTAAACATTCTTTTATATCTTTTTAGGGTCAATCTAATGCAAATCAAGTCGATACATCCTTTCTTGATCAGTTACAACATTTGCAACAACTGTTGTTGAAAAAACAAGATACAAATGAATCTAAGACTTCCGTTAAATTTGATAAAAAGCTTTTAGATTTTGATTATGGGGAAGAAGAAGATGACGACGTTGTGGTTGCAAGTTCACCCACAACTGCTACTGCTGCTGCGTCTCAGCATAATGCTGTATCCACAAGTAATAGTTTGGAAAGCCTTGGATTGCTACTGACAAACCCTGAGGTACTTAATGCTTTCATACCCCGTCAAAAAGTTAGTAGAAGTATATTTATAAAAAAATTCTCAATATCCTTATCTACTTATTTATTTTTTAATTTAAATATTATTGCATATAGGTACTACGGCAACTGCAAACATTGCAACAAACGATGCAAGGAAATATGTCTTCGCAACACGAAATGGAAGAAAAAATGCGCAAATTACAACAGATGAAACAGCAAGAGGAAGAATTCGACAAACACTTGGCTCAAACTGTTCCTGTATGTTACTAAAACACTAAAATATTTCTGATTAATTTGAAATAGTCCTAAATAAAAATCATGTTTTTAGAATTTACCTTTTGCATCAGAATGTGAGCTGAAACCTACAGACATTCTGAAACCAAGTCAGCAAAGTACATATTCAACAAGTACAACTACTGGAGTTATTCAAGATATGAGTCAACCACCACCTGGTTATCCTCCAGCTTTGCCATATGTTTCACAGCCTTTGTCGAATATGAGGCAAATTAACCAAACTGGTCATCAGAATCAAAAGAGTCCTTTACTCGATGAACGCCAGGAATCACAAGATTTTTCTGGGTAATTTTTTTATGATATTAAACAGTTAAAATGTAGTTAAATAAAAATGTATAAAATTTTACAATTTTATTAAGGATTTAAATGAATATCATACACATGTATATTTAAAGAATATTTCCTATAAATAATTAATACATCATTATTTATTTTGTTTATAGAAATGGTGCAAGACGTGATAGTAGTAGCGTTGAAATTGTAAATTGTGATAATACTAGATCGCAAAGTAGGTCACCAGAAAGATATAGGCATCATAGTCGGTCTAGATCACCTCGACATAGAGATAGAGACAGGGATAGGGATAGAGATAGAAAATCTCGATCAAGAAGTAGATCAAGAAGAAGAAGGTAGGTGGATTTGTTATAATATATATACACATTGATTTGATATATTTTTAATTGATTGTATATAATATAAATTAATATTATATTCCGATCATATATATTTTTAAAATTATAGATCACGATCTAGAGATAGAGGCCGCGATAGAAAAAGAGACGACAGCCGGGAAAAAATGACAGAAGAAGAAAGGGAGAAGGAAAGGGAGCGTCGTAAACGTGGATTACCTCCTATAGTTAGAGATAAATTAAGTGGTATGTTTAATATATGATTTTATATCAATAATATTTAGTCATAGATGCATCACCAAAAGAATATTTTTCTAGTTTGTAGTACAACGCTTTGGGTTGGTCACTTATCCAAGTTAGTGCATCAGGAAGAATTATCTGATACGTTTGGAGAGTTTGGTGACATCGTTAGCATTGATCTCATATCACCTAGAGGATGTGCTTTTATTTGTATGAATAGAAGGCAAGATGCATATCGAGCTCTTACTAAACTAAAAAATCATAAAATGCAAGGAAAAGCTATAACAGTAAGTTTATCGTTTGTAAAAAATATATCATTCTAAGAAATACGTTTTATAATATTATTGAAATAATGTTTTATCGTTTTATAGTTAGCATGGGCTCCAGGTAAAGGTGTTAAAGGAAAGGAATGGAAAGATTACTGGGAAGTAGAACTTGGTGTCAGTTATATTCCATGGAATAAGTTACTTAACATTACGGATCAAGATCTAGAACTATTGGAAGAAGGTGGTATGATAGATGAAGATACGTTACCGCCAAGTTTGAAAGGTATATATAATTAATCGAATTTTAATCCTCTTATTTTATAAATGCAAGTTTATTTGATCATATATAACATATTTATATACGACATGAACTAACTTGCAAAAGTAACTTTGATTAATCTGAGCCAATTTGGGTAAATTAATACTGATTTGGTCAAGCAAATTCAAAACATTTTATTCAATATCTTATTAATATATAATTGATAAATATACAAGTATACTTGGGAAATAAATCATGTTTCTGTTTTTTTATATTACAGGAAAATTGAAGCATTCTGGTGGAAGTATAGATATCATGCAATTACAAATGCAACAACAGGCTTTAGCAGCTGCATCGGTAAATTAATGCTTTAATTTCAACATTAATAAATGATATTGTCAATGTTATATTAACTTGTAATGCTTCTTAATAACAGCAGCAACAACCGCAATTAGTTGATACCAGCCAACCACCACCAATACGACCACCCACGTCAGCCGCACTTTTGCCTCCGCCAAACACGCAATTACAAATGATGCCATCAGCTTTTACAATGACTGGTGTTCCACGTAAGTTGTATTTACAAATTTAACTATTAATAATTTAATTTTGTAATAAAAATAATTAGCATGTGTATTATTGAATGTGATAATCTAATCATAAATTAATACAATGCAAAGTTATATCTGATTTAAGTAAATGTTTAGTATATTTTGATATAATATAAAATGATGATAGGTATGATAGGACCTATGGGTCTGTCTATGGCACACAGTTTAATGCCTAATGTTCCAATTGGAGTACCTCCACCCAATATGCAAAGTCTCTTGGGACCTCCAGGAATGATGCAGACTATGTTGACTCCACCCGTCAATTCTCCATTCGGTGCAAGCGTTGGTGTAGGTCTTTTAACACAAATTCCATTACCTGCACCAGCCGCACCATCAGACAAACCAAATTCAACTGGTAGGTTTAATCAATTTGTTAATTATTAATCTTTGTTAAAGGTACACACGCACACACACACACACAGATGAATATTTTATTATTTATTATAACTTACATATTATAATAGGGATGCCACACAATGTTCCACCTATAGGAGTACCTCCACCTACCTCAGAAACTAACATGCCAAATCTACCAATGCTTCGTCAGTCTTATGGAGTAGGACCAGCACCGCCTATGCAAATGCAACTACCTCAACATCACTCTGATGATATGGATGTTGAAATGGAAGATGCCATGCCACTAAATGTGAGCAATAACACTTCCAAAGAGAAACCAAATTTGAGTGATCAACTTATAGCCGCTATGAATATGGGTGCAAGTACCAGTGACAATAGGATAGAGAATGAACAACAAAATATTGATTATAAGGAAAGGGATAGAGATCGTGAGAATAGAGACAGAAGAGATCGTGAACGTGATAGAAATGATCGTAGTGATGTCAATGATTCCAGAATGGATCGTGGAAGAGACAGAGGTAGAGGAAGAGACCGAGGTCGCGATCGTCGTAGAGATACTAGAGATGGCAGAGACAGGGACAGAGATGATAGAAGAGATAGAGACAATAGAGATATTAGAGAAAATCGTGATAATTCAATGAGGCATTCTGAATGCTCTAATATGTCTAATCAAAATATTCAAGATAATGAAGCAATGTCTAAAAAAGACGGTAAACCTAGTCTTGCTGAGCGATTGAGACAGTTAGCCGATGGTACATTGCCAATAGATGATCGTATGGATAGAAATATTCGAAGTAGCAGAACTGAACGAAGTACTGAGAGAACTGAAAGAAATTTCGAAGAAAATTCCGGTACTCGAAGACCTAACGATATGCCATTACCATTAATGGATATTCCGAAATTTGTTGGAAATGTCCAAGAACGCGTTGATTTTGCACCACGTGGACCCGATTTTAGAGGTGGCCCTCAAGATCCACGTGATTATCAGCAAAGAAGTTTAACTGATAGAGAGCGACCAAATTTTCCACGAGGATCGAATGGACCAAGAGGTTCTCAAATAGATGATTTTATGGATCCGAGAATGCAAGCTGGAAGGTTCCAAGATGATTTTGAGAATAGATTAGGACATAATGGTCCTCGATCGGATGAATTCACTCCCAGACTAGGACCATCCAGAGAAGAGTTTGATCGGTCGGATATACGGAATCGACGGCCGGTTGAAGATTACGATCGTGATCGTTTCGAATATGAAATGCGACGCGACGGATTTGATCCGCGTTTGCAGGATGGCTTTGATCCAAGGAGTCATGGTGAACGGCCTGATTTTGACCCACGAAGAAGAGATTTCTTTGGAGGTCCAATGGAGCCTGTCTTTGGAATACCACCAATGATGGGTTTGCGAGGTCCCAGGGGTCCTGTAGGACCTGAAGGGTTTGGCCCGCGTGGATCTGGCATGGGATCAAGAGGACCAGGTAAGTTTAAACTCATAAATAAAATTTCTATCTATATATATATTCATATCATTTATTTTTAAATACTTTCTAAATGTATCCTACTTTAGGACCTTTAATATTCCATCCTCGAGGTATGGGACCACGAATAAGAATTCGACCGCCATTTGGGCCACGTGGACCTCCGCCATTTGATCCCAGAGAAGCGGATCCATTTTTCCGGCCACCGTTTGATGATGTACGCGGTCCACCAGGTCCACATATGAGACCATTCGGTCCCATGGGTCCACCTGCTATGCATGGTCCTGAAGGACCTTGGAGGAACCCAGAAGGTGGAGGAGCACCGCCAGGTCCATGGACACCTTCTCAATCTAGTACTGCTTCTGAAACTGATAATCATAGCCAGAGAGAAAATCATCTTGCACGAGACAAACAAAAGGGATCCAAACATCCAGATTATAAGAATAATATTTCAGATAGAGAAAATCGTAATAGAAATAGAAAGTCAAGATGGGGTAATGTAAGCCCACCTATAACGGAAAATACAGATGAAGTGACATCTACTGAAGGGATTGAAGACAAAATGGACATAACACAAGATGAAAATTTTGAAAATGTAGAATCTACATTAGAAGTGACTAACGAATACAGTCAGTCAATAAAAATGGAACTTAATAATTCTGCAGATACAGAACAGATCGAAGAGCAAGTTGATGCGAATCATTTAAAAATTGAACGAAGCGAAGAAACTAATAATGAAGTGAATGAAAATCAATATAATGAAGAAGAACAAAGTAGTTCCTACCAATCTAATATAGATGCATCTTCTGTCAACGATATTGAACAGAATAAGTGTAATGAAGATAAACAATGTGAATATCAAACAGTCAGTCAAACGGAGGACTCGTCGCAACAATGTGTAGAGCAAATTGAAAAATCTGAGTGTGTGAGTGAAAATAATAGTGATCAAGCAATTTTGGAGCAGACAGATGCTTTGTAAAAGGTTCGACGTTCAAGGACTAACCAAAGTTAAGCAAAGAGAATCTTTCAATAGATTCATGTAAAATATGATTCCAAACATACATTGTACATAGAATCATGTTATTATGAAAGAAGTGAAATGAATTTGGTTATGTGGATATTGGAGTACTAAACTCTGGAGTGGTGAGGGAGAGCTGTGGGTCCAGTGAGTTCTTTTAGAAGTTTTTTAAAGTATTCATTTTTAAAATGTATATGGATTTTAAAATTTCTTTTGGGGTATTTAAAAAACAAAGAAATGAAAGAAAGAAAAGTAAGAAAGAAAAGGAAACGAAAAAGTAAAGTAAAGTAAAGTAAAGTAAAGTAAAGTAAAAAAATGCTGCTTATAGATCTTGCTGTGATAGTGAACACAGGACCTATCTATTATGTAAATAAGCATACAAAAATGCAATTAAAATCTTAGGAGATTCCTTTTCATAGATAAATATAAAATTACTTAATTGCCATCTGTATTATTAAAATGCCAGTTAGTTCTTCATAATCTCGTTAAGGACTTGAATATAATTAATTTTTCAATCATACTTAAAGTACTGTTGTACAGCGAGAGTATATATGTACCTTATACTCTAAATAATTATTAATTTATTAAATTGTACATACTTTTATATTTTCCTAGCAGAACAAATGAATGAATATATTGTGCTAATGGTCATTGCTAAATCAAAGAAAGAAGAAAAAAAAAGAAAGAAAAAATAATAACAATAAATATTTTATATATACTGTCTTTGATAAAAAAAATAATGGCCTTCTCATTCCGATTTATGCGTAGCTCCCAGTCTTGCAGTTATCTTTGAAATTGAAAAAACTATGTATTAATACTATAAACCGGTTTGCCATGAATTGATATTAATTATTAATATGTGATCATCTATGTAAATATACATAGATCTGAAATTTTACTAAGTTTATAAACTTATAATGTATTCCTTTATTGGTCTCCCAAAAAATTTATTTTTCTATTTAAAGTTAATTAAATGCAAATGCGTGTGCGTGTTACTTCTTAACTATCTAGTTATTTCTTATTCATGGCACAAATTCATTTTATTATTCTGCATGAAATTTTTTCTATTTATCGTCAAACATGAAATAAACAAGAGAATAATAATAGGCAATATGGTTATTGTATTAATGAAGCAAGTTATAAATGAGCTCTGGATTCCGTACATACAACTTGGTTCCTGTGTTCACGCACGCACATTATTGCACGCCGCAGCGATGGAATACTCGTGCTTGCGCTCAAACTGAGTGACAAGTACAAGGTACTGTCTACATTATATTCACATAAACTAGTCGAAGAATGTGACACTGACTACTTGAAAATGAATTTTGTTTAAATCAATATCAGCCCACACCACTCCAGACCAAAACCCATTTTACATACATATATATGTATGTGTTTATTATTATTATTATTATTATTATTATTATTATTATTGTTATATATTACTACTACTACTATTATTGTTATTATTACTATTATTATTATTATTACTATCATTATCATTTTTACTCTTATTCTTATTATTCTTATTATTCTTATTATTATTATTATTATTATATATACATACATGCATATGTATTAATGTAATGAACTGTATCTCTAACGATAGGATAGTGTAATTGCTTACAGCTCAGAGTAGCGTTATGTATTGACAAATGCACTTCCATATTATATATATTATATATAAATATATATATTATATAAAGAAAAAAGAGAAATATCCCAAAATTAACGCAATAGATAAACTTTGTAACAAAATGTAAATCATTTTGTTTTTTATTGATTGAGAAGAGTAATATCCTCGACGATATAATTCACTCAAAGTTAAATGGCAATAATTTTTCTAAGAGTTCAATGTAGAAAATGTGTATATTTCTATGCGAACAAAAATATTTTCCATTTATATATATATATGTTTATTTTTACTTAGCAATAAGATACATAAATAAGCATTTTGCTTTAGTTTTTTTTCTTCTCTTATTTTAGTTTGTATTCACAAGTTTTAACATCTCGCATATATATGTGTGTGCAATATGTATGCGAGTAACAATACAATATACTTGTATCCTGAAAGATGATCGTTCACGTATAGCTTGGTAAAAAAAGAATATACATAGAAAATACATTAATCTCGGAAATATTAATGAATATAATGGGGATTCGTGAATGAAAAGAAAGAGAATATTAATAACAATATTGACTTAAGTTACATAAAAGAAAGCGGGATACAATATATATATATATATATATATTACTTATGTTATTTTTTAATATCCTTAATTATTCTAATCATAGAAAAAACGAATTCTAAGATGATTATTTAGTGAAAGCAGAGTGTATAAATAAACTTGATATTCGTAATTGTGATTGTCTCTGGGTTTTTTTTTGTTTTTGTTTTCTTATTAGTTTTATTATATCTTATTAATTTACATTACGAATTATCACATAACAATATTTATAACTTCAGTAAATACTTCCGGTAATAATTCTTATATTCGATAGAAAAAAGTTTTCAAAAAAACACTGGAGTGGTGTATGGTACTATTAAGATAGGATTCATATTACTCTTTGGGAAACTTCTTAGAGTTCCATTAGATACATATATAAAATATTTACTTATGTTCACGTTAGAATACATTTAAAAAAAATAAACTATTCTTTTGGTTACGATAAAAAAATAAAATATTTAAATAATAAAATTATAGTATACGCACAAGATTACAATGTCATATAAATTACTATAGATTTTTATTTTTACATTGTACATGTTCGTTTATTATAAACAAATAAATTAAAGATTATAGTATTGAGAACGTCTAACTTAATGATTTAAGATTTTCGAAAATATAAATATACATGTAATATGAATCTGTATCTTATAATATTTTATAAAAAAACATTTCACACAAAAATAAGAATATAATTATTAAGCTAATAATATCACTAACACACATGTACCCGTTTAGTATAATTTTTTTTTTCATCTCTTTAATCATGCATTTCTCAAAATATCAGCGTGGATTACTTACTCTCTTATATATACGTACACATGCCGTTATGATCATTTATATTAAATATTAACATATGTATACAATAATATTCTGCTCTTCCTGCCATCGAACATTTATCTCATAACTATAAAGGTAGATCTTTTCTCTACTCCGATAGAAGAGCGTATTTTACATCATTTAATCTGCCAGTATTTTACAGTTAATATAAAAAATTTACAAACGACGATTCTGATATTGAAACAGAAAAAAAAAAGAAGAAATGTATGATTACATTTAATACCAATTGCACTATATATATAAAAAAACAATTATTATTATCCAATTAACAAGAAGCCTGTGCAAATACTAAGATTTATAAAAAAAAATATCCAGAATATGTAAACTACTATATCAGAGATATAAATTTAAAAAAATGTTTGTTAATGTTAAATAATTTTTTATATGGAATTAGCGATAATATCTTAAATTAATAATGTATAGGTGAAATATAATAAGTGTATATGGCACTTATAATTCTATGTTTACATTGTAAATGTGTCTGTAAAATGAAAATTTAGTTGCGAAAGTACAATAAAATAAATAACGGTATAATTATTATTAACGTTAGTTAAGTATGATCATAATTATATATGAGCCGTTCAAAGAACAAATCGATTAACTCAACTTTTTGAATTTTTTCAAATTTTATTATTAAAGCGTTTTGTTAATACTTAACTTTCTATATTTAAAATCAATTTTCTTAATATAATTAGACTTAATACCATTAAATAAAAACAATTTTTATAATCATTTAATAATAAATGATTCAGCAATGTTAGTATTATATTGTATTAGTTCATCTATATTCTTTACTTTTTGTTTTATGGAGTTAATCGATTTGGAAAATGAACAGCTAATATATAGACAAAAAATTATTATTTTGTTATACCATTCTGACTTTTTATTAACTTTTGAAATAAAAATATTGATTAGTGGTATGCATGTGAAAAAAAATAAATTGTTCACTTCTTATTTTATCATTCGTATAAACCAGAGAAATGTATCTGGAACGAAGAGGTATATTGTAGCTAAAAAATATTAATTTTTTGTTTCTTTTGTATGCGTGCTTTCTATTGTATTATCAATCATAAACATTGTAGTATATGTGCAGGCTTCACACACATTGATAATATAATTTTAAGAATAATGAATATATATATATATATTCATATTATTCTATTCTAAATAAAATTCATGTAAATAAGTATGTAAACATGTTTATAATCATCGGTTGCATTTTATGCATGTTTGTTATATTATTTCAAAGTACATGTATACAAATCTTTAATCTAACTTAGTAAGGAAAGCAAAATAAATAAAAATAAAAATGTATTAATACATATAAAAGTATATATAAGAGAGAGAAAGAAAAATAGAAAGAGAAAGAGAAAGAAAATGAATGAATATATGAAAAAAAAACGATACTATTGCCTTCAACCCACATATGGTGGAATATTAACATTAATAAAAGAAATAACATATTTATCTTAAGAGTAATATGTTTATACGAATGTATATACTGTTCTTATGAATAATTGTTAAGTATTATATAGTTAAGGAAGCATGTTAAACAGAACCAGATACATTTCTTTATTCTTTTTCTTCTTTTCATTTTTAAAAATTATTGCGTATTATATCGTATTATGCTAGTAGCGTGATAATAATGTGCAAATATTTTCAACATTAGCAAATTGTGTATTGCAACTCTTTGCTGCCTCGTCATTAACAAAATCTGTAATCTTAATTAATCAATAATAAAGGAACAAAATATGTGTGTATATATTTATATACATATATACATATATACATATATATATTACGTTCTCCTCAGATAGAAAATAGAAGAAAATAGTTCCTGTTTCTTCATAAAATAATTACATAGCAACATAATGATATATATATTTATTATCAAATGACGTTAATATTTTTTCTTTATCTTAAAATATTACATTACATTTATTTCTAGCTTTTATAATATAGAAATATATACAAATTAATATCTCCTATAAAATTAAACGAATCAATCGATCGAATACAATTTCATGAAAATATCGATAGGTGTCTCAAACGCGAAGCGTATGAAAGCCAATCAAAATGAAGGATTAATGAAATCGTTTATGATTGGTCGATGATAGGTGATAATGAACGAGAAAACTATCGCATTTTGAGAATGTAGCTTGAAAAAAATATGAATGAAAGAGAGAGAAAGAAGAGAGAGAGAGAGAGAGAGAGAGAGATAAAGATAAAGATAAAGAAAGAGAGAAAGAAACGAGGCAAAGAAATCTAATGCGAATAGAAGGAATTTAATATGTCTTTTCTTAAGACGCAGTGTTACGAACGATTACGTTCGTCAAGGTTATCGAGAGAGCGTCTTCGGAAAAATGTACGAAGGAAGGATCTCTTTTTACCCTTCCATGGCCGTATAATAAAATCCACCAGAAGTGATCCCCCACATTCTGGATCACGAAGGAAGGAAGGAAGGAAGCGCGCAACAAGCAAAGCCATCGCTTCGAGCGATCGCGCGATGTCAACTACGAGACGGAGAAACGTTGTTGGGAGAAAGAGAAGGAAGGAACGTGTCAATCTGTATCGTGGAAAGTCCACGGCTAACGACGGTAGAGTTCGCCGACGACGGTACTGGCGGTGCTTATCCGATCGGTCCGGGTAGGGAAACAAGTGTCTGTGTACAAGATGGCGGCGCCCGGGGCTTTCACTGTCGTGAAAATCGCGAGGAAGCGAGTGATGTTGTAAAAAAAAAAAAATAAAATACGCTGGAAGAGAAACACAACAAGTGTTGTAGTAGTAGTAGTCATAGTAGTCGTAATAGTAAATAGTAAATAGTAAATAGTAACAGTGTGTAGTAGTAGTAGTAGAATAGTAATAGTAATAGTAATAGTGTAGTGGTGGTGTAATAGTAGTAGTAGTGTAGTAGAAGTAGTATTTGTATAGCTTAGCGATATAGCCCCGCGGAGGAGAGCGGTATCGCGAGAGCCGAGACTACGACTAATTGTCAAAGGATGTGATCCGAGAAGAAAAAGACCAAGCCCTTGACATCCCCGAGCCCGGAGCTTCCTAAAGCCCCTGGCTCTTGAAGAAGTAACAAAATCTACGAGGAGGATATAGTCTCGTAACTTTTTTCCTATTTTTCTTTTTCCTTTTTTTTCTTTTTTTTTGAAGACGTAACCAAAGGAAATAATATCAAATAATACGATATTTGTGTTAACGAGGATACAGAAAAAGTAGAACTAGTGGAAGAGGGATAATAAGAAGGAGAAGAAAAAGAAGAAGGAGAAGATTAAGACGAAAAATAAAAATAATAATAAGAAGAAGAAGAGGAGGAATAAGGTGACGAAGACGAAACAGTCGTCGTTGGGCCGTTCGTTCGTTCATTCGTTCGTTCGTTCGGTCGGTCGTTCGTTCGGTCGGTCGTTCGGTCGTCCGGTCGTCGTTCGTCGTTCGTCGTTCGTCGTTCATCGTTCATCGTTCATCGTTCATTCGGTCAGATAATTGGAGGGTGTCACAGAAAGTTGGTTAAAGTGCATAAAAGTGTTCGTCCTTCTTACCTTCTACCTACCTTTCCGCCAGCCATCCCCCCTCCGTTGTTCTTTTGTACCTTTTCTTCTCCCATGGACTTTTGAAAGACCTAAGGTTTACTGCTGAACCTTCGTTTCTCTTTCTTCCCCTCCCCTGCCCCTGTTCCTCCGATCATCTCTTCTGCCCGCCCCTCTTGGGTTCTCTTCGTCCCTGCGTCGTATGTATCTCTTGGGTAAGAGTACACGCATTCGTTCTTCGTCTACTGGCGCACTACCACGGGGATCAGTTGCTGCTGCTGCTGCTGCTGCTTACCTCATCTTGTGATACACGGAAACAGTCGAAGGCCAAGAGGAAAGCTTTGAAAAACAGCGTTACGTCGGACTACGTTTTCTACGCTTACACACCACCTACCATCATCATCATCATCATCATCATCGTCGTCGTCGTTGTTATTGTCATCATTCTCAATTGCAGCTATCATATTTTCTGATATATTTTCTACTACTACTACGACGACGACGACGACTGCAAGGTTATCATCTTCACCATCATCATCATCATCATCATCATTATCGTCATCGTCATTAACAACAACAACAACAACAACAACAACAACAACAATAACAACAACAATAACAATTACAACAACGACGTTGAAGAACAGTGTTAACGAAGAAGAAAATGAATGCAACTACGACAACAACGACGACATTGACGACGACGACGACGATGACGACGACAACGAAGAAGAAAATGAAGACTATGACGAGGACGACAACGAAGACGGTGGAGTCTAGACAAAGTTATCATAGACTCTGTCGATTGTGTGCATCTTACGACGCTTTTATGATGGATATTTTCGGTCAGGAGGGCAAAACCCGACAATTCGTCGAGAAAATTCAAGCCTGTTTTCCATTCAAGGTAAATATCTTTTTTTTCTCTTTCGTTTTCTTACATATTTATTCTATTGTATATCTTTTAGTAGATTGAGTTTGATACTTGATTCTCTCTTTTTTTCTCTTTCGTTCTTGCAATTTATATGTTTTCTTATACCTAATTTTGGATTTTTTAAACAATTTGTACACATTTCTGCACCCCCCCTCTCTCTCTTTCTCTCTCTCTCTCTCTCCCTCTCTCTCTCTCCCTCTCTCTCTCTCTCTCTCTCTCTCTCTTTCTCTCTCTTTCTCTCTCTTCCTCTCTCTTCCTCTCTCTTCCTCTCTCTTCTCTCTCTCTTTCTTTCTTTCTCATTCTTGTAATTTATTTCTATTTTCTATACCTTTTCTATACCTTTTCTATACCTATTGTTAGTTTATAAATTTTTTCATAGATTTCGTATACTTTCTTTATTTTTCTCCCAGGTTCAAAGGTTTTCTTTACCTTTCCTGTACAAAGTTCTATAGAATTTTAGATATTCAATATTTTTTAAATTCTTTAGAAAAACCCATATAATTGTGAGTTCTAAACTAAAAGACCATGAAACTTTTAAAATTTGTACAATAGTTAGGTTCATCCTTAATTTTCTTTATTACAGTGGTTACCTTTTTTTTAGTAACGCATATTCTTTTACCTAAGATATTTATTTAGGTAGTTACAAGTTTCCCCCAAGGATAAGGAATTAAGAGAGAAAGTTTACGCGCTTTTTTTCAAATATTTTATTTTATTTTTCTTTTACTAGAATTTTAGTTTTACCAATTCCTTCTAAGTTATTCATCAATGGTCATCAATAAAAAATTTGTAGGAGAATTTAAAGTATAATAAAATTGAACAACTTTCTAAATAAATCAATCAATCGTTTTTGTAGAATATTTTTCTGTTTCTTGTTTATTTGCTATATCTTTAATTACAATTATATGATATGTAAACTTGTTTAGAGACTAAATTTCATATGTTGTTACGATTAATCTTTTCGTTTTTTAATTTTATTTTAGATCAGAGAAAATGATAATCTCCCAAAGAGCTTATGCTGTCGTTGTATTTTCAACTTGGAGAATTTTTATGACTTTAGGACAGCATGTGTCAATGCTGTGGCAATGTTAGAAAGACATTTACCACCAAGCGAAGTAAGTTTTTATTTATTTTATGTATAATACATATATAATGTCTTAGAAAGAAATAATTTATAAAATATTTATTGTTAATTTGTTCGCAGGTATATGATAGAGGTATAAATAATTATATGCAGTGCAGTAATGTACATTTTCAAAAAGAAAAGGAAAATATACCGATGATAATACCAGAAGCTCCCATAGTAAATCCCAATGCAGCTCTGGGTACACCACCAAGATTAAATTACAGTAGTGAAGTGGATCGTGAAATAGAAGAGTATCTTGAAAATGGTGCCACGGATGAAGGTACATATTATTTATCTTACTACAAAGATATATTTAATATTTTTATTATCTTTCCTTATATATAATTATTCATTTGTTTGTTTAATAACAGAGGCAGATGATTCAGATGATAGAAAATCAGATGAATTTGAATTGGATATGGAAACTAATCCTAGTGATTTCTTAGAAATGTCTCCAATGGTAACTGAAGATAACGAAGAAACAAGTTGTAAAAATATCCCTACAGCAATGCAAAATTCAACTGTGTTTCAACATACATTGGAGCAACATGAAGTGTATGTGTGTCCATTGTGTGGCAAAGCATTTAGTTCCAAAGGACACTTGTCCCTTCATGCGAAAATTCATACAGGTGCGGGCAATGTTATTGGTCAGAAGGTTATTACTGATGATCATACTTCTTATAAAAGGCCTTATCAATGTGATCTTTGTAACAAATCTTATTCAACGGCTAAACATCGATGGGGACATGTATCTACAACGCATAAGTAAGAATAGTTTCTAAATGTTTATATGTATTGTATATTATGTAGAAATATTAGAATATTAGAATACTTGTATAATTATAATTCAGAGGACACCCTGCTGTTACATGTGGGTTTTGTTCGCGCATTTATTCAACAAGGACGAATTTGGAAGAACACGTTAAATCCCGACATGCAGGAGTACTGAAAGCAACCAAACTACTGAATCCTCTTTATTGTTCCAATTCGAAATATTATTGTAAAACGTGTTCAAAAACGTTTGCAAGTATAGCTGATTTAAATATTCACAGTCGATTTTGCGTAAGGCTCCCAATTGAAGTACAATCTGGTATAAGAAGTGAAATAACCAATTCGAAAGAACTGCTAATTGATATTTCGGATTTATCGAGTTTGGATACAGATGACGAAAACAAAGGATTTAAAAATGCTGAAGCAAAATTAGCAAAAAATCCTCAACTTACGATATTGAAACAAGCATTGATAAAAGGGAGCAGGATAAAAAGAAGTGTTCCAGATGGTGGAGAAGATCCACCTAATAAAATGATGAAAATAGGTAATTAATCAATAGTTTTTTTTTTGTAATTTACTTTTAATATCATTAAACACTTAATTAATCATAAAATATTATTGAATTTATTAGAGGACTGTGAAGTTCAGAAGTGGTATTGTGACATGTGCTCTAAAGACTTTACAACGATGGAAGATTTTAAAAATCACAAGGCTACGCATGAAACCGATAAACCTTTTATATGTTTTTTGTGTAGAGAAGAATTTGCTTTAAAATCATTGCTTAATGATCATATTTTGACATTGCATGGGGTCGATCCAACTCCATTTATAGATAGCGATTTATGTTTAAAACACATTGTTCTTACGAAACCATGGAGTCAACAGACACCAATACCTATATCCGATCAAAAAGATGCGAAGGAATCTCCAGAGTTTGTTTCATCTCCAGAAGTAAGTAATTCTGAGACATATTTGACTAATATAATATAGAAACTTGTTAATATTTCAATATCACTATATGCTTACGTGTTTATTGTTTCTTTTTATCCAGATAAATATAGAAAACGAAGATGAAAATCCAGATAGGAATCTCCCTGAAAATTCGCTGGATATGGAAACCGTTTTTGTATGTGAATTATGTTTACGAGATTTTAGTGATAAAGCATCATTGTGGTTACATATGCGCGCGACGCACAAAGAATTTGCTGCTTTCGCTTGTGGAGTTTGTTTGAAAATATGTTCAGATAATATACAACTTTTTAATCACGTTAATATGTTTCATGGAGGACCAAAGTTGCATGTATCCGAACAGAGAAGGTAACTTTTTTCATTTCATATTAAATCTATCGTATATCACAAATGTATATTATTATTTATAGAGAACATTATTTATTTTATTTAATATTAATTTATTATATTAGGTATAGCTGTACAATATGTGGAAGACAACATGACTCACGAAAAAAGTTAATTGCTCATGTATCGATACATAATATTAATTCTAAATATGACCCTGCATCTTTTGTAATATTAAATAGTAATTATTATAACGAATCATTAAATGGCAATGAAGCAAACGAAAATATTTTGGAGTGTGATGGAGACGAGGGAGAAAAAATAGACTGCTGTATATGTTTCAAATCATTTCCAAACGAAGACCATCTTATAAGACACTTGAGGAATGCTCATAAGGTTTTATTTATTTATTTGTTTTTTTTTAATATAAATTATTAAATTATTAAAATTTATGTAAATATTTAGAATGAACAGAATTTAATTCTATTTATCTTTGATTAGAACGAGCAAATAGCTGATGTCCTTGGTAGTGGGAATCCAGGAAATATGAATGGTACTGGTAATAAGGCGCAGTGTCATTTATTTTACCTCTGTGAGTTTTGTGGTATCTCGCATCGTAGTAAATGGGAACGTTGGTTACATGTTAGCAGCAATCATAGCGATGAACCATCTATCAAGGTTCGTTCAAACTAAAAATTAATATGTCACATTTGCATGCAAGATAAAATAAAAAAATATTTCTTATTTAAAAAAGAATTGTTTCTTTAAATTTTATTTGCAGTGCGAACAGGAAGGTTGTGGAAAAATATTTGCTACCAAAACATTGCGCAATGATCACATAAGTCATCATAATATGCAAGGCTCTTTCCCAAATACCTGTGAAATTTGTGGTAAATTATGGAATACTCGAGTGGATTATTGGAAGCATGTGATGGGAGTACATCATGCAACAGTGCCGCTTATATGTGGTGTTTGCTTGAAAATATTTCCAAACGTTCCGTTACTTAAAACTCACGTTAAAACTATGCATTGGCCATTGACAAATGCTGATTTTAGTTGCGATATATGCGGAAGACCTTACGCCAACAAATCTAAAATGTTAAAACATAGAAATATTCATAGGAAGAAAGTTGATGCATATAACAATAGTATTAATTCTAATTTAAACGAATCTTCCAACTATGAACATAGTGTACCATCGGAAACGACGGATTTAAAATGTGAAATTTGTGTTGAAATGAAATTTTCAGATTTGGAAAGTTTATGCAATCACAGACGTGTTGTGCATAGACTATTTCCGTGCGATCTTTGTAACAAATGTTACGGAAGAACATCTCATTTATGGAAACATGTAAATAGAGTACATAAAGGTCACGTAGATATAACGTGTCCCTACTGTTTAAAAACGAGCGCATCTAAAGAACATTTAGCAGGACATATTGCTAAAATTCATAGGTTCGAGTTAGAAGTTAGAAAGGATAATAAGAATTCAGAAAATTTAAAATCTTCTAACAGAGAAGAAGTGGCTTTACATTATTGTGAGAAATGCAATAAGGGATTTTATAAACGATATTTACTTAGACGTCATATGAAAGCTTGTCAGAATTATCGAAAAGATCCAGGAGCATTGTTGACTCGTTGTCGCGCTTGTGATAGAATATTCAAAGATCGTGCAAGTCTACGAAAACATATTGAGAATCATCATACTATTTATACATGTCATTTATGTAAGGAGACTATTACTTCGAAATTAGGTATTATGACTCACAATCGAATCAATCATATGAACCATCCAGATTTGACTTGCAATAATTGCAACAAATTATTCCGAACCAAAGAAGATTTAGAGTCTCATAAAAAGGATCATAGATATCTTATGACTCCGAACGTTTGTGATTACTGTGGAGATACAGTAGAAACTAAACTTAAATTAAAAATGCACGTATTATCGTTACACCGAAATGAAATAGGAGTATCTTGTGGGGTCTGTTTGATACCTATGAAAGATCCTAAGGATTTGAAGAAACACGTCGAAGATGAACATGAGAGTGTTCTATCTATGCCAAATACATGTCACGTATGTGGAAAACAGTATGCATCCAAATGGAAAGCTTTTGATCATACAAATAAATGTCACGGAAAGGTGTTTATGACGTGCAAACACTGTTTAGCTGTCTTTACAATCGAAGAAGATATCAAAGATCATTATAAAAGCGTTCACAATATTTCTAAAAGTCATGTAGCTTTATTAGAAGATCGTATGGATGTGCCAGTGGATATTGTTGTTAAACAAGAACCAGATGATATCGATTTTGACGAGGATTTGTGCGAGAATGATTTAAATAACTCTAAAGGAAGATCATTAACCGATACCTTTGATTGCGAGATGTGTCCAGAAATATTTCTTAATTTTGAAACATTAGCGAAACATTATGAAAATGTTCACAATACAAATCCAATTCATATGGTTACAAAGAAAAATAATGATGGTAAACGAAAAGCGAGAAATCGAAAGAATTATGAATGTAACCATTGCAAAAAACAATTTTCTACTCGCAGTTTATTGTGGAATCACATTGGTGTATGCGGCAGAGATAGTGAATTTAACATGCAAAATATTGCACCTACGTCTATTTTAGAAACTCGTTTAAAAAATAATAATCAGATAAAGAAGGAAGAAGTTTCGTCGTTTATGAATGAAACGAATTTAAACATTCCAGATTTTAATTTATTTGAAGATATAAATCTACAATTATCAGCACAGAAACCTGTACCAGAACTTATGCCATTGTCCCATGTGAAACCACCTGCAACTAAATGTTCAAGGAAGGATTCTCGGAAAGTTTATGACGAATCAACGAATACCGAATGTTCATGTGAAGTTTGCGGTAGAACATGGCCAGGTAAGAAACACCTGTGGCAGCATCTTATTCGTTTCCATAGACCACATGCAGCAGTAACCTGTGGTGTTTGTTTAAAATTATGTCAATCTTATGAAGACTTATCTGATCACTTAAAGGCTACGCATGAAGCATTAATAACTTGTGAAGGGAATAATTTCACATGTAAAACTTGCGGCAGATATCACAATGCTAGAAGTAAATTATTATTACATATGAGCGTTCATAATTACGTTGGAAAATTTTGGTGTCAGAAATGTCAAGAAGGTTTTGAAAGCGATAGTCAATTTTCCGAGCATCTATTAACATGTAAAAGGAAAATCAAATCAACAAGAAGTAATTCAGAAGATATGAAGAATGAGAATGAAAATGAAAATGAGAATGAGAATGAGAATGAGAATGAGAATGAGAATGAGAATGAAAATGAGAATGAGAATGAGAATGAGAATGAGAATGAAAATGAGAATGAGAATGAGAATGAGAATGAGAATGAGAATGAGAATGAGAATGAAGAGAAGGGTAGTTTGATAGGTGATGAAACTTCGATCATCGAAGAAATTGATGAAATAGAAGAATATATTGATACCGAATCGGAAGAAGATGGTGTTACTCAGGAATATACTAATAGCGAAAACTCGGAACATTCTGGAAGTTTGGATAGTGGCAGTAATAATAGTATGAGCAATGGAGAGGAGGCAGAAGGAGAAAATGATTTTGAAGCTGGGTCTAAATCTAATAACAGAACTATTACTACCGAAAGTGACGATACAAATTCAGAAAATGTAGGGACGATTAAAAATCAAGATTTAAATGATATGAATCATTTCGAAATAAACAACGAAGATAAGAAAAAAAACAAAAATGAGGAAGATAATTTAAAAATCAAATTATTGAGTCCTGAAACTATAAGAAATTGCAATGAAATAAATAAACAAAGAGAAGAAAATTTGAATTTAACCGAATCCTTGAACGGCGCTAAATTGAGCAATTTTCACGAAAAGAAGGATGGAGGAAGAAGAACCCAAGTGGATTTTACAGATGAAGAAGATGACGGTCCACCTGTTTTGAGTCCAATAATGCCTTTATTAGAACAGGAATCGGTACAACGTAATAATCCAAAAGATGACACAAGACACAAGCTTGTTCCGATGGTAACAATGAATGACGTTAAAACATCGGGAATGCATGAGTTATCTGAAAATTGTAACAATATTGAAAAAAATACCATACCATCGATTGCCAATCCTATTAATTTTTATGAAAATGCAGTTGACGATAAGAATAGCGTTGAATATGAATGCGAGGATTTTGAAAATATGGATAATGACGAAGAAGACAGTATGTCGATCAATGATGATGGACAAATGGAAATAGATGAGCAAATGGATATAGACGAACAAAACGTAGATTGTAATAATGAGAACGGATACGAAAAATTGGATATTAGTATAAATGATTCTGAAATAGATACTTACGATGATAATTTAGACGAAGAGATGAAATATGACTCTAGAGATACTAATGTACAAATTCATAATTTGGATGGAGCTGTTTTAATGGTAACTAATGATTCCGAGGGTAATCAAATTTTAATTCAACCAAACGTATTAACTATAGGAAACGAGGATTGTAATGCAGGTACAACAGCGTTCATTTATGAAGAAACGAATGAGTACGAAATGGAAGATTACAGGATAGTACAGCAAGAAGGAAGTTCTGATAACATTCACAATATATCGTTTACTCAAGAAGAAGCTGACAATGAGGATGAGGAGGAAGAGGAAGAGGAAGAGGAAGAGGAAGAGGAAGAGGAAGAAGAAGAGGAAGAAGAAGAGGAAGAAGAAGAGGAAGAAGAAGAGGAAGAGGGAGAGGGAGAGGGAGAGGGAGAGGGAGAGAGAGATGGAGAGAGAGATGGAGAGGAAGAGGGTGAGGAAGAGGGTGAGGGAGAGGGAGAGGAGGATAGCATAGAAGGTATCGAAGAAATTGATACAAAATAACATAATATGAGTGCCAAAAGCGAACAATTTAACGTGTAAGACTGTAACAAACGTGGGTGTAAGATAAAAGAAATATCGATGAGGGTCCATAAATGAGAGGCGGTCGTGTTTAAGATAATGTCGTATGTACCTTGAAGAAAAGTGATGAGATGATGAATGTATTGTGTACAGTAATAGTAATAAGTACAAATATTTCTAGCTTTTGACTAATTTTTTATAGAATTTTCATATAGAAAATATAATGTACGAGATATATCACTATACCGAGAGTATCACATGCATGGATGTATCGTATTTACATTACATATATATATTTACACAAATATATATATATATATATATTATAACATAAATATATTATAATATAAAAATATATATTTGTGTAAACAAAAGGTATATATGCCTTAGGAAAACTGCAAGCTTCCAAAATCTAATTTTAATCGGTAATAATGTATATATATGTGTATATATATATTGCAATGACGAATAATTGATAAAAGTTGAATTTTATAGTGAAACTACGTTCATTATTATTTTGGATATAGACAAATTCTATATCGTTTGCGTACAAGTACACATGTGTCAAATGCTAAAGTTATCTTAGCATGATTTGTTAGAAAATCTATTAGACATACATAGGCAGGCCTCGAAAAAAAAAATGAAACAAAAAAAGAATTATGATTTCTCAGATATTCCTTGAAATGATTTGATTAAAAAAAAAAAATATTTTTCACTAATATTCTTTTAATCTAAATACGAGAAACAAAAAGGAAATCGCGTATTATTACCTTAACGCTTTAAACGTGCACTGATATTATATGTTTAATTATTCATTCCAAAATAATTTCTAAGTAATTTTCTTCTATTATTATTATTATCATTATTATTATTATTATTATTATTATTATTATTAATAGTAATATTAGTTACATAACAAAAAATTAATAAACATGATCGATCTATTCTAACTTATTCAAATGAAATCGTAACCACGCGGAGAGTGTGTCAAAAAAAAAAAGAAACGTTCAATTGTAAGCATGATCGGTTTGCACGTGATTTGTTTCTTTATATTTTTTACGTACACACACTTAGGTATTAAATATACTAATTATGTTTTCTTACAATTTTTTTTCTCTTTAATAGTACACGTTAAATTATATCTATCATTATTTTATTTATAACAAATTAATTTTCAATTTTTTCTTTATTCCCTTTCTTCTGTTTTTTTCTTATATTCCTTTTCTCTGTTTGCATACAATTCCAGTAAAATATTATTAAAATATTAATATTATCATTTTATCAAGCATAGTTCAAGATACAAGTTAATATCATTATCATCATTATTATATCTTTTTATTTATTTATTAAATAAAAAGTTTGTAGCATTATTTTACTAGTTTTACCAAATTTATGATCCAATAGCACCTGGTCGATGTGTATATAAATATATGTACATATGTTTTAATATTTTTTAATATAGTATAATATATTAAATAATATTTAATATATTTAGTAAATTAACTAATATACGTTTATTTTAATTATAATAATAATAGTTATTATTATTATAGTTATTCTTATTTTTAATATCATTATCATTATTATTAATATCATTATCAATGTATTTGTTTCATTTATTAATTTCTTAGTTTTAGAACGATCAGAAAAAGAGTGTGTGTGACAATCTTATTCCTTTTTTTTTTACATTTAATACTTACTTCTCTTTATTATAACATGTAACAAATATTTCACAATTCCATTCCACAATTCATCGGTTAAATTAATATTAAAATTTGTAAACAAAAAATGACAAAAAATGCATTGTGTATCGTGAAACATTATTTTTTACTGTACAGATATAAAAATTATATGCATAAGTATAATATATACATAAATAAATGAATAAATAAATAAATAGATAAATAAACTAATAAATAAATAAATTGCCGATCCATTTGTCGAAGTTTTATTTGACATGGTTTAAAATGAATATGTGTATATATATATACATCTCATTCTACATCTACATTTCTAATAATAATTGAAATAAAATAATGATATAACAACTCGTACGATTTATTATGACTTATCTATGAACAAAAATTAATTTAAAACTATAATAATATAATCTTTTGTAGATATGCATTCTTTGTAGCATATTAAAAAGTCAAAAAAAATATTTACCTAAGAAATTCAAATTATGTATTATGATGTAGGTATTTATATGTACAATATATAAATTTATTATGAGAGGGAGAGAGAGAGAGAGAGAGAGAGAGAGAGAGAAAGAAAGAAAGAGTGAAAGATGTGAAAGATGTGAACATTCATAATAAATAAATCATATATATAGATATATGTATTTGAATTAACATGTTATGTACATATACATACATTAAATTAATTAAGAAATTATTATAATGATAATGCAAAAGAAAACTAATTGATTTAATAATTATTATCAAGTGATATGATAATATTCCGTCATCTTTAAGTAACTATTATATATTTATCTAAATTTAATTTATAAACTTGAAGATATTGTAAATTGTGAGAGATTAAGCACACACAGATACATACATACACTCGTACACATAATATATTCGAAGCCATGTATAAATAATAGTAATAGTTATTGTAATAATAATAATAATAATAATAGTAATACTAATAGTAATAATAAAAATAATAATAATAATTATGATAATAGTTTACAATGTGATCGTCTGTAATATGAGTTAGAATAATACAAAATTTAAGCTCAATTAGGGGACGTCTACGAAAAGTCCTTGCAATTTTAGATATTTAATTAATATTTAATTAAGTAACTTCCGAACGGTATTATCGCAATTGGTGTGGATTAAGAAAAGAAGACAAAGATTTGTCAAAATATCAAGACTTTTTACACGATTAACGTGAAAGAAACAAATACATTAGGAAAAATGTTGACAAAATAGATCGTAGAGAATCATCATCTATACAGGGTGTCCCAGAATAATTGGGGAAATATTTTACGTATTAAGTACGTATCAAACAATAAAAACAAATTTCATACAAACGTGTGTTCCATTTGTGGTGTTATTCTTTTCGAATTATTATCGACAAAATTTATATTTATTTATTTAGAAAAAAAAAAAAAAAACAAAAATAGTAATTTTCAAAATGATTTTTGAGTATCTTGATAGAATTCTGCAGAGATTCCTTATCGATATACCAATTTGCAAAACCTTATCTGTTTAACTTTCTTCATATATCCTAAATTTGTTTGAAACTTTGATAACTTATTTTACAAAGGACTTTCAATATCGGTCTGTGGTGGAAACTTCTCGTGCAGAATAGATTTCAAATAACCATGCTAATAAAAATCGAAAGAAAAGAAATAAGAAATAAAATAAAAAAGAAACTAGTAGGACATATATTTGTATAAACTTTCGTTTGTTTGTTTGGATATGTTTAAAGTCACCCCAAGAATATATTTCAATTATTCCGGGACACATCCTTCATATTCCAATCATTTTTAATATACACGATATTAAGGCTAGTAACAATAAAACGTAAAATATAAAAAAATCGATTAAGGTAAAATAAATTTAATAGAAATGATATATTTGTATATAAACATTTTTGTTTGGGATATTCCAAAACCACTCTCCTCAAATATTTCTCATTCATTCTGATATTATTATAATCCTTGTTTATTCCAATTGTTTTAATATACATGATCAAGGCTAGTAACAATATATATATATATATACATATATGGTTTAAAAATATGTATAAATAATCTTGAAAAAAAAAAGAATGTACATTTTGTAATGTTTTTTATTAAGTTTCTTTTAAGCAATAATCTAAGGTGTACGTATTAATTAATGCAATTGTTAACAATATATCGTTTCAAATTTCATTGCAATCTTATTGATCGATTTTAATAACATACAAACGAACAACATTATTAATAATAGTAGCAACAACAACAACAACAACAACTATTTGCATTACGTGAATATATTATCTTTTTTATGATTGACTGAAATAAAAATGTGAGTAAGAGTATGTGAGAGAAAAAGAGAAAGAAACGAAAATAGAATTAATTAAGTAATTAATCGATTAACTGTAAAATATATAAACTTTAAAAATATACACATATAGATAAAGAAAATAATAATAATAATATTAATAATATTAACAATAGTATTAATAATAATATTAAAAATAATAATAATAATAATAATAATAATAATAATCGCGATTTTACATTTTAAGACGTAGAGAGAAAAAAGACACAAGAGTATTTTTTCCACGGCTGTTCTGCTGCGCAGAGATGAAAAAAGAGAAAAAGAAAGAGAAAGAAAGAATGAGAGAGAGAGAGAGAGAGAGAGAGAGTGAGAGTGAGAGTGAGAGAGTGAGAAAAAGAGGATATCATTAGTATGGTATCGTTAATGTTTTATTAATTATGATGTTGTAGATTCAACTTTACTGATTAAAGAGCAACGTTGAAGCTTTTCAAACGCAGATATATATTTTTGTTTTCATATCTTCTACGATGCTAAAAATAAACAAACAACAACACTTATTGCAATATAACAATCCTTTTTTTTTTTTAAATAACATTAAATAAATCATTTATCTCTTATTCGATATATCTGATAATTGGGGAGAGAAAATAAACGAAAAAAAAAAAGAAAGAAAAGATTTACGATGAAAATTCGATCGTAGATGAAAATGATTAATTTATTTTTTGATTTGGTTGTTTTGTTTTTTGCTTTTTCACGATCGATGATGAGAGAGAAAATGAAGAAAAATAGATCTATGTAAATCACTATTCGGAAATTAAACCAGACTAATTGATCATGATTTGTATATATATATATATATATGGTGCTAATAAATATAATATTAATAATAAATAAAATAAATAAATTCATATTAATAATAAAATAATAATAATAATAATAATAATAATAATAATAATAAATAAATAATTGAACACCATTTGAATAGAACGATTAACGCATTATGAATCCTTCATTGCATTTTATTCTTATCTATGAAACATCAAGTTTTAGGAAAGACTATAATAATTATTAACGATAATAAGATTTATTATTCAGATTTACAAGGCTTTTACTCGAGCTTACTTATGTAAGAAGATTAAGAAAATGATGAATACAAGGAAGATGATTAATGGACCTTTGTAAAATAGCTTTCGTAAAAACGAAGTTAAAAAGAAGAGAGAGAGAGAGAGAGAGAGAAAATTGAGGTAAAGTCAAAGAGTCAAACTACAAAATACGATCGAAAGGGAAACGGTTTTTTAGTTTTACTTTTTTATGGACAGACTATCGTTTGAAATTATACGATCATTTGACAAAATGATTAAAAGTTTGCTCAAATGATTCCCATTTGATGTCCCGTGTAATTTTTCAATAAAAAATCAATAGTTCGTTCAAAATATTCATAATTACGTTAAATATTTGTTTATTTCAAAAATAAATCGTCTATTTCGTAATTCCTGAAATTTTTGTTTATGCACTTTTAATTTATAACAAATTCAATATACGTAAGAATTTTTTTTTACCAATCGATTGATATTTTATTATTATTATTATTATTAATATATATATATATATGTATATTTTAAATTTTATTATTAATTTTTAATTGAATATCTCCCATCAACTTGTTATGCAAGTAATTAGCGATATAAGAGACAAAGTTTACAGCTTATTATACAGTCTGGTGTATGCTTTAGATAGTATTATATATAATAAATTTGATGTCCCTTTAAATTGTGGAGTCAAATTATGCAGAAAGTTACCGAACCATAAAATAATTTGAAATTGAGTAAATTAAGTTTTGTGGATTTTCATTTAAAACAAACCCAAACAAGCATATTTATTTTCTAGATTTTACAATACTTTTCAATGGCGTTTATTTAATAGCGTAAAAATATAATTAATATTATATTAATATTTTAATACATATAAATAAGTAAAATGAAATTACGGTTTGATTTTTTAATAATTGGTACAGTATCCGAATTGTTTTAAGAGTTGGTAATTTTTGTTAAATTGTTATTATTATTATTATAATATTTATTTATTTATTAAATTTTTCTTCATTCTCTTTCTTTGCTAATCTGAAATATTATTATTATTATTATTATTATTATTGTTATTGTTATTATAAGTTAAAATAATATTTAATTTCTCTCTCGTTTCAGTAGTATTACAATGATCGTAGATATCGTTAGACGAATCTTGAGTAAATTTGAAAACGCAGAATATTCTTGCACTCCGGATTCCGTTCACCCATCAAGTTCGTCATAGGAGTGCATCTATATGGATCAGTGAGTATTATCCATGAATAGAATCGTTGAAACCGAGCGTTCTAATCTAACAATTGTTGAAACGTGAATTTCCGAGGTTTCATCGCATTAAAATAGATTTTCGTTGAATATGAAATGGTCCTGTTCGGGCTATGATTAAATAAAGAATTATAATATTTCGATAAATTCAACCCTAACTTGAGTGTAAATTAAGTATTTAATAATTAGGTCAAGTTTATTTTTACTCAAATTCATTATTATAAATAAAAAAATATTTTATTTACATACATAATCGAATTTTATATATACAAAATAATAATAATAATATTAATAATAATAATAATAATTATTATTATTAAATAACATATTAGATATTAATTATAATAGAGATATCACTAATAACATTATATTATCTCAATCAAGAAATTGGTTATTATAATGAAATGAGATTTTGTATGTATTTAATTATTGATCATTAACTGAAAATGTGATCCTTATGATAGAATAAATAGTACAACGAACCGTATTCTCTAATAAGATTTCTAATTTAATGGTCGCTTGATCAAACGACAGCCTATACGTGTATATGTGTGTTTGTGTGTGATTGTTGCCATAACAAATATCTCGAAACACGATTTTCAGATTTCGCACTAACTCACGATTTTACTTTTACTTCTGAGAAATTATTTATATTCGATACATTTGAATGGAATAATATTTTTCTACATATAACTTCATCGATATAGAATTCGAATTGTAACGAATAAACATTATTCGGAATAATTCTGTGTAAAGAAATGAAGTTACATATCAATTAAGGATATTTTTGCAACGGGTTGCACAAATTTTACAACGGTATAATTAACTCAACTCTTCCCCCTACCCTAGTAAAATGATATAATCAAATAATAATTGCATTCCTACTATTTGTGATCGCACGCGCGTACACACACACACACACATTGATATTATTTCAGGATAAATTTGATAAATGTTACCTCGGTTATATTTTAACATCGACCGATGGTCAACGATTTTATCGAATAAACAAATCCCTTAAAAAACAAACAAACAACGAACAAACAAACAAATAAGAGAAAGAAAGAAAGAGAAAAAAAAGTAAGGATATCCACAACAAAACATGACATAGAATCCTTTTTTCAAGGATTCGGTTCAATGAAATATGGATAGCACTAAATCATTTAAGAAAGTAACATTTCGTTAGTAACAACACTCCGTACCTAGAGATACACGTAAACGTACAGGTTGCACACAGACTTACTATACATATACATATTAACACGAATTGATTAGGGAAAAGGTCCTGGTAGAGTCTAGTGAAGGGAAAAGATAGAAGCACAGCAACAAGAGGTACAGCTCGGCTGATAGGCTTCCTCTGGAACTCGAATTCACCATTTTCACCACCGGCAGCACCAGCACCAAGCACCAGCACCTGCACCCCACAGTTACTACCACCACCACCACCACTACCACCACCATCTACTACCCACTAACACAGTAACACATTGGAGTACCACCACTACAACTAAAACATAACCAGTAGGAGCAACCGTCATAGTCCGTAGATTTTCCACGTTCTCTTCCTGTGTGTGTGGTGAAGGAGGGGGGGAGGAGGAGGGACAACGAAACCGTTGTCGTCCGTGTGTTCGTAGATTGGATAAATGTGTTGGGGGGGTACATGTTAACGTATCTCTCGTGGAAAGTCCAACAGCGCCAGAGAGGAAAGGTTGGGGTGGGGAACGGGGGATAGAAGGGGGTGGTTGTGCGTGTGTGGGGTATCGTTTGGTTCGATACGAGCGTGCGAGCGGCAAACGCGGAGTCGGCTGTTCGCGGACAGTGCCGCCACAGCTCTCGAAAGAGACGCCCGTGATTTTGCACCCCCGCTCGAAGCAGAATCTACCGGACTATACGACGAGGGTGCACCACGGCTCTCTTCTTCTACCCGTCTATCTCTTTCTTTTTCTTTTTCTTCCTTTTTTTCTTCTCCTTCTCCTTCTTCTTCTTCTTCTTCTTCTTCTTCTTCTATTTCTATTGCTATTTCTATTCTTATTTCTATTTCTATTTCTATTATTACATTTCTTCCTCTATCCTTCCTTCCTTTATTTCTATCATTCTCTCTCTCGCAATACCTCCAACCCTTTACCCACGTTTACCCTTTACCTTTCAACCCTTAACATTTGTCCTTATTTTATTCTTATTTTTATATTTCCTTCTTCTTCCTCCTCTTCCTCGTTCTCTTTTCGCTTCTTATTTTTCTTACTCTTCTATTATATTTTCCTTTACTCCGACTTATTATTATTTTTGTTATTCACCTATTTCGTACCCTTTTTTCCCTCGTCCCTTCCCTGGTGGACGACGTCGTCCACCTTCTCCTACTTATGAAAAATCGACTACGAGCGAGCTCGTAACGTGCGTTTTTATACCGCTGCTAACTTAAACGTACTACACACGTAATACAAATTCGCGAGTGCACTTTTGAAGGGAATTTATCAAAAAAAAAAATAAAAAAAAAATAAATAAGGGGTTGAAAGGAAAAGGAAGGAAAAGGTGGAAGAAAACAAGCGGAGAGGAAGGTGCTGGAGTAATAAATAAAAAAGGAGGAAAAGAGTAGGAGAAGAGGAAGAGGAAGAGGAAGAGGAAAAGGAGATAAAGGAGAACAACACTTAACAGGCCTCCCGATATTTTTGTGATTGTGAGATGGTGTTCGTGAACGTGCTGATGTTGGTTGCTACCCTCTGGTTGGTGATGTTCGCGGAACTTTAGTCGAAAATATTCTAAAACGAGTTCTCTCTCTCTCTCTCTCTGTTTTTCTTTTTCTTTTTTTCATTCTTTTTTTCGTTTTGTTTTTGTTGCATTTTATTTTATTTATACTGACGGTTTCGATTTAACGTGGGTTTTATGAATTAGAATAAGCCCTTATGCGTCATTGCATTTCATTACTTTATTCCTTTCGTTACATACGCACATACATACACACATATATAGAATTACAGAACGTATTTCAGTTCGCGCGCGTTGTATGCGTTCGTTCGTTCGTTCGTTCGTTCGTTCGTCCGTTCGTAACGTGTGTCTATATATATTTGTTTATTTTTTTCTTTTTTAATATAAACTACGACGATTATAAACCCTTTTAAAGTAAACATAATTGAAGAATAAAAACAATTGTGCAAAGAGAGCATTGGCTCCGGCATTGGTGCAGAGAGGCCAATGACTCCTGCAAGGGCGTAACGCCCCCACGTCGATAAAATTTTCGTTCGAACTCTCT
Organism: Mischocyttarus mexicanus; assembly: GCA_023678845.1. Taxonomy (NCBI): domain Eukaryota; kingdom Metazoa; phylum Arthropoda; class Insecta; order Hymenoptera; family Vespidae; genus Mischocyttarus; species Mischocyttarus mexicanus. The sequence goes on along the minus strand of JACGTP010000008.1, from coordinate 312,054 downwards.
TTTCCAAGGAATCGGTGTTCCTCTTACTTAAAAAATAATTATCATTGTCGTTATCGTCATCGTCATAATCATCATCATCATCATCATCAACATCATCATGATAATAATAATGATGATGATGATGATCATCATCATTATGATACGCGAACGCACAAGCGCGAGTTATCTTTGCACTCGACAGGATGTTGAATCGCCGATAAACTGAAGGGAGGATAGAATATGATGTTAGGAAGGGTCAGGGTGATCGACCCGTAAGCCAACCACCTGACACACAAACGCACACACACATATATACAAAACACACACACACTCTCTTTCTCTTTCTCTCTCTCTCTCTCTTTAACTTTTTCTTTCTGTCTTCTTCTCATTCCTTTATCAACAGGAAATACCTCACGAATTGGTGTCTACCTAGCTTGGAACTATTCCAAAATACAGAAAAGGCGAGACAGAGATAGAGAGAGAGAGAAGTATTTACAAGCGGGTTCCCTGTTTTCATGGCTTTCGTGAATCCCGATGAACGTTTCTCACAAGCCACTCTAACATCCTCTACCCAACTACTACCGCAAAACACGACTACCTCACTTGACTTCCTATTCGATCCGTGACTTCCATAGATTCGTTCCAACCTATCCAAACTAAAGACCTACAATCCTCTTCCCTCTTATCCACCCTACCATTCCTTAACCCCAACTCCGTGGTGGTCTTCGACAAAGAACAAGACTTCCATCAAGTTCACGCTTTGGATAGATTAGTCAACGATTCCTCGTCCTCGTCGTTGTCGTCGTAGTCTCGGATAGCTTGACAAAATACTTCCCTAAGTTAAACGTAATATTTGTCTGTTAGCACGATCAGGAACCTAGATTTATGAGGCTTTAAAGGGATCATCGTTTGATAAAGTTGGATTAATTTATCATTTAGATTAGAGAACGATTATTATTCAGGGGAGGGGGATATTTTTGTCTTTGATCGATTTTGTTAGTTTTGAAGGATAAGAAAGAAATGAGGATGGAGAGAGAGAGAGAGAGAGAGAGAACTTCGATCGGGGACGATTAAATTAGGGAAATAATTTGTTTTTACTTTTTCTAAGAAAAAGGAAATTAATCGAAACGAGGGATGATGGTATTGTATTAAAATAAAAAACGAAAACAAAAGAAAAAAGAAAGATAAGAAAATAAAAAAATTGGGAAAAAATAAATAAATAAATAAAGAAAGAAGAAAAAGCGGCTAGGGACGTTTTTCTTAGAAATGAAGAAGAACATTAACGAGTTGACAAATGCCGGCGTTATGATTCGTCGGGAAGAATATATCGACGATGAGTTCTTGCCTTTGGTTCTACGAGGAGAAGGTTACGATAGTTATTAACGAAAAAGTTAGTGAAGATAGGAGTAGAAGAGATCAAAGGAAGATAGGAAGAAGGAGAATAAGGAGGAAGAAAAAAAGAGAAAGAGAAAGAGGAGGAGGAGGATTAGGAGGAGAAGGAGGAGGAGAAGAAGGAATAAGAATAACAAGGTGATATCGATAGGATCATCTGAGATGGAAGGTACAAGGTGATGAATAAAGAGCAGAGATCCCAATGATATCTCGGCGAGGTGGAAGCGAGGGGTGTAAAGGTCCACCCAGTAGTCCGCTTAGTAGCGGTTCCGAGGACAACGGATTCGTTAATCGTCCTCGGGTGGCGGGTCTATACGTTAAAAATCTTAGCAGAGAAGAACTGGATAGTTTGGCGGAGGAAGGTATTTATGGACCAAAGGGTGACCCTAACGAGAGAAGAAGGAACGGTGGTAGTCAAAGAAGTTTGAATCTACCCGGTCCTAGTCGCGAATTCGAAGGACATCATCGTTATCCCGTTGCAACATCGAGAACACCCCAACCACCTAGAAGATCGGCCATTGGTGTTAGATACAATGAAACCGAAAGAAGACTCGATCATCATGGTTCAGTCCCGATTGAACGTGTTTGGTCTAGGCGTTGTTTCGACGAGGGTTCGAGGCACAACTCACCTGTCCGCGAATCCTTCGGATCGGTCGACAGTTGGAAGTCGCCTCTTGCCATGCGAAGAATCGGCAATTCGCCAAGAGGAAGTTCCTTGGATTTGCGTCAAGGAGTATCCAAGGATTCAACCAGATCCACGAGTTCACGTAACACGGATTTTGCGTTCGAAAGGAGCCGTTCGAGGAGTCCAGAGGAACCGCCAGTTCCACCGCCTAGAAGGACCCGTACGACGAGACAGGAAGACGATAATAATCGGATCGAATTGGAATCGCCGAAGAAACAACAACCGGCTAGACGCTCGCCACCTCCTTACGCGGGTTTGAGCCCACCCGAATATACGGTTTACGACGATTATGATTACGAGGATAGCCTGTCCAGGCTTTTTCCAAGATGCGCTTCTACGGCGAGACCCTACGCCGAGAGTCCTCAGTACGATAAATCACAGATAACGAAGATTTCCAATCGTGACATTACCGGTGTTACTGAGACCGAATTGATACAATCTATGACGAAGGATATTGTTGATGATAAAGAAGAAGATTCTAATCAAGTTGATAAGATGCGCGATAAATCTAGTCCGATTTCTACTAGAGAGGACGATCGTAGGAAGGATTCACCGATTAAAAAATCATCGAGAGTTCAGGATAGTACGAGATTGCGTCCACCGTTGGTTGGTACTGCTGGTACCTCGGCGGATTCTGGTACCGGCGATACCGGAAGTGCCGAGATTCAAGCGGACACTATGGGAACACCAAGGGAAAGCTCTACCATAGCACTCGATACGATAGTTGTTAACATCGAAGGCAAATCTCCTGGCTCTAAGACACCCGGCAAGGCTGCCAAACAAACGGTCAAACCTTTTACCAAAGAAAGCCTGGACAGGATAGAAAATCGTACGGTACAATTGGTCAGGGATTATGGATTTCAACCTAAAAGGAAGATGTCTGTTGAGGATGGTGCCGTATTACCAATGAAATTTGAACCTTTCCCTACCGAACTTTATGGCAGACCACTCGAAGAAATCGATAACTTTATATACGACGAGGTAAGCTAGATATTGAGATTCTTTTTTTAAATATCCCTTTCTTTTATATATATAATATTATCAAAACTTCATTATCAAAATCTTAATTAAGGACGGTATAATAATAATAATAATAATTATAATAATGAAAATGAAGTAACTTCGTTTCATTTTCTCTTTCTCTTTTAAGGATACTTAAAATGAACGTTATTATAGTTCTATAAAACCTAAATATCATAGTAACTAACGGTTAAGTGTGCGATAATAAGCACGCAATCGTTTAAAACTTAACTACGCAAATACATTGGACAGGGTAAAATTAAACTGAATGGTTTAAAGTGGTGCAAAAAAGAAATAGATATAAGAAGGAGAATTTGTTTTAAGTATCGTTTACTTTTGTGATGATCTCTTAGAAAGGATTACACCTGTATAAAATTTTGTTTTAAATGAAACTGTCTCTCTCTAACTCTCTTTCTCTCTCTCTCTTTCTATTCACCACCCGTTGCTTCTCTCTTTGACGACGTGATTTTACCTTGTTTCGCGTTTATCCTAACGCTACTTGCTTCCTCCTAACTATTATAATGTTGCATGTGAAATTGGTATTTAAACTTGTTAAAGGGAATTTCTACGAAAATGATGACATTATTCTATTTATCAAAAAACACCAAATAATATTATCGATATTTTCATACCGTCTTGCAATATTACAATATCGACGTATGTTATTTATCGTTAACGTCATTTAACATCTGATCAAAGAAAAATGATATCCGTTTGACGATTAATGATTATAAAACGATTCTCTAATTCTGGAGACAAATCTTATAGAATATTGGAATCTAGTAAAAACATTTATTTAAAATAAATTTAAACGATTTATATGAACGACGAAAAGACAATATACGTGATAAGAAATTATTAGAAAATATATTGCGAACGTTTATTAAAAATCTCAAAACGGATTTGAAAGATTAAATTCTTCAATATCGATGTAGAAAATAATTAAACAATTATCTCGCATAGATTAAGAATTGAATCATTTAATCGGGTAAACAAAAAAATATGTAGAAAATATTTAATAACACTAAAGAAGAATAGTTTTATCCTTTTATTGATTGATTCTACGAATTGATTCTTAGATCTCATAGTTCAGTTAGATTTGACACTTTGGTGTGGTACTTTAGAAAGAGCGTAAAGTTTTATTTATTACAATCGAATACTCGGGCAGATATATAGATGAGAGAAATGTGCGGGTTCATGTTTTAATACCATCTTTCTCTCTCTCTCTCTTTCTCTCTCTCTTGGTGAAACGGTATAGGCTCACAATGCGGAGGCACCCTTACGTCACGGTAAATGCAAACAGTGTTGCGGAACCTTGCGTGAAAAGAGCTCTGACGAAGGCTATTGGAAATCCTTTCACAATGGAATAACGGAGATCCATTTCGCGTGTATAGAAGACACGAAGCTATATAGGGAGTAGGACGGTTTTCGTGAAAGATAGAAAAAGGAGAGAGAGAGAGAGAGAGAGAGAGAGATAGAAGAAGAAGAAGAAGAACTAGAAGTAGAAGAAGTAGAAGGAGCAGTCTTATCGAGAAGAAAAGAGATAGGAGATAGATAGATAGATAGATATATAGAAAGAGAGAGAATTTTTTTCAAACGAACTTCTTTGTACCATTTTGGGACACATAGTACATATGTATGATATGCATATACGATGTATATAGTATATATATATATATATAAATATATATATAAGATGGCGAGAAAAGTTCTTTAATGGACCAAAACTTCTTAGATGGGCCTAAAGTTTTCTTCATAATTTTATTAATTATTTTTTGTCTCTCTGTTGTTGTTTCTTCTTTATTATTACTTATTAATGATTATTATTTCTTTAAACGTTATTACGTGAAATTACTGAATATAATTTATAAAATTATTATTTTAATTGCAATCTTTTAGTAAAGAGTAATTGATTTTCAAATTGTTGAGTCCTATTTTAAGAATTTTTAGATTACCTGTTAGATTAGGATAAATAAAATTGAATTTATTGTTAGTTCATACACACACAGATATATTTCCTTTTTGAATCTACCAAGATTACTTTTCTAGATCTGTCTTAGAAAATATAGAAAACTTGATAATGCGAACGTTGCCTTTGGAAATAAGTGATTGTAGTAATGGTGGTAGTTGGGATGAGAAGAAGAAGGTTAAGGAGGTAGTAGTAGTGGTAGTGGTGGTGGGATTAAATGGAAACGCTTTCGACATTCGATGTGAATACGGATCAATGTCGATAGACGACTTGGTAGAAATCGTTCGAAGAGATTGCATAAGAGGGTCAGTTAGAGATAGCAACTATGTGTATACCTTCTAGGAATATATGGATCATTATATCGAGAAACTTTCAATATAACTATGCGGAAATTAACTTTTCTTCTTTTCTTCAGTTACTTCCGGTTACGATCATGATTTATTTACATCTTATGATTGATATTAGACATATTATATATATGAAAAGTAATTAATTTTTTTTTTTAAATCATTTAGAAATGTTTAATCGACTTAGAAACTTTTTACCTTCCTATCCCCTAAGAAACTTATAGGACGTCCTAATATATATTTTGTTATTTTATTCATATATTGACTCATTCGAAATTAACGTTTCTGTCCTTTGTTGGAATAGATCATTTAGATGGTTGTTTTATTGGTTTTTTTCTTTTCCATCCAATATAGACACAAAAGTTAGAATCGTGGTAGAATTGCAAGGTAAAAATCGATGAGCGTGTAAACGCGTGACGTTTAAGTTACCCCGATGCTTAGCACCGTACGTACTCCTGTTGCCTATGTGTATTACTCATTCGTATTCTCGTAAATTCAAACGTTGTAAATGTGGGGGAGTATATAACAAATCGAAGCGCTCACCAAGCCGACAGTAGTTACGCTTGGTGTCTAGTCAGACTTTATTAGTCTACTGCTACCACCACAGCATAGCACGTAGCACACATCAGAGCATAGCACGGCACATCACAGCACATCACACCACAATACCGCACCAAGTCACACACGTCACACACCACTTTGCATACAGGTGACACCTCGAAAAAGGAACGATCGAAACTGAACGTTAGCGTATTAAAATCGTTGAAAACAAAAGCAACCGATCGATCACGATCGATTCTCATTCGCTAGACACGCGAACGAAGTCTCGCGGTTGGTCAGTTAATCTTTGTCGACTTTAACCTTTTTTTTGTCTTCCTTTTTTTTTTATTTTCTCTCCCTCTAGGTTAAAACATATCTTTATATATATATATAGATACGTATAATAATAGTATATACATATTTATAAATATACATGGATATTTTGATGTATATGTGCACTATAAAATAATTATTTTTATATTTACGTTTATGGCAGTGTACTATTATTTTAATTTTGTGTAAATACACTTTAATGTTATTAAAATATATATATTTATTAATTTCGTTTAGATAAAAAATTCAATTGAAATATAATATACAAAATTATGATAAACTCACCGATGAAATTATTTGTAAATAAATTTCATTAATTTTGCCTAATGTTACCGATAAAATAAAAACTATATTACAAAATTCTAACAAATACATATACACATATAAAAATAATTCAAAACAAAAAGAAAATATAAAAGTAATACAGGAATGCGGAGAAAACAAGTAGATCCATTCATTATAATGTAAAAGTGAGTGCGTAGTTGACAAAATGCGTTCAATACTTTCATCTTGGTGTTTTAATTATCGTCATTATTTCTCATTGTCCTTCTCGGACAACAAGTTACCCCCTCCTATCCTTCTCCCAGCCCCGCCACCGTCCCCTCGTCACCCCCTCCTTGATGTCTTTTAATGGAAAGTTTACACGCTGACATTCTGAACAATCTAGACTGAAATATCCCGATATATCTGATGGCAGCTATTCCCCGAGACTTTCATAAACCATCAGAGTGTAGAATCGAATTGACACACATATTCCACTATTCGCGGCACTAGCAATTTCCAAGATACTCGTAAACCACATCTTTGCACGACGCTTTATTGGAAATGGCCTTGTGCATATACATTTATATATGTATATAATATTATATTAATATGCATAATACAGTTATACATATTAATATATATCTAATATATAGGTTAGAGTCTTTCTTGATTATTCCAATTATTTTAACAGTCAAAGAATCTTATATAAAACATAGTTTTCAAATTTTTTTTTTTCGTTCCTCTTCTTCTTCTTCTTCTTCTTCTTCTTCCTCTTCAAATATATTCTTTATGCGTAATTTTCTTTTAGAAATTTTTAAAACTAACAAGAGTTAAGTTTATTTTATTGAGTTTAATTACAAGTTCTGTTAAAAGTCTCGAAAAAAGTGTAATTGATTTTTAAAATTGTCTAAGAAACGAAAAAAAAAACCAAAAAATATTTTCGTTTCATCTCCGTATAATTATATTTATTTTATTCTAATTTCTTTTTTTTCCCCCGAACTAAATCGATCAGAGTACGAAAAAAAAAGAAAGAAAGAAAGAAAGAGATAAGAGAGGCGCATCAGAAAGTAATTTCAACTAACTTAAGTAATCTTGTAATATAAAAAAAAAAAACAGAAAAAGGGGTTGGGAGAGAAGGGAGGAAGGGAGAAGAGTACGTAACACTAAATCGTTGGAAGTTTTCCTTAACCAATCTTCTCAAAGAAAAGAACCAATTTCGATTTTTTCCTTTTGCTAATTTTCAACGTTAAACAGAAGGAGTCTGTCCATGTTAGACAAACATTACGATGTTTCTTTGAAACCAAATTGTAGTAAGTATATTTACAATTATATACCTTTTAAATGGAAAACAAGTAAATGGAAAGTTAAAAAAAATGTTGAAGACAAATTTTGCCAGATGACACATAAAAATTGAACGAAAATTAATCAATTTTCTTGGGTACGATGGAAAAAGAGAAGAGTATTGTTTACTGCATTTAGCGTAAAATGTAAGAGGAAGATGATATGTTGTTGGCTATTGGTTGCCTTTTCTCTAATGCGGCCTCCAGAAATGTGCGTGTTACCGCACTGCGCTTACTGACACACTTAGTCTGATTTATAGGACTTATTTCTCCTTACACCATTTAAATTAAGACCGTCCGATAAGGGTAAACGTTAGATTGACAAGAGTTTATTAATTTCGGATTATAAGAGAGTAAATTTATATTATTACAAATTCTATATATACCTTTTTGTTATTTTTATTAGATTTATTTAAATTATTTATCTAAACGATAAATGATTTTATATGTTGTCTTTAGCAATGTTTACATATCTTGTATCTATCAGTTGAATTGTGACAGATGACGTATTCCCATAGCAACTGAATATTAGAAATAACGATTTTTAAATCGATGTTATTCGGATAGGAGTGATAAAGTTAACGAGTAGAAATTAATCGAGGGTGGTTATTTTGATATTTCTCATCAATCCGATGACATATCAAAAAATATTTCGTTAATAAATTTTATATACGACGATTATCTCGAACTGGGTCTTCCAACGAACAAACGTTACTCCTTTTTTTTTCTTTTATCGAATTCTTTTTATTCATACAATCACAATCCTGTCAGGATACACTCTGCATATACAACAAAGTCGCTTAAGTATTCGTAATCCTTGCTGTTAATTTGTAACAATCGATATTTGCTTTAGATGCGATGTTTCAAAATTCTTTTACACGGAGAAACACATTTTTAAGGATTATTACAATTGTTCAATAGGTGATATTGAAGAGAGGTATTAATTGTCTGATAAGTTATAAGAAAATTGATCTCATTAGAGTTATGTATAATATACTGTATTAGTAATACAATATTATATCAATATTATGATAATATTATATTAACATTTATGTAGTTTAGAAATTTTTATAATTTTATTGTACAAATAACACAAAATCTCTTTCTCTCTCTCTCTCTCTCTCTCTCTCTCTATTTTTCATAGAAACTCGCATATATATATTTTTTTAAAATTTTTTTTTTCAAGGAATAATCTTTCTCGAAGGCCGAAATTTATATTGAGACTAACTTTTGAAGGAGTATTAGAATAAAACGAAGGAGAACACGGAAGAAACGTAGGAAATAGTTGGGAGTGTTTGAAGATCGTTTTTTCTTCTTATGAGAATATGAGTGGAAGAGAGAGAGAGAGAGAGAGAGAGAGAGAGAGAGAGAGAGAGAGAGATAGCTAGTGTCCGAGAACTCACTAGATATATGTATTTCTTGGTAGCATAGAGTAAAGTAAACGTTAGTAAGCGTTTGCAAAAGGGACACTTGAATAATTTAGAAAGAAGCAACGGCACCAGCCGCATTCGCGTTACCAGGAACGACCTTCGACCTTTCAATGGCATCAATGGCAATTTTTTTCTTTTTTTTTTTCTTTTTTTTTCTTTTTTTTATACAATTTTTCCTTTTTCTTTATAGATACACTTTATGTAATGGAAACGTGAATTTTTTATCTTTTTTTTAATCTTTTTTTTCTTCTTTTTTTTTTTCAAAATATTCATTTTACTTTGATCAACCCATCACTTTTGAGAATTGAACCTTTACCTGTATACCACTGTTATTTTTTTTTTCATTTAAATTATTATATATTTTTGGTACAATACTAAAGAAAGGAAGAGAGAGAGAAAGAGAAAGAGAGTTTTCATTCAAAATGATCATTATGAAAATTAAATCTAATTATATTGTAAGTTATATATGTATTATGAATTGTTTAAAAATATAATTTTTTCTGTAATAATCAAATTCCTGTATGCAGTAGTGTGATGAGTAGAAATAAGAGATATTATATTTATTTATACTTGATTAAATAATTTGGACAAAATATCGTTTGAATTTATACCAAATATGTTTTTTTAAAAATCTCAAGAACAATTATAAATATATTTATTCGTAGAAAAGAATTATTTTCAAATAATCGAGGGAAATAAGAAATATAATACTTGGGTGACAGGAAAAATATGTCTTTTAATATTTCAAATGACTTACACAGAGAAGACCACTTTCATAATCACCAACTCATCTATCTTCTTTTTCTCGATAATACTTTGTCTCTTTATCGGTTTGTTCTTTTAAATATAAGACACTTTCAATCTCTCTCTCTCTCTCTTTCTCTCTTCCTCTGTTCCTCTCTTCCTCTCAGTTAAAAGTTTTCTCGTCGTTTAGAAAATATTACCGGAGTATTATCACCGATATCGGAGAACACGAGGAACATAAGAGAAAATAAAAAGAAAATAATAAAGGATAGAAAGAAAAAAAGAGAGTGAGAGAGAGAGAGAGGACATACAAAGTGAAGGAAGCAAGAAGAAAAAAGAACAACGCGGATAGATCGAAAACAAGCTGGGAGAGAAAAAAAATTATTTTCTACGACAGATGGTTTTTTCTTTATTATACCTCACCTATCAACAATAATAACTAACATCCTTCTCTTCTTCCTCTTCCTTCTCCTTTAACTCTTTTAAAAACCTTTTTCCCTCTTTTAAGAGAGTTAACCTCGTTTCAGAATTAATTTTCTAACTTAAACTGTGTTTAAACCAAAAATAAGTCTTAATAGATCTAATAATAAGCCGTATATTTTTTTTTTCTTTTTTAAATTCATGTTCAACGAACTAGTTAGATCAATGTTGTTTAACACACATCCGTTACGATCCATTTCGCAACGATTACGTAGGTGTAACACATATGGGGGTGGCTCTTTAAGGAGGGACATGAAATGGTACGATGATGAGGGGACTAAGGGTGGAGGGTCGAGCTTGTGGTGGGCTTGAATGATGGTGAAGGGGTGGTATCAAGGGGAAAGTGTATAAAGGAGAAAGAGAGAGAGAGGAGAGAGGAGAGAGGAGAGTATTAAGAGGGGAAAATAGCTGCATGTGCACGCAGTTAAGTGCGACAGTACGGCGTCTCGTTCTCATCGACCGAGCGAGTCTAACTGTTCCACATATTTGACGACTTTTACCCCTGCAACTTTCTATGCAAGCTGCTGCATACTATTACTACTACTACTACTACTAGTAGTACTGTTATTACTACTACTACTATGCCTAGTCCAAGCTTTCATCCAAATTTGTTGGATAGGAACAATGCACGAACGATTGGTTGATACCTAAAGAGAAAGATAGAGATAAAGAATGAGAAAGAAAAGAATGATTTATATGTAAATGTAAATGAGAGTGTAAGTATAAGCATATGTGTATGTACGTGTGTGTGTGTGTATGTGTTTTTCACCCTTAGAGACTTGCTGTGAAATGGCCGAGATTTTTCTTCGCACAGTTCATCTTCCTCTTACATACAATAACCTTCACTCTTTCTTTCTTTCTTTCTCTTTCTGTATCTTTTTCTAATTACTTCTACATAGAAGTTTCTTGTAATTCGTTTAAAGCTTCGTACAAATCGCATACATACAATCTCAGATTTTTTTGAAACTTTTATATGTTTGTAGATGTTGATTAGGACTATAAATTTCGATATAGGATCATGGGAATAAACTCAACACCTTTCGTAATATCGACCGATGAAAGTTTAATAAATAATCGAATTTTCACGTATATCTGTTTATTTCATCAATTAACATAAGTCACCGATAGTCTAACAATTTCTATATATTTCTTTTTTAATAATTTAGATTAAATAATTTCTTTTTTTTGTTTTGTTTTAAAACAACCAGAAAGGGATGATAAAGATGAATATAAATTTTCTATAAATGTCTTTCTTTTTTTGATCTTTCAAAAGTCAACATAATTTATTAGACGTATACGAGGAAATTCTAAAGTTACCTAAAGGTAGTCACGTTGAAATATTCAATCATATTCTGACGATTAATTTATATACTTTAGTTATTAGATTTATTTTAAGTTGATTTATTTTTAATATATTCAATTTTGATCAAATGTCACCTATATATCCTATATATATTTCTAGTGACTAATAAATTCTCTCAGTCTTAATTGTCAAAATATATGATATCAATTTTTTTTTCCTATTATTTAAACCAATCAACTTTTAATAACAATTAAACCGTCAATCGAGGGGAGTGTGTAGAGGCAAAATGAAGTGACCTATTGCGAAAGTGGGTCTCAGTTCATCAAAGTTCTCGAAGCTAGGTATGAGATGAAAGAAAAAGAAGAGGGAAGAAGGAAGAAAAAAAGGAAAGAAAAAAAAAAGAAATACAGCAACCAAACAAACAAAAATTGAGATAGGAAGAAGATGGTAGAAGGTGGGAGGTGTGTGCGCGGAATAATAACAAATTTCAAGTCCAATTGCATCAAAATTTGACGAGGAAGAAAGGTTAAGAGATATAAAAATAAAAATAAAAAGAAATTCCGATAATTTTGAACGTGTGTATGTGTGTGTGTGTATGTGTCTATAGAAGAACGAGAAGGACAGAGATAGAAATAGATATGAAAATAAAATGGCAAGTTTGGTTATATGTGTGTGTGTGTGTGTGTGTGTATTAATGCATATACGAGTCCGTCCGACCAGAGTGGCTTCAATTATTAAGGGGGTTCGGTAAGGGTAAAATAGGAGTAAGAAGAGAAGGGCAGTTTGGTAAAGTAAGTCTTTTTAGGAATGAGGGGGATAAAAAAATATCTACTCTCATGGTTCTCTATCCTAGTGAACTTTTCTCTTGGTGGTGCATTGCGCTGAAATTGCGCGTTGTAAAAAGGAACACGAGCTGAATCGTGGCCACGCCTACCTTCCTTCTCCTCCTCCTCCCCCTCCACCACCACCACCACCTTCTTCTTCTTCTTCTCACCACTTTCATCCCTCTCTCTTTTTCTCTTTCTCTCCTAACCCCGGAGGCTAGCCGTGTCGAATATACGCATACTGTGTTTAATGCACAACCAAGCGTTTACGATTTTTTTGGACTACTACTCTTGTATATATGCAAGTAACGTGGTAGGATGAAGTTTAAGGAACAGGGTAATGTAGTGTATGTGTGTGTATGTTTGTGTGTGTATACTCTGGGGTAGGGGTAATGTGGTCTTCTTTGGTTGTTTCTCTTAGGACGAATTTTTCTCTTTCTCTCCAGTTCATTCTATATATTTTTTTTATTTTATTATTATTCCTCTTTTTCTCACTTTACTTTTACTCGCGTATTTCTTCTCTCTCTCTCTCTCTCTTTTCTTTTTTTTTTTACTTTCTTTATTATTACTCTCTTTTCACTTCTTTACTTGTGTATTTTTTCTTTCTTTTTGTTTATATACATACATATATATATATATATATACACGTATATAAACCGTTTCCTTCTTATGTGTACGTTCCTCTTACTTTGGTAGAAACGATCGAATATAGGCCGAATTAATTTTCCGCTTTTCCAACGACTAAAGTACCCCACCTTCGTACCCCACAATTTCGTACTGGTATTGGTATTCTGGGTTGTATTCTGGGTATATATCGGGTAAACTGGGTACAACAGGGGTACCACTTTGGTGTTTTAGTCAACGAAGACGTTTGCGATAGCGGCGCTCGTTTACTCCTCGACCCATATTTTTGATAACTAGTACTACCCTAGGAGCTGACAGAAATATATCGTACGTCGATTGTATTTGTAAATTTTCGTTTTCGCCACTGGTTCGCAGTTAACGCCACATGCACTACCACCACCACCACCAACCACTACCAACGACGACACGACGACGCTATTGTTGTTGTATTCCATTGTTCTAAACCCTTTTTTATTCTTAACGATCATGTTAATTCGAATTTTGAATTAACTTTCTATCTCATTCGTCTACTTGTCTTTTTTATTTTTTATTTTTCCCTCCTTTCCCTTTCCGTCCCACCTAACTCTGCTTGTTTTATTGTCGTCGTTCATGCTCGTACGATTTTTTGAATTTATTTTTTAATTGTTCCTGTATCTTTGTTATTCTAGTCTACGATTTGTCTTCTCATAATTCTTTTTTATTTATTTAATCAGTTAAGGCTAAAATTTGCTTAGATTTATTTACGAGTACGTATATACGGTAACGATATTTATAGTTAAAATATTGTTCTTTTTTTATATTCCATCCTTTAGAAGTATCTCATTTTTAGATAACGTTATTTAAACGTGGGGGATAAAAGTTAACAGATTTAAATAAAGATTCGATAGATAGATCGATCGATCGATTATCTTCCAGCTCGTTTGACACTATCCCATCACGATTGATTATCCCTATTCGTTTTAAAGGGGGCTTGTGCACCACCGAACGCTACTGGAAATTCAATCTTACCTTCCACACTATTTTTCTTTTCTTTTCGTTAATTATTATAGGGTCGAAGGAAAACAAAATAATTTATTCTTACATCTTTTAATGATACATTAATTTTTAATATTGTAGCATTAAAAAAAGAAAAAAAACTTTAACGAGGATGAAATGTAATTCAGGAATATCAAAATTTACATATTAAGATTAGATAAAATAAATTATAGATAAAAGAATAAAGGAAAGAACAATGAAACGGTTTTCTTTTTTAATATTGAAAGAAAAATGGTAAGAAAGTTTATTTCACAATCAGGGTAGAATAATTTAGATGTGATAGATAAGATCAAGATGAAATAGAGAATAATGGAGAAAGAGAGAGAGAGAGAAAGAAAGATAGTCTCGTAAACGTTTGGACGTTTAGCGAACGGTCTTTAAAAGTAACATAAAACTCTTTATTTTGTACGAAGCCATCATTTCCGATATCGTCTATAACATCTTACTTTCTTTCTCTTTATTCTTCAGTATTAACTTTAAAGATGTTACCTAGAGCTCCAAGTCGTGCGGGTTCTACGTATCTCAAGCTTTATAAGATCGTACATAAAAGGTTTTATACGATCGTTAGAAAATTAAAAAGAAAGAAAAAAGGCAAAGAAAGGAAAGGACGATAACTGTTGCTTCAAAAGATTACTTCCTTCAATTTAATTTATTCTTGAAGAAAAGGAAAATATAATAATAATAATGACGAATTAACGATATCTGATTATTAAATTGTTTGTTATTGTACGATTTAAAGTCCAAAAGTTATTTTATATATGGATGATAAATAATTATTAATATTAATATAGGACGGTTATACATTTTGCCATGTAAACGTGTATTATTTTAATAAACGTACAGATATCGATGAATCAAATATTCTTCGTAAATAATATTCAATGAGAGAGAGAAAGAGAGAAAGAGAGAGAGAGAGAGAGACAAAAGGAATTATTTTAGCGTTAAAATCCAGACGGTATAATAAATAGACTATGCCAATTGGCACACGTGGTACGTCGATTCGTGAAAAATACGTTCCTAACGATAATCCTAAATAAAATCAAAGAAAATAAAAAGAAATCAAAATACCAATATATATATATATATATATATATATATATAATAAATAAACGACGAGAAATTCGATACATATTCCAATACATCCTGTATCGTCCAATAAATCATAAAGTAACGAAAATTTCAACACGCAGTTACTACTCTTGGTATATATATACAATACATTTATACATACAAAAATTAAAACACAAGAATACAAAGAGGAACAAAAATTCTGTTTCAAAAAAAAGTTAAAAAATAAACAAATAAAAACAAGAGTAAATGGACGACTTTCGGGAGAGAGAGAGAGAGAGAAACACGTGGAAAATAAAATAACATATCCGAAAAATTGGTAAAGAAAAAAGAATAAATAAAATGTAAAAAGTAAAAGTTGTATAATAAATAGACGATGATTGGCAGTAACGGGGAATAGACATCGTTACAACGTTTGCCATCTTTATATTACCTACATGGTAACAGTTATAGCATGTAAAATGGTGGGGAGAGGGTTCAGGTGGAGGTAAAGAAGGTAAAGTAGAAGTATGATGAGTATGAGGAATAGGAGGAAGAAGAGGGTTAAAGTTATTATTCAGTAGTGTATGACTGTATGATCACAATCGGAAGAATAGTAAAAGGTAGGCGTCGAACGTTGGCCGTAGAAACTCGTCTTGGACGTTCGACGTTGACCCGGTTGGTTGGTGCACGTGTTGCTCGTGCGAACCATTCAAGTCACCGATCGATATTCCTCGATGCAGCGGACGTGGCCTGACCCCCACACACCCCGCTACCTGACTTTCCCTCCCCGTTCCTCTCCACCTTATGCGACCAAAACCAACTATCCTCCTTTATTGCACGCGCGAATACGCATAGTCGTTCGACCCCCAACTCAACCCCTGACTCAACCACCCCAACTCAGCAACCCCTTCTTCCCCATATCCCAACTCTTCATCGAAACTCAGCTCCGCTAGCCCAGTCAAACTCATCTCTCGATATTCCACCGCATCACCCCATCCCTTAGGGCTCTTCCCATTCCACCCTTATCATACTTCCCCCTTCAATATCATCTCCTCTTATCCCTCATCGTCAAGCCTGTTTTCTAACGGCCTTCGATCATGAGTGGTCTACCAACGAGTGCACTTAACGATCCTCTTCTCATCGTCGCTTTCGGACTACTACTATTATTACACAACTATTACTATCCAAGATCATCGTATCTGTATATTTTTCCCATCCTCTATCATCATCATCATCATATCCCCCTCCTCCCTACCCGGTTACCACTTCTCTGGTTAAACCTCTTATTCTTCCCCTTCTTTTATTTTCCATCTTTCTCCTCCTCCTCCTCTTCTCTAATAACTTCATATTCTGTATCTTATCGTCGGTGTATTCGTTTAAAAACACGCAACACCGCATTCAACCGACTCTCCTCCCCCTACCCCTGTTTACTTTTTTTTCTCTTTTTTTCTTTTACGTCACACCACACAACTCGTTAAACTCCGGGGGTAGATTATTCGCTAGGTTGTAAGAACTCGTTAAAATATCCAATCCCTCTCTCTCTCTCTCTCTCTCTCTCACACTTTTTTCTTTTCAATTTTATCTCATTCGAGTTTTTTCGTACTACGTTTCTTGCGTCCTTGTTTTATTTATTTATTTTTTTTGCCTACGTTTATATATATATATGTGTGTGTATATGCATGATTTTCACGTTTTGTATTATATTGTACATTTTTTTTACATTATTTATTTTCTTTCATTCATTTAACACACAGATTTTTGTTTTTTTTTGTGTCTTTTTGTCGAGGCAGAGAGAGCGTGCAGCAATATTTTTTTTATACAAACTGGCAAGGTAATGGTAATTATTTGGAACTAATATTTTTTGTATGTACGATATATAAAAATAATATTTGATACGAAAATTTTGGTGGTTTCATCTGTTCGCGCGTAAATGATTTAAAAAGTAATTAATAATATTTCGTTTGATGTTTTGATATTTAATCCGACACGAACGACGTGTTTGTATACATTTTATTCATTTTATACGTTTTCTTTCTTTTTGTTTTTAAAGTTATTTGAAAATCATATTTATATACAATTTTTATACACACACACACACACATATACATACTTTCTTGGTTTCTCTTTCTTTGTCATTAATTTATTTTTGATTATTTGAACGAACCATTTCGTAAACCGTACATCTTCCTTTTTGATTAATTTCATTTTTATTTAATTTCTTGTCGTTGTTGCATTGAATATTTATAAACGATTCTCGTCCTAACCAATTCTCATTCTCACATTCTCAAACTTTCACAGTACTGTGATATAAACTCGTTCATTATCCTGATCACGTTCGGAATCCCAGATCACTGAGGTGGAACGCGAAGATTGCTTTTAAAAGTGAATTCAGAGATTCCATTGTGGCATTCTTTATTTATAAACGATTCCGTTTCAACTTCGAATTTCTTTTCTCGTATTTTTTAATAACTTTTGGTATTTATATTTGTACATGAGAGAGTACTGTATGTATATATGTGTATGTAATGTACGAACGAGTGGTGATTTGCATATGAAAATATTTAAAGAATTATTTCAAAATTGTTCTAGGTAATGGGTTAGATTTTTTATTTATTATATTCATTTCACATAGATTACTCCTTCTCTTTTTATATGTATGTATATACATATATATTTTTTTTTCTTCTCTTTTTTATCTCTTTTTCTTAACGTTATAAGATTTTCTCGAGAAACATCCCTCGGGAACCAACCGAGTATCTTATAAATAAATAGTCAGATTCCTAGCTTAATTATCGAGCAAAGAAACGTGCTTTCATCTCTTTACAACAAAATTCCAATCTTTATACGCTTTAAACAAATTATCATACTTCAACTGTTTTTTTTTCCACTGGATATTCGCACATTTGCGAATAATAACCACATGAAAAATATACAGATACATATATGTACTATACACACTCGCACACGTAACGCGAAATAAATTACACACTAATATCGTCATTAATTCTTCCAACGCTCGAAGAGAAGACTGGCAATTAATATGAAAAATAGAAACAGAAATACATTCGACAGATACCGAACATATACGAAGATCAATAAAAAATCTAACGACGAAATTTATAATTGAATAGAAATAATAACGTTTGGTTGTCGACACCGGCCGAAGAGTGACGGAGAGAAACGAACATAAAAAAAACATTGAACGTTCAACTAAGCCGGTAATTAAGGAATGTTTTTTTATGGGTATTTCATATTTAACGAATTTCCTAGAATTTATCGAGAGATTTAAACAGTACCGATGTTGTGTTCGTTTGACTCGGACGTATATCTTCGTCTATCTTTCTTTCAATACATTTAGTACGTATTTCTTTTTATATGTTCAATAGACAATTTTTATTAAACATTCTAATCCAATAACATTTGTTTTGTATGGGAAAAGAAACGAGCATTAACGATTTTACGTTCGCTGGAATATGAGCTTTGTTATTTCTACGAGTATCGTGAAAAGGTTTACTGTTATTTTTTTTTCTTTTTTTTATTCCTCCTCCTCCTCCTACTTCTTCTTATTTTTTTCCACCTTCTATCGCTATTTAACAATTTTTTCTTTATTTTTTTTTTCTTTTTCACCTAAGCACGCATCATTCTCGACGATTCTCACATTGATAACAACGACACAGTCCCACTGACCTAGTTTCATCTTATCAGAATCAACGATGCACTGTAAAACATTACCTTTCACCTGATTTATATATATATACATCTTTATGTTTTGTTATTATATATTACAATTGTTTTTTAAAAATTTATTTTTTTACTTCAAGTATTCGAGTATTCGACACTTATGAATGATTCTGGTCATTGGAATAAATTTAAAATAAAAATAAATAAGGTGTCTAATTGATTTTTCAAGAAAAGAAAATAGAAAAATGAAACTATGAACTTTTGGCCCACATTAAAAGTTTTAGATCTATCTATTATTTATTCTATGATTCATATATATTTATGTATATATGTATTTATGTATATATGTATATGTATTTGTAATGTTGACGTTAAGGATTTGCACAGGTATGTACGTCGTAATTGATTTTCGAAATTGGAAGTTCGTTGTAACTCGAATTCAAAATCCTACGGCAAACATTGCAACGTAGCGTAGCGAATAAACGTCCAAGTATGAATGTTGGGTTGAATAATTCTAGGAAAATAGGGTCGATTTGAATATTATACTTTTATCTATACTGAGATTCTTGTCTTCCTGGGACAAATGAGCTTCCTACATCGACTTTGATAAAACGATTTGAAAATGTGTCATGATCTTTTATTCAGAATAATCACTCGTTACCTTTTGTATATACAATTTTCCTTTGTATATATATATATATTTTTTTTCTTTCAAATATCCAATCAGATATTTATAAAGTTACTTTTAATAATATTATATAAACATTACAAACTGTAATGAAGAATTATATGGAGTTATATTTGTTAAACTAAAAATAAATTTAAAAAGAAAAATACGAGAATGTATTCGTTCGATAGAAAATTAGTTTATAATTTGTTTGATAATTAATAAAATCGATCGTAGATATTTGGTGTGGTTAGAATAACAATAATAATAATAATAATTATTATTATTACGAGGAAGTCCAGTTGTCGGTTTAGTTTCGAATTCAAAGTTCGACCTTGCAGCGAAATATCTCAGCAGCACCTCCTTATTTCCGTCGGCAATTCGTGCGAGTCCCGGAATGGCGTGGCATTTCTCATTTAGGATTCTCAAATAGACGCTAGTCTACCGTGGAAGTCCTATTCTCGTTTATTTCCTAAAGTAGACGACGGTGAAACCAGATGTGAAATAGTGAAATCATTAAGTACCTACTTTCATTTTATTTCTTGTTTTTTTTTTTTTTCTTACTTTATTCGAGATATATATAATCGTATTTTTTGATACGGTTATCGTTAAATAAATTTTACCAATATCTAACACAGATAAAATAAAATAAAAATAGAGAGAGAGAGAAACAGATATCGATTAAATATTTAATTGTATTTTCTATTTTTTTCTTTTTCTTCTGTAACAACTTTCTTTTTTTTTTTTGTTATATTATTTATCGATAGGTATTGGAAAACAGATAACATTAAAATAGTTTCGGAATAAAATGTTATCTCGAAGGTTAATATATCGTATTAGTGTTTCAAGTTGATATTATTTTTCTTCAATATTTTTGTGTTTATCTTTTTATCTTCTAAATCTGACAATTTTCGAGGATTATTTGATCGAACGATTTAGCCTCGGTACGGAAACGTATGTTTCTTCCGGTTACTCAACGGCGATCGAAGCGAACGTTAACACCCTTAAAGCCCATCATCCCGATTACCCCATTAACCAGATAACGAGATTAATATTCACTGATCTATATATATTGCAACACACATTTTATCGAACATATTTTCGACATTCCATTAAATCGATGTTCAATTTATTTTTATAGTTTATTTTTAACCACATAATATACAATAGTTGTTTTATGATTAATTTCTTCTTCTTCTTCTTCTTCTTGTTCTTGTTTTTGTTATAGTTTTATTAAAAAATTAAAGATAATCTTTTAAACAAATAATAAATAATAAATAAAATAAAAAAATGCGTAGTAAATCTTGATGCTTTTCCTTGATTTCTTTTGGGATTGCTTTTGAAAGCTGAGAAATCATGCTTCTATATACTTAATGCGAATTTCTTCTATCTTCGTCTTTCACACGTTTCTTTTTCTCTTGGTTAGTGATTTCCCAAGAAATAGAAAGAATAGGAAGAGAGACAGAGACAAAGAGAGAGAAAAAGGTTTATAATTTCATTTTTTAATCATTTTTTTTCTATTCTCTTAACCCTCTTTTTTTTTTATTCAGACTAATATATACCATTTCAACTTCAAATTGTTTAGTCCCAATTTGAAGTTGGAAAGATATAGGTAATTATTAAGACGTTAATATACTTGGTGATTTATTTTTAATATATTTGATTATTCTATAAGTTAAGTTCTGATGTAGAAATAAAAAGAAAATTTCAATATATTATTAATTAAAATTGAACAATTTTTATTACGATTTTATTCATCTTTGTACGATTCGAGTAACCTTACCTTATTGTATCGAATTAGGAACACATTTTCGATAGAAACTACAGATACCTACTTTCCATTCGTTCATATCCCTTTTCATTTTTCTCCATTATTTCTGTTCTTTATCATTTTTTATTTCTATTGGAAATAAGCTTTTTTTAATCGCTCCAGCGAGTATCGATTTCTTTTTTTTTTAATTAACAGACATTAAGCCGATTTAAATTTCGGTTTTATTTTTACGAAATGATCGAGAGACTGAAGATATTATAATTTAACGAACAAGATTCCTTTTATCTCGTTTTAGAGAACTATTCTTTTCTTTTTTTTGTTATTTATTTTCGTCTCAACTTTTTCCTACATTTTCTTATTTCTTTTTCTTTTTTTTTTCTCCTCGTTTACTCGTATTACCTGTTCTGGATTCTTTTCTTTAAATCACGAAAACACGTAATAGATAAATAGAACAGTATGCGATATAAAATTGTTTAAATATTCGATATAACAATATACAGTAAAATATAAAAAGTACACACGTATACGTAATCAATTTAAATCAAAGTTAATATTATAAAAGTTGTTAATAAAGTATTTTATCCAGAACGACATTCGAAAAATACGTCGAGTCATTCTCGATGAAATAGTTCAAAGGTCGCATCACTAATCAATTGAAATCAAAATATATGACAATATTGTAATAAAAACTGTAATAATAAAAATAAATATTTTTATATTATAGTAAACATTTTAGAATAAACAATTTTATGAAAATGTTATCTTTAAAAAAAATCACATCGTATTAAACGTAATTTATCAAAGATCATACACCAAATTCATTTTAATTAAAAAATGTAACATATTTAAATAGAAATTCTTAAAATCAAGAATAACTTCTCTTTTTAGTAATAGCAATAAAAATATATCAAACTTTACTAAACATAACGTGTTCAAAGTTAACACATAAAATTTCTTTTAATCAAAAAATGGAACATTATTTAAATACAAATACTTAGATTGAAAAATAACTTCTCTTTTCAGTAATAACAATATAAAATATATCGAACTATATTAAACATAATGTATCAAAAGCAACACCTCAAATTCACACGTTCAAATTCTCGCTTCAGTTATAACCAATATTTTAATAAACAAAATTTTTTGTGTACAATATAATAAAATACAAATACGTACGTATAAATATACATACATACACATATACAAAAATATATATGTGTACATCGAATCATGTTACAGTTTAAAGGATTAAGACAGTAAAATGGTTTGAGTTAAAAAATTAACTGGAAAATGTTATCTTATCTCTCTCTCTCTTGATATGATCGTTCCTTAAACTATACTACAGCTATTACTACCATATACCTAGCGAATAATTAGTATTAAATAGACTTAGAAAATAGAAAGAAAGAGAAAGAATAAAAGAAAGAGAAAGAGAAGGAGCAAGAGCGTGTCAGTGCGCGACATCGAGCGTTTGCTCGTAGCGTCGCCGTTGGCATAGCCGCGGTGGAAAAATATTGATATTTTATACGCAAGTCCGCGGTTATTACGTCACGTTCTCGTGCCGCATTAAGTATGGCGGTCATGGCAGCATCGAACTACACCTGGACAAAAAATAAGAAAAAGAAAAAGAAGAAATCCAAGAAAAAAGAAAAAGGAAGAAAGAAAAAAAAAGGATTTTCGACGATGCTTTTGCAATTCTTCATCCCCCGTTCGTTCCCTCCTCCCTCTCGGCCTTACCCCCTTCATCCCCTTCACCTGCCACCTACTTCACCCTCATTATCTCTCATTTGATCTTCCACCCCGCGGTTGTTGTTATTTATTTTTGTATCTCGTCGCACCAATTTAACGGAGATTCCTATCCTCTCTAGTACTTTATTAAAAATAAAATATTTTTCTTTGATATAAGAAGAAATTTATGTATTATTGTTTTTTTTTAAAAAAAAAAGGAAACATTTTATATAATCGATAATTTTTTCATTGTCTTTATTTTAAATAATTAGAAGTAACATATATTTTTTGGGGATCGTTTAATAGTAGCAGCAATTTAGATTAGAAGACGCAAACGCATCATCATCATTATCATCATCATCATCATCATAGAACGAATTTTGCTAGTCACGATTAGGTCATTGCTAAAGCTCGTTTAATTGCAGGAAAACACACACGTGTATATACGAATTCACGTGTATATATGAATCAACATACACACACACACACACATACAACATATACACACATACATTCATATTACTACAGATAGATTGACATACGATTTTAGATATGAGAGCGTGTACAAGTATCCAAGTGGTACACCTACGGTTTAACATTAACAGTGGTAGTGGTAATAGTAGTACATATATGTAAATTACGACACTATCAGTACTGGCACGTAGCCAGTAACCGGTGCAATCAGTGAACACATAGGATGAAAAAAGTAAAAAAAAAAAGAAAAGTATTAAAAAGTAAAAGAAAAAGAAAGAAAGTAAAGAAAAGGAAGGGAAAAGAGGAAGAAGGAAAAAAAAAAGATCGGAGACCCAAACTCACCCCCTTCATCTTTTTTTCTAACGGAGAAAGAAGAGAGTGCACTACCACCACCACCACTACCACCTATGCAACCCACCTACCCCATTCCACTAACTTCTTTTCCACCACGACACTCCTTCCTCTACCCACCCTCGTGCCACCTTACTCGTTTCAAAGCCCCTCAGGCTTGAAACGGCCTTCGTATGCCGTGTGTCAGGGAGGAGGGTGATGGAGAGGGTTAAAGGGGCAGGAAGGGTTGTAGCAGAGACTCGAAGGCCCGCCAAAATCATTCCTAGCGACTAAAAAGAAAAAAGAAACTAACTCTCCACGATTTCTATCGTCACCAGTTTTACCAACCTTCTCTCCCTTCTTATCCGATCCTTCGACCCTCTCCCAACCCTCTTCCCATACCTTACCTGCACCCCTTTTACCTTCAAATCCCTAAAATCTCAACCACCAGCACCACCACAATCACCACCCTCCAAAACTTTGTTTTCGCTTTCTCTTCTTTTTATTATTTTATCTTTGTCAATCTATATTTTCCCCCTTACAAGCAAATTCTCTCCCTTTTTATTTATTTATTTATTTTTTTTCTTTCTTTCTCTTATACGTACGTAGTATCGAAGTTGATGATTATGATTCCCTACTCGAGTAACTTTTGTCGTCTTCCTTGCCACGCGACGACTACGGAGAGAAAGGGGAAAGAAGAAAAAGAAACGGGAATTGATGAAAACACCTCGGGGTGGGACGTTGCGACCCTGAAGTGGATAAGGTTTGAGGTGGCTTTAGGGGAGTTAGGGGTTGGTTTGAGAGAAAAAAAGGGGGAGATAGGTGAAAACAAGGAAAGAAAAAAAAAAAAAGAAAAAAAACTCTCTTTCGAAATCGTGCTCCCTCGTCACGTCGGCTTTTTACACCGGTACTAGCATCATAGTTTGCAAATCTATCTGTCGTTTCTTTCTCAAAGCAACTAAAGGATTTTCTCTTCTTCTGCTTCTTCTTCTTCTTCTTCATCTTCTTCTTCCTCTTTTTGGAGCAAAAGCTCCTTTTCTGGATTCCACCTCGCATGTTCTTCGATGATAACTATGTCAAAAACGTGTCTTTTATTCTTCTTTCTTATTTGCTAGACGATTTCAAAGAGTTTGAAGATTTAAAAGGCCGGATATGATCGTTTCAATTTTTTAAACGTTTCTATTTCCTCGGTACACGTCTATTTTTAATTTTACGTTTATTTATTTATTTATTAATTTATTTTTTTTATCTATAAGAGTATTATATCTTTTCTTCAATGATATAATCAATATCAAAGTTCGTAATCTTCACGTTTATGAGTTTATTTTCCTTATTTTATTATTCTTTTAATTGAATTTATTTTGTTGAATTTAGGAACGTAATTATCTGATTCTAAACAAAATTGGAATCTTTCAATGCACGTACATGTTTAAATATCGATTATAGAAATGTAATGTATAGGATAGTATTGATTTATTTAATTATCGTGAACTAATCTTGGAAGGAAAAAGGGAGAGATGCATTTATCGAGTCGAGAATTAAAGTTCTGCAATACACGAAGATATCTACAAAATGTTAATTCATATATATAATCTTGTATACAATGTAATATCTGGTATATAAAATTGAGATTATTTATTTAATTCACATAGATCATTTTATAAATATTTTATATGATCTACAAAAGAAACTTACATTTTAAAATATTTTCATCGATGTTACGTTCCATGTTTTATCATTATTTTTATATATAAAATAGATTATCTAATTTACCAGATTCTATTTTTACATATTATCATGATTATTTAAATAAATCTATTATAATAGATGAAATTCTATGCGATCTAATGCATTGACGAGGTAGAACGTTGAATCTTCAGGAAAGCCGATTTACATTGTGTGTGCTTTCTCGTAAAATTTCTCCAAAGAAGTTTTATGTACCTTACAGAAAGAGAGAGAGAGAGAAAAAAAAAAGAGAAAGAGAGAGAGAAAGAGAGAAGTTTTATCGATCGGCCTGTTTACTCGAACGAACGGCCCCGAAGCCAGAGATTTATCGACTCATGGCCCGGAGCACATTTTCTACGAAATTCTTGTTTTTCCCCTTTATTTTTCTTCCCCTTATTTTTATACCTTCCCCTTTGCTTTTTTATTTCTTTTTTCCTTTATCAACCGTTCGGTATCGACTCGTCCTAAAGAAAACTGGCATAACTTAAGTTTTCTTCCAAACAAATCTCACGGATACACAGAAGACTAACACTAATACGAAACAAAATCAACGTACATACAACTTTGTACTTACATATACATATTTTTATATAAAGGAACAAGTGCAACAGCATTCAATCAATCGAGATCTATCAATCACTTTTCTTATTTATTTGTTTTATTAACATTTATTTGTATTTTTATTTTTCGAAGTGATAGTTCTTCGATAATAGCAAAATTTTATGGAACGACATGAAAAGATACGAGTGAAAAATAAAAAGAAGAAATAAAGAATGAAATATAACCAACAGTTGATGTGTGTGAATGTGTGAGCATGTGTGAGCATGTGTGTGTGTTTGTATGGTACGAAATACGTCGATCAATGGTTATTACCAGGATGCTTTTTTATTATCAGAATGTTTGATATATTTTAAATAAATGTTAATTAATCGAAAAAAATGTATATCGTAGTTTAATAATCACTGGGTATAAGTTCTACGTACCATCCTCTTAGAAATCCACCGTAAGACGGCTCATTCTCCTCTATGAAGGTCTGTTAAAATTTTCTTATTGATTTTATGTTTAGTTAGTTTTCTTATAGAATAATAGCAATTACCCAATATGATGTTACAATAGCTCTTGCGAATACATTACTTTACGATCTTACAATACATTACTCGGATATAAATACTTTAGGAAAAGTAAAATTTTCAAGGAAGAAAAAGGGATGTTCTGTAATTTTTAATATGTATTTATATTGTTATTAGGCTTATCAGAAATTTCAAATACATCAAACAATTATTTTTGTAAATACTTTTAATCTAATATAATGGATATATACATAAATCTATTTATTAATATTATTTAAATATTAAGAAAATTAAAATCAAAATCTATCATTAGAAATAGATAGCAGCTGTTCAAAAGTAGGTCACTGTTGAGAGAAATAGGTCAGCGATATAAAAGTAGGTCAGTCGTACAAAAACAGTAATAATCCCATACGTATCGAATGTATTGAGAGAAATATAGGCGAAGGTATACCTCTCGGTGTATCTCTCGGTGAATTCTAGGAAATTCGTTAAATATGAAATACACATAGAAAAACATTCCTTAATTACCGGCTTAGTTGAGCGTTCAATGCTTTGTTTACGTTCGTCTCTCTCCGTCAATCCTCGGCCGGTGTCGGCAGTCGAACGTTATCAGTTCAATTCTAATATAAATTTCGACGTTAGATTTGATATTGACCTTCGTGTATGTTCGATACTTGTCGATAATTTTCGTAACTACTTTTCATAATAATCGTTAGTTTTCTTCGAGAGTCGGAAGGTGTAACATCGATATTAATTAAGTATGTGATTTATTTCGCGTCGCGTATACGTGTGTGAGTGTTTTCTTTCTATGCAAGTGATATGCATATGTGTGCGGGTGTGTGTAGTGCATATATGGATACGGTGCAGTTATGGATATGGATATATGAGATTGGATATAAGGACAAAGTACATTTAAAGTGAGATAATTATATTTTTTAATCTTTTTAACATTTGACAGAGCATGGTAGATTTAACGTTACACATATATGAATAATTTTCAATAAAAGAATCTAATAGGTATTCGTAACCGCGTTGTACAATTTTTTAAATTGACACAAGTATAATGCTTATACGAATCAATTAATTATTTATCACATTATAATACATTTGTCACTTCTATCATTACATATTTTTTAAACTTTGTTATTTTAATTCGATCTTAATAATAATATTAAAAAATTGTATTTTTTAGTTTCTGTTGTATCAACAAACAGGTGCAATGCAATGTTTTATAGATCGTCTTTCTATCGATATTCTTTTTTTATTGCTTTATTTATTATTTTTATTTTATTACAAGTCGGTTACTTTTTCATTCAACCCCAATAATAATATTAAAATAATTTCATTTCATATATATATTAAAACTTGATTATCGTCATTCTCTCTTTGCACACTCTTTCTAATGCACTCAGTTATATACATACATAGATGGATACACGAATCACTAACAAGCGGAATACATTTAAACGTGGTAGTGATCAACGATGTGAAAAGGGTCGACGTGCTGTCGAGCTTGATGAAGGATTATCGGTCTGTGGTATCGTACTTGACGTTACACTTCAATTCGTCACAAGTTTTACTCTCCCTTTCTCTCTCTTTCCTCTACTTCCCCCCTTCCCCCCTCTTATCACTCTTTCGTTTCTCTTTCTCATTTTCCCTAATTAACAGAAAATTACGATACGTTCGTGCATGACGACGATGAAAATTTAATAATTAAAGATAAAATGAGATTTCTATCTCTCGTTGGAATGATTTTTTTACTTTTTAATCATTCCAAAAACAATTTCGTACTACTTTTCACATCTTTCTTTTTTCTTTGTCAACTTATTAAATATTCTTATTTGCGAACAACAATTGTAGTTATGCGTAAGATTAACCTGTAAGATAAAAATGGGAAAGATATTTTTTGTTAATGAAAGTAAATTTTTGGTTATTTCTTTAACGCTAATCACGCTTTAGAAATATATATATTTATTCGTGTATTTGTTGGTATGATTATTTAAAAAAATATTTTTGGTTACATTCGAAAGGATTTCAATCTCATTTTATTTTTAGTTTTGATTTATCGTTGATTTTAGAATCGAAATGACGTTTCTCAGTATTCGATTGAAGGTACAAACATAACGCCTAAAATGTGTCATGGAGTATGTACCGAAATGTCAAATTTTTATTGAGTTAACGTGAAATCGTGCAAAGCACGAACAAACTTCATAGGTAAAAGGTTCGAAGCTATGCAAAGAATCTCAGCTCTAGCTGGATTTATAAATCTTGTGATATGGGCACCAACGGAGGAAGCTTTCTCTCTTTTTCTGTGTGTTTCTTTCTGTGTATATGTATGTATGTATGTGTGTGTGTTTGTTTGTGTTAGTTTCTCTCGTACTTTTTCGACCCGCTGAACTTTCCAAGAGCACGGAAAACCCAAAGGACTCAACTCTTTCAAAAGCTTTTTTCATAAACTCAACGTCGTAATAACCTACCTCTAACACGCATCATTTCAATTTATGAAAATCTATCTCCTTTAAATATTTTTTTGCTTTCGATCATCAATAAGTACCATTTTTTCTTCTCTATCGTTTGTTTAGTCTAACCTTTTTTTATTTTTTTTATCATCTTTGATCTTACATTTAAAATATTTTATTTTTATCAAATAAATACCTTTTCCTTATCGATGATTTAATTTTAAGATGATAAGAAAAACACGATACAAGGTTTATGAATTATTTAATTTTAGAAGAAGTGATAATTTATAATTGTTATAAAAATATTTTTCCAATCAATATTATTTCATCTTTACAAATCGTTTATACTGTTTTTTGTTTTTCAAATATTTTTTTATTCACATCAGATAAAATGGAACGAAAACAAGGAGTACTTTTAGATTCAACAATGTGAAAATAATTTTGTTTAAGGTTTAGAATATATGTTATATATATAATGATGATTATATCATATATTATAAATGAAAATAGAGAGGAGAGTGGGGTAAAAAAATAATATGAAATAGATTGTACAGTAGTACACATTGTTCAAACAGATTCCAGTGATTCTTTTGATATTTGCGAGTACTCGAGTGGAAACTTGGCGTAATAATTCCCATCTGCCTTTGCAGATTCTTCTTTTTATTCGTGAGCAACGAGACACACTTCTCTACTCTTTATTCCTTCAATTTCATTTCCCGAGTTTTTCAACGTGATCTAATAACTTACGATCCGATTTGAATCGCAAACGTTTTTTTTCTTTTTTTACTTTCCTCACTGTTTTTTTTCTTCTTCACTCTCTCCCTCCCCTCTCCTTCCTTTTCTTCCTTTCTTTCTATTCTATTTTATTCTATTCTATTCTATTCTATTCTATTCTTTGATGACGACGACAACGACGACGATGAGAATTTCCATTTTAAATAGTTTTATTAAAATTCGCAGTTATTCGTGGAAAATAATTCCAACGCACGTTTATAGATATTTTTTATATTAAACTCGTGCCCCTATATATTCGCAATATCAATCATTTTTATCTTTATTTTTTTATTTTCAGTAGGAAATAAAAAACAAGATTCTAAAATTGTTGAAAATATATGCACGACGAAGAATTGTCAAATTAAAATATTATATATTTCGTTGTATTATAATTATTATCAATTTTGGCAAGTATCCATAAAAAGTATTATCTCCATTTCTTTATTTTTCGAAACGATAATGGATCATTTCTTGAAACTAAAAAAACCAAATAAAATCATTGATAAACTGTTGCATTTATCGTTTGCGAATTAAATATTAAAACCGATTATTTGATAAATTAACAAGAAAAGAAAAACACAAATAAAATAAGATACTAATCCATAGATTAAAAGATAATTTATTGAATTCACATATCAACTTTGAAATATTTTTGTAAAATTTTTCAGTAAATTTATTTCGAATGGTGTTGTCTTTTTCACTCGGTCATAAATATTCGAGATTTGGTTGAAAAGTATTGATTTTTAATAACCATAACGAAAAAGAAACTTGTATTTAAAAAAAAAAAATAAAAATCAGTTCAATCGAACGATATATTTTTTTCTCTACTCATGTTAATTTGAAATAGTTGAATAGAAAAAAAAATATTATATATACAGTATTTCTTTCTATCTCACTCTTTCTCTCTTTCTCTCTCGTATAAGGTATAAACTATTTTTATTTTTCGGATAGCCGATATCAAATAACTTCACTCGATATCATCCCTATGTCTTTGATCGAACAGCATACTATTCCGTTCAATTTCTAAAAGAAATTCTATACACTAACTCTTTTTACGATATATAAAACAAGCTTTTCTTCAATTTTTAATATTTATTTATGTTCATACGTATATGTATTTGTATTAACCCACCACTTTTATATGAGATAAGGATTTATGAAATGTAACTGTAGTATTTTTATATATGTATATATAAATATAATATATGAAGAGCATCTTGAATATTGAAAATTGTAATAAGTTTCCTCTCGTAGATTAACAAAATTCAATACTTTCGCAATGTCCATCAAATCTTCTTCGAAACTTGATTCAATATTAACAAAGATATCGATTTTTCAAATTGGATTATTAAATTGAACAAAAACTATTTTTTAAATCTTTATTTGTTATTTTTTTTTATTACCTCAATCATGTTGATTAACTACGACGATGGATCGGACTCGATTGTGTTTTGATACTGGCAACGTATTTGAGCAAAAGTATTCTTAAAACATTCTTACTCGTGGAATACTTTGAAAGTTTATCTTTTTATTAACGAACGGACCATGGAGAGGAATAGGGAGAGGGAAGAAAGTGAGTGAGTTACTCGATAAAGTTGAAAAGAAAATATTCAAGAAAATATAAAACACTTATGAGGACTTGAAGATTCTTCAAAGTGAGAAAAAAGAGGATAAGAGAGAGAAAGAGAGATAAAAAAAAAATAAACAGATAAATAAAGCAGGAAATGAACAGTTAAAAAAAAATAGCAAAGATTTGCTTCTGGTTTCAACGTTTGACGGAGGTTGCTTATAAAAGGGGAAGAAAAAAAATAAAATAAAAAGAAAAAAAGAAATATGTTTGACGAGATGTTTAAAAGAGAAAGAGAGAGAAAGAGAAGAAGAAGAAGAAATAAAAAATTATTTATATTTTCAAATATGTCTCTCTCGAATTTCTAACTCGAACATGAAGGGTGAATTTATTTAAATCCCACATAAAAGCTACCACCCCTCATACACTGTGCATACATTTATTATGGATAATCTATAAAAAAGTATGTAACCTCGAACGTGTGATCTATTATTAAAAAAGAATAACGGGCTACAATTTGAAGATGATTTTTATTTATTATATTTATTTAATTGTTTCATAATTTCTATCCATAACTTCGTGATGCATTCGTCAAATCTCAAATAAAATTATTATCCTTATACATATCACCATAAATGACAAGAGAGTATATTACGTATAAGTATTTTTAAATTTATTCCAATAACACATTCTTTTCCCCTATCTTTTCTCTCTGTTCTATTATTTTATTCTCTATTTCAGGTTGACAAAATTTTATAAGTTAAATCAAAAAGTCAGAAAGATTTTTTTTCTGTTAGAAATTAATCCACTTTCGATGTAATTTACAATACTTTCAAGTTAACGAGACCTCCTTCATT
The DNA here is from genome assembly GCA_023678845.1 of Mischocyttarus mexicanus. NCBI lineage: Eukaryota > Metazoa > Arthropoda > Insecta > Hymenoptera > Vespidae > Mischocyttarus > Mischocyttarus mexicanus. Next base: position 279,592 of record JACGTP010000008.1, on the reverse strand, counting down.
GACATATATATGTATATATAAATATATATATACATACAAAATATACATAATACGAGAAAGAGTTTCTTCTTCCACTTTATAGTTTTCAAAAGATCATTTTCTTTTCTTTACTTTCTATTCTTTATTTCCTTCTGCCATTCTCCTTTTTTAAGATGTTCTATTATTTTCATCGTTGACGTTTCCAACGTTAGGGTAGCTTCGATTCCCAGTAAACAAGGTCAGTGTATGATCTGTCAGTAGATTGTAACTGTACTTGCAACTAGGCCTGAACGTTAAGTAGGCTGGACATTAGCCAGCATTTACTCTCTCTCTCTTTTTTTTTCTCTCTCTCGTTTACTAGTTCAATCTCATTGGATCAACTATTCATAAACTATAATAGAAACTTCCTTTACAATTTTCATCCTTCAAATGCCAAACTTTCCATACGATTCTTATTCTTAATTGACATTTTTTAACAAATTATTTCAATCATTTTATTTTCGAAGTATCTCTGAATATGTTTCTAATCAATTTAAGATTTAAATAATGTCAAATTTATATTTTTATTGTATTTTATTTTATTTTTGTTTTGGTTTGGTTTGTTTTTTATTTTCTTTCGCGTGGATTTGTATTTTGTTCAATTGATAGGTATTTATTATAATGTAAATATTTGTTACAGGTATTTCCTTACAAATGATATAGATTATCAATCTCGAATAAATCGTAACATGCTTAAAATATTTAGAGCGAAAATCTCTGTTTAGGAATATAAAATAGGTGGAAATGATTTTCACGAATTTTCTTTGCATTCAATGATGTGTTATAAATTTCTAGGTCACATCTATATATATCTTCTTCTTCTTCTTATTCCTAAAATAGGACACTGTCCTGTATTTCTCCAACTTTTATTCTTTTTTTTTTATTTTTACAACTCCTGCGATGAGGAGGTCCAAGCTTTCATACCATAGTTTAAATGGTCTTCCCGGTAGCCTGCTCAAGAGGAGTTTGGCAATCCGAGGCATTTTCGTTGGGTCTGTGAGCATTTTCTTGGTTTTACCCCCGGTAGGTTGCTAGCCTCTCCGAGGAAGTTAGCGGGTCACCCTTCCTAGGTATTATATTTCTACCTAGGCTGCTTGACTTGAATGATTTGATAATCACTCTCGCTAGTGTCGTGATAACACCGCTAACTATATATATCTATATATATATACATATATATATATGAATCGACATACATATACATCATGTATGTATATATGGACATGTTACACAGAGATTTCCATATCGTGCTATTGAGCAGATTCACAATTGATCTCTCGGTTCAAATTCACGATGTCAATACGTATTCCACGGTTGCAACTTAACTTACATCGTTTCTTCTTTTTTCTTATTTTTTTTTACATATTACATGTAACATTTGTACGGTTTGTATACGAAGTATTTTTTTTTATTTATTATTATACGTTAAATCAAATACGAATATTTTTGTTAGATTAATTTTCTTATTGTTTTCTCGTGTCAAAATTATATATTATCTAATAACAATAATAATAATAATAATAATAATAATGATATGTTACCTTGCAATAAAATTTATTTCAATGTGAAAGTTTTAATGATCCTAATATACGTTTCTGAATATCAAATATGAATTTTGAAACGCAGTTGCATTTATACACCAGCAAATATTAATTGTGTTTTAATTTGACAATGGGGTTACGAATATTCCTGTAACTGGAAATATATTTCACAAACTATACTTTTTGAATATCCTCTATACTAATCATACGAATATATATATATATATATGTAAATCTGTACGTGTATACACAATTCTCGTGTTAAATTAATTTATATGCGGAATAGTATGTGTTGATCCAATCTTGGCAAAGGGAAAGCTCGTGTGGAATCGTAATAAAGACGATTATTATCTTTATCAAGGTTATTATTATCATATCCATGTTATATCTTGTAGTCATGGTCGAATTTTAATAAATATTTCGAAAAAAATTCATTGAAAATGGAATTGTAGATCTAAATGATTATTACCAAATATAATAAATTTTAAGATATAAATTTAATCATTTTATTTGTAAAGAATGGATTATGGTTATACTTAAAGACTCGAAAGGGGTGGTATATTTTATATATTTTATGTATATTAAATTTTTTAGTATATATATATATTTAATCTCTTATTATATATATATATATATATAAGTCCTTAAAAGGAGAAACAAATTTATTTCAGGTATTAAAAAATTCGTACGATTTTATCCTTTGGTATGAGTTTTTTTTTGTAAAATTTATTTATATGTATAATAAAGATTAAACGCAACATATTGTTCTCGACAATACGTATATATAAATAAGCTTATTTTAGGTAATAAAATTCCTGCACACTTTGTATTGTTTTATTTGAATTTCCTTCTTTTTATTTTTCTGGCAAAGTTCCAACTCGGTGTTGAATAATAAATTTACTTTACGACAATTATGACCATTTGGTAACAGATGTAAAAACGTTATTGAGTCTTAATTAGTTTATTCGAGTATTTAATTTTTTTTTTCTCGACTTTGTTTTTTTTTAACTAAAATATATACTCTTAAGTGTTATTCAGTTTAATATATTTGATATTATAATGTATTTGAATTTCTTTTTTTTTTTTGTAAAAATATTTTTTCTCGTGCTTTGTCTTTAACAAATTTACTTAAAAGGGTTGTTAAACATAATTATTATCAGTAAGAATTATGGATTAAAAGATATATAATTCCCATAGGAAAGAGAAAGTCAAGAAATCTTAACAAACACTTAACGATTAAATTACTTTGTTAAATGTTATTTACAATGTAAGAATACTATTGAAATTTATTGTTAAACAAAAATAATTCAGAGTAGTTAAAAAAAATATTTAATTTCCATAGGAAAATTAATCAAAATAAATCTTAACAAACACTTAACGATTAAATTACTTCGATAACGTAAATGTTTTTTACGATCTTCTAATTATCAATGTAAAAATGTTATTGCAATATAAACAATGATAATCCATAAGTAGTTTATTAACAGATTAAGGTGTTCCTCTTCTTATTTTTGATTCGAACCAGTCGGTGCACCACGAGTTGCGGTAGGACGAGTAAAGACAAGGGGATGATAAGAGTGAACTGCTACCCTTTCTTCTTCCCTTTTTCTCTTTTCACTTCTCTGTCGTGACTAAAAGGGAGAAATAGAAAGAGAAAGAGAGGGATATAAAAATAGGTCAAACCCTTGAGCGTGGCGACGACGACCACGACTACGACGAGGAGGAGGACTGTCATGGCGACTGCGGCGTCGTTGTCGTCGTCGTCGTAGTCGTAGTCGTAGTAGTCGGCGACGCTCCTCAAAACGATGGAAATTTCAAAGGCTTTAAAGCAGAGGGAGAAAATAGGTCGGTCTCTTACCGCCCCTAACCATATACGATATGTTACATGCCATCTGTATCGTATATGAAAAAGATAAAGAAGATAAATCGTATGGGTATTTTATTAGCTTGGTGGAAAAATAATGTCGAATTTTTAGCTACGATTCAATGGGAAAACCCGACACGTTTTTTACACCAACTCAATATTTTCTCAAAACGTTGAGATAAATTTATTTTGTGAAATGATTTTTAAACACACCAAGTTACTATATTTTATTACATTTAAGTATACACTTAATACTTTGACTCTTTATATTTTACCTTTTACTTTTTCCTAATGGGTATCTCTTTTTTTTCTCTTCTAGTATCCTTTGTTTTGATTTTTCTAATACACATATACGTACCTTACTAACACACACATACATCCTTCGATATTTTCTATTTTTCCTTTCCCGATCTTTATCCCCCTGTTTTCCTATTGTTCTCTTTTTTTTATACTTATTTGTGTATACACATTATACATATTTTCTTTTTCATTCATTTTTATCTCTCGAAAAGAAAATATGTACCACTATCACCTTTCTCTAAGTTTAAAAGATAGATTTCTTCACCGCCTTTCGGAATAACCCTACCACGAGAGCAACGAGTTCCTGAAAGGAATTCACGAAAAAGAGCAGTGACTTTGTTTTCTCTCTTTCTTTCTTTTTGTTTCTCTTCGTTCTGGATTGGACGAATCCCTCTTGTTCTTGGTACTTATCCAACGTTACTAACGCACGAGTTCTTCCTTTATTTCTATCTCCATCTCTTTCTGTTATTCTTTATCTATCTATCCATCTATATTTTACGCCTCCTTCCTTCTACTCCCTTTAACCCTTCTCCTTTAACCTCGTTCATCCCTCCAACCACCCAAATACCAACCCTTGCATCTTAGTATTCCCCAAACTCTCCACCACCAACCTGCATCCCCAACCGAGGTGTTTGTTTGTTTGTTTTTTTTTTCTTCCCTTCAATACGTTCCACCTCTATCCCTCATTTTTTTTTGTTCCTTTTCATTTCGGGCATTTTTTTTTATCTCTTCCTTCTTCTTCTTCTTCTTTCCTTCATTCTTTTTCTTTCCTTTTTTTTTTTTAATTCTCATTTCCTTTTCTTTTCGTTTCTTATTTCAACGACGACGTTGACTACGAGGATGAGGAAGACGACAAGAGACTTTGCAATTAATCGGAGACCCTGGTCGTTCGTAATTAAGAAACTTCTTCTTGTTTATCTTACGTATATCACGTTAAAGTATTTAGAATGAAACATCGGATTACTTTAATTCTCTGGCGTGACTGAATTTATCCTTTTCTTTATTTCTTTAACTATCTGTATTTATTTATCTTTCATAAATGAGATTTTATTACAAAAGTAAAGACAAAAGAGAGAAGAATACGATTGACATAAGATTGATAAACAAATATTTTGTAATGCCAATGAACATGATGCGGTTATTATTAATTAGTAACATACAAACTTTTTCTAGTATTTTTAATTAAAAGAATTTTAGATGCTGTAAGATGCAGTTTAGTTTGTGGTCAATCGATCGATCGATCTATGACAAAACGGTTTAATCTTTTTGGGTAAAGTTGGATAGAAAATATTCATTAATACTAAAAGTTACACTGTATCTTTAAGACGGTATGCCTCGCTGCAGTTGTCAAAGTACATTGCTGTATAGAGGTTTTTACAATTTTCTTATCGTGTTAGATCGAAACCGTGGTATAAGATGCCGTGTTGTAGGAGGACTACCTATATTATATATATATTCACAATCTTTTTCTCTATACCCTACTTAGTTTAAACTCAACGTACGTTCGAATAACACTGTTTAGAGTTAAACTGACGACAAGAGAATAAAAACGAGATGGAGAGATAAAGTTTATGTTATTCGAGTCATCCTTCTCTCTGTTTCTCTTTTTCACTTGCACATACACACACACACACATACATACACATATACATACATATATTTTTATCACACTCTCTTACCTTTATCTTTGTTACGTGTCAGCTCTTGGCGACGACGTCTCGAAGTCACCGAGCTAGCTCTATTTCTTTTCTTTTCTTTTCTTTTCTTTTCTTATTTTCTTCTTTACTCAAGACCTAGAGAATAAGAAAGAGACAGAGAAAGAGAAAGAGTGAGGGTAGTATTACTTTCTAGACTTTTAGTATGACACCCTCGCGTTGCTGCTACAAACACTTGCCCTCCATTTCGCTTCTCTAGAATCTACATCACGTCGGAAGGGGTGTGTTTCCTACCTTCGTTGGATTTGGATCGGCTTCAGGGGTGTGTAGGATAAGGTTTAAGAAGGGGTGAAACGTGACCGTATACTAGGAAAAATAGTATGACGAACTTTTAAATGTTAGTTATATGTTATACTTTATATCTTTCAACTTTATCTCTATCTCTCTTTTCTTCTTTTATTTTTATTTTTATCCCATCACTTAAACCTAATTTGCAATCTACTTGATAAATAATTAAAAGAATATAAATAATAATTATTAGAAAATTACTATTACTCTAATAAAATTAAGAAACATCAGTTTATATTTGTGAAATATTTTTAATCGTTTAATAGATCATTAATATTTTTATTTCTTATCTGTCATTTATTTTAATTTATTACAAAGATATTGGTATTTTTATTATACAATTTAAGATTTAATTTTTATTATTTAATGATGAATAATTTGATTCTTTTTTCGAATAAATTGATTCGTCGTTAATGTTTTAACTTAATACACGTAATAGGACATAACAATAATAATAATAATAATAATTAATTTGTATATAAAGAATTATTAAGAAGAAGTATATATGTCCTATGTATAAAATAAGCTTAAAAAGAATGCGTCTTATTTCTATTCCAATGTTCTCCTCGTTGAAGCGTCGGACTGTAAACCATTTTCAAACTAATATTACTATGAGCTCCCTTTGCTCTGGTGTACGAGAAAGACGATAAAGTAGTTCGAGTTTACGGAAAACCTCTATTTACGTATACAAACGTACACATATATATTTCTGCTTTGCTTTGTGTGTGTGTGTGTGTGTGTGTGTGTGCGTATGTACATACGTCGTAAAATTATATTTACGAGAAGAAGTCAATTTTATATCTCACTGTTTTATTTATCTTCTCGAAATAAAACACGAGTATGTGTGTGTGAGAAAGAGAAAGAGAGAGAAGAGAAAAGAAAGAGATCATTTTTCGTTTTTAATGATGTTTAAAAAATAATGACTTATCATTTATTAAAGTATCATTATTTATACGAGAATATGTGAATTTATTTATCCTTAAACAGAGTTACCCACACACAGATACACATACACACATACCATCTTGGCGTCAAAGAAAACTCCGGTGTTACTTGAAAGTTGCGTTAAAAATAACATTTCTTTATATGCTTGTCTTTTTCGAACGTCAAGGTGGTGTAAACCCCTTGAATATAAATACACGGATACACACATTTATTATACTTACATTAATTTTATACTAGCGACGTGTTGGAATAAATTTATGATTTATTATTTAACGAACTAACGTCGTTTGAATTTCAATTTATTTCTAACTAATAAAAGTAAATAACAGTATACTTGTAAGTATAATTAATTTATTATACTTGTATACACACATATGTGTGTATATTTATTTAGAAATTTAACAAATTGCATATATCGTAATCCTTAGAGAGATTAATACATGCACATATAGAAATATAAATTTATAGAAACGTAGGGATATATAAAATGATAGATAAATGTATGTGAACTAATTTATGACAAATTTGGATTTATAATATAATATATAATATATTTATCATATTATTTATTTATATTTAACATCTTATTATTTAATATCTAGTTTTTAATATCTTCCTTTTGTTTTTGTTTCTTTACAGACTTTCTGCGTGGTGTCTAAGAGATTTCGAAAAAATTACATCCATAGGTTCACTGCAACCAATAGTTGGTTTCTATTTTCCCCGTGGAATCCTATGAGACGGTGTTGCATCTTCCTGAGTACTAATCAGTACTTCGATTACATGGTCATGGCTACCATACTACTTAATTGCGTCTTCCTGGCCATGACCGAAACCGTCGAAGAAGCCGAGTAAGTATTATTTTATTCTTTTTTACTTAATTTTATTATATTTTCTCTTTCGAATATAATATTGGCTAATAAATACGTTCAAGTTTATGCATGTGGATAATTTAAACAAAAAACATACTGCACAAATTAATCTATCATTTTATAATATATAATAATAATAATAAATAAATAAATAAAAATTTATAAAACAACATATATAAATAATTTTTATATTAATAAATGTATTACACACATTAAACACAATATGTATCTTCGAATACATAATGGTTTTACTTCTTATCGTAAATAATAATTATTTTTTATTTTATATAGAAATAAGTCGATCAAAAAAAATATTATAAATTTATTATTTGATATCTCGTTATCGAGAAATTCGTGTTTATGAATTTTTTAAAACACAATGCATTGCATACTGAACTATCTTACCAACGAGACCGTATCCAATAATAAACATTTTCTCTTGCATATCATTTAGTATAAATTGTCCTTCGCAATGTTTACATTTGTCGTAGAGTATCCTGGGACTTATTTATTCTTAGTTTAGTTTGTCTTTATCAGTTGTACTGTGACTATGACGTATCATCACAGTAACTGATCATTAGAAATAACGATTTTTAAATTGACACCATTCTTGTAAAGAGGTGAATAGAAACGAATCATGAATAGTTCCTTCGTTGTGGTAACAAAAGATATTTTTATTTAGAATTTTTAAAATACAATTTTCTCCAAAAACTATACCACGTAGAATGAATAAACGTTACTCCTTTTGTTTCTTTAGAATTATTTTTTATTTGTATAATAAAATAACTCGTTCGAATATATACACCAGGTACATGAACAACGAGTTACTGGAATATTCGCAATCTCCCTTTGGTGTAGATTTGAAAGAATCGATTGTTTGCCACTCCGATGCAATATCTCAAAATATTTCTACCCAGATAAAAACATTTATCGATGAATTATTAAGTTTTTAAATTGTTACAGACATTTCTTTTTGTTCGATACACAAATTGGCATGGTGGAAAAAATAATTTCAAATACGATCAAGTTGTTTGATGAAATATACAAGATGAAAGAATGACAGAATGAAATAAAGAAAGAATAAGAGAACAAGTTTTATGCGTTAAACTTTTGAAATAATTTCTTTTTTTTTTTTTACCCGAGGTTAACTTCTTTTTATTTTTACCTTTTTTTTTTGGTAAAACACACGCGTCTAACCGTAGGGTTTCTTTTGTACGCCGATTATTCCTTTGTAAAACTGTCTTATCGATCAAAAACGTCTGTCTGTATTTGAAAAAGAAATGTTAAGCGTTAAATCGTACTTTCTATTCTTTTTTCAAGAACTACATTTTCAAATACTTTTCGAAGAAGAAACGATTTCAGTTTTTCCAGTTTCATATATTCTGACTAACTTTATGTTTCTCATTAGCATGTATTTAGTTATCGTTTTAAACTTTCAAAGTTTTATACACAGAAAAGTATAAAATACAGTTTTATCAATTATGTGGTATTGGATAGGAAATTATTATACTCTTAAGATTTAAACTTTCGTTAAATATATATTTTATATTCAGTCGACATTTTTCTTCGGTTCATTTTGTACATCATAGTTGTCATAATTTTTATATTATTATTATTATTCATATTAATAATCGTATTAAAATTTTCAATGATATAAAAATATATTCTTTTGTATTATCAATTTTTATTTTTATTTTAATTTTATTTTAATAATTTTATATTCACTCACACATATAGATAACTTGTAATATTTGTAACAACATTTTACATTTCTAAATCATAATTATTGAATTCGTATAAATATTTTTTCGTCATTAAATTAATTGATTATAATTTTATTTTATAAGTAATATTTTTTTCAACCCACGTAATTAATAATGTTATTATTTTTGTAATCAAATTAATCGTCGAATTCGTATGACAATTTTTTACGATTAAATTATTTAAATATATTGTATATTTTTGTTATATTTAAAACAAAAAACAGAAGTATTAATTACACGTACACGTATAATCTAATTACTTTTGTTTATTACTTTGACAGATATATCTTCCTAGCCATATACACGGCGGAAATGGTGATAAAATCAATAGCTAAAGGATTTATATTGAACAAGTACACCTACCTACGAAATCCCTGGAATTGGTTGGACTTTGTGGTGATAACTAGCGGTTACGCAACTATCGGTATGGACGTTGGAAATTTGGCTGGCCTTAGGACATTCAGGGTGTTGAGAGCATTTAAGACTGTATCCATTATGCCAGGTAGGTAAGATTATTATTATTATTAAAAATATACTATTTTTCTGACTAATTTATTCTAAATTCATTTTATTCAAAGAAATTTATGAAAATATACTTAAATTTATTTTTTAAAAGAATAAAAAGATTTCTACAAATGTCCTAAATATTTAGATAATTTTATAAACTAATTATTAAATCTTTATTCGAGGTTATATATACGTATTTAAAACTTGTTATATTTTTAAATGATAAAATAAGAATATAATTCAGAAGTTGTGAAAAAAAGGGATTTGAATGAAATATAATACATGTCTATGATTATCTAAGAATGAAATATATCTCGGTTAGGAAGAAAATTTTTAGCACAATCTTTATATCTGTCGTTAGTTGAACGTAATTGATGTCCTTGGAATGGGAAGGATCGTTAGTTGCATCCTCCAGTCTTTGCTTTTAAATAGAAACGATCTGTTCTCATCTCCGTCGAGTTTAAATATATATATAAAAAGGCTAACGTTGATTTATGTTTACACATATGTACATATTCACATATGTATGCATATATATATATATGTACGAATTAATCGATCAGCGAATAGAAAAGGGAATAACACGTGGATATACATATACTAACGCATACATACATACATACATACATACATATATATATATATATATATATATCCTTAAATATGTATTTAGAAATCCAGGACACATATGCGGGCTGTGTACACTTATTATTAATTGCAATTTCAAACCAACCGTACCACCGTCCATCGATGCCTGACTAATTCACAAATTTCCATTGGCGATTTTAGCGAAATATTCACATATAAAAGTCGTTTTCCGTTGGATAAAATTATACTCATTCCTCTATGTCAGATTTCAATGATCAGATTTCAATGATCAAATTTCTAATCGGCTCGATCGTCGAAACATTATCGACAAACTTAAAATCAAAGAAACGTTTTCCAATACTCGATTTATGTTTCTTCCTATACACCTATACGTGTTTTCTTTCTATTTATCAATAGATATTATTAAAATAATTAAACTAATTATTATTAGAACAAAAAAGAAGATGCAAAATTCATCACATGCACACATACACGAAACCGTTTAGAAAAATAATTCAAACATTTGTTGTAATAGAAATAATACGAGAACTGGTTGAAACATTTCGTTTTTGTTATTTTTTCTAAAAGCTTGAAGACTATGTCGAAAAATATTAGCGAGTTTGACCCGAGAATAAATATTATTTCAATGTTAGATTCAAAACTTTTTAATCCAATCACTTATGGTAGTAGTAAAAATTAAACTTTTCTCTTGACATTTTAATAAAAGAAACTAATCAATAGTATATTTATAATTAACACTAGGATGTTAAATAAAAAATTCATTTTTAATATAATTTAATTAAAATAAGCATACACACTTATATACACGTACAAGTATCTTACACGTATTGTATATAAATCTGTTTTATTTAATTAACTCATCTTGTAGTGTGTGTATGTATGTATGTATGTATGTGTGTGTGTGTGATAACTTTATAATATAATTTAATAACTAGGGAAGAACATTGGAAAATATAACCACTTATTTATTTTTAACTAAAAAGTAAAAAACTTGAATGAACATAATTCAAGGATATTACGACCAACATGGTAACAGTTAGGATAGCTTGCGAGAAAAGTTTTGAAAATGTTTTCGGTGAAACAGAAAGGACGAGGGTAGTGATACTTAGAGGTTACAACTAGATCTAAAAGTGGTAGTAGGTTGGGGTTGAATTGGGGGTAAGCAAAGAGAGAAAGAGAGAAAGAGAGAGAGAGCGAGAGAGCGAGAGAGAAATGAAAGGAGAGAAAACATCGAATATAAAGCTCATGATACAAAAGTTGTTCTGAAAATTAAGATTCATTTTGTGTAACTACAACGTCTCGTTATATACCTTAGTCACTTCAATCTTCAGCTTGTTTTCTTCTTTTTTTATTTTCCCTATTTTTTTTATTTGTAATTTTCTTCCGGAAAAAGTTTCGAAAAATTTCCAGAGTTACAAATGAAAGAGAGTAAATCAGAAAGTGGGTTTTATTGTCGTCGTATCGTCACCGAGAGAGAAACAATTTCCTCTTCTTTTCTCTGTGTTTTCTCTTTTGTTCAGGACTGGCTCAAGAAGTATCGTATTAAACGGGTACAAATATCACGGAAAATAAAAAGTAACTAAAAGATAATAAAGCGAATGGATTGATTGTTTTAAACAATTAAATGTATGAAAAAATAATATTTATATTATTATCAATTCAATGTTAAGTATAATTTTGTACATATTTATATTTTTTTAATTGTCGTTTATAGAATAATGTTTGATTTATTTGTTCGTTTCTCATGAATAATTTTATTTAAAAATTAAAAACTAGATAAGTCACAGGAGGGAAGAAGGGGGGAGAGAGAGGGTGATTGGAAAATACTTTTGCGTCATCCTAGCTTTCTCTTTCTCAGTTTTGTATTCTTTTAAAAGGTCTGCCACTTGTATGAAACTACTTGTACTTGTTAAGTCACCTCCATTAACGTTGTTATTATATTAAGTCGTTGAATTACCGTTTACTTGGAACGTATTTTCGAAAAGCGTCATTTGACGATGATTAAAGAGAGAGAGAGAGAGAGAGAGTGTCTCAGAGAAGGAAACTTTATCAAAGTTAGTAGATTCTAGTTTGCGATAGTGACTTAATGGTTCATTAAAAAATTAACTTCTAATCTAATGTCTAATACGTCGATAGCTTTTAGCATCAATTAATAAAACCCATAATTATCATACACGTGTATCTAGGGATTTCTCACAAAGTCCTTATAATCAAATAGAAAACTACCAATAATTTATTTTACATTTTGGGTGATACAAATATAATCGGGATTAAAACGATTGTTTAAAAAATAATCAATTTCATAAATTTCTTTCTTATTTTTCAATCTAAAATCTTCTTTTTTTCTGTTAAATTTTTTATATTATTTTACTTAACAATATACAATTTTATTTCTATTATACCTTGTTCATAATACTATGATATTTAATATTATCAAAATAATATTAAGTATAAAAAGTTAATTAAGAAACTTATGGAACAAACTAATATACATTTAACCTGTCACCACAAAAAAAGAAATATTGTGTAGAATTATTTTTCAATTAATTCGAACGATTTTTTGGGTAAACAAATACTTTGTGTACGCGAATTAACATACAATCTTTTCTAAAATAAATTTCGTTCGATATCGAGTACGAAGAAAGAAAGAAAGAAAGAAATTTTAATCCTTGGGGTTTGACTAATTTTCTTTCGACCGAAATTTATCGACGAGAAAATAAATGAATATATATATATATATTATATTATAAACGAGAGATGAAATTTCGATATTCGAAATGAATTAATCGACGCGTCGATAAAAAGGGTGGAACAAAATCTCTACCCTCCACCAATTTTTTTTCATTCCTTTTTTTTTTTTCTTTTCAAGCCATTTCCATAATATACCTGCATATGTCTATGCAAATGACTTGTGCATACATATGTATTCATATATATATATCACTTTTATTCGGTTTAATTCTCATTCGTTCGATTCGATGATGTGTTGGGAACACAAAATGATATTCGTCCCCGGTGGCATCCCATCTATCAGTAAAGACGGTGAACCATTAGAGGACTATAATTTTCTTCTTCCCCTTCCCCTTCACCCTCTCTCACTCTCACTCTCTCTCACTCTCTCTCTTTATCGCACGTGTGTGCGTGTATTTCTCTGTTCTTCTATCTTTATCTCTCCTTTTCTCTCTGTGTTTCTATCTGTTTCTGTATACGTGTGTATGCGTATGTGTGCGTATGTGTGGGCTCACTTTCTGGTCTATGGGGACGTCAAATGTTCAATCAATTACGTTTGGATGTATATAAGCATGATCGTACAGTGTGCGAGTAATGCGCGTTTACACGCGGGAAATAGATAGTCGTTTCTGGCGTTTGATAGATGTCCCTTTACCTTCCACGTGACTATCTCTCTCTCTTGTAAGCGAGCAAGTGAATGTTCATTCTAATCGTCATAGTCGTAGTTGTAGTTGTAGTCGTAGTCGTCGTCACTTTGAACATAATTTATATTCGTACGAGACCGTATCACAAAGTGACAATGAAATTGTTGGAAAATTGAGATTTTTCTCTTCTATTAGCTTTAGTCAACCCATTTTATTTTTCTTTATTTTCTTTTTTATTCTTTTATTTTTAATCCTTTCTTTACTTTCTATCCTTTGTATTATCTTTTTTTTTATTCTTTTTGTTAATTCTTTAAACGTGTAATAGTATCCGTGTTTGATACGTATACGTAGAGAATGTATGATTAACACGAAAAGTGTATATCTTCAACTCGAAGATACTTTTTGGTTTTTTTGTTTGTGTGCGTGTATGTGTATTTATTAACGAAGTTGTTTGTTTTGTGTAGTTTCTGTAAATTATTTTAAATAAAAATATAATTTATTATGTTTTTCTCTACCTTGTTGTTTCTTGTAGTTTATTGGTTCATTTATTATCACAAAATTTGTTTAATTTAGGAAAGAAATGTTTCGTCGGATTAAAACTGTTCGTATAGATTTTTCCTTCCACATAAACTTGCTTCCTTTCTCTCTCTTTTTCTTTCTTTCTCGTTTATTCTTGTCGTCGTCGTCGGTTTGAAAGTAATTTATATATTCGTACGAAACTGGGTATCAGAATGACAATAAAATTGTTTGGGAAATTGAGATTTCTCTCGGCTTACTACTCTAACTACGGCTTTCCTCTTTTTTTTTCTTTTTCTCATCTATTTTCTATTTTTCTTTAGCATTAATCTTGAGAAATAAATGTTCTTCTTCATTTGAAAGTTAAAAATGTTGAATCCTGTAAATATTTCTTCCAACGTAACCGTACGTTCATTTATTTATTCATTCACATGATTTATGAATTTGATAATAAAAGGATACTAAATTTACCTTTAAAATATAATCGATCTGATGTGGGGTTCGTATTTTTTTTTAAATTTATAAACAACCTTTGATATATATTTTCTCTCTCTCTCTCTCTTTCTCTTAAATTAATCAGCTTGATAAAAAAAAAATAGACAATTCGTGTGAAATGCGTATCCGATCAATCGAACGTTGTATCAATAAATTATCGAAATAATTAAACCTTGTTTGTTTCTCCAAAAAATATTTTCGTATTCGTAAATGGAAATTCTACAAAAAAATAAATAGAAAATAAAAAAAACACAGAAAATACGTCACCCTTGACGTCTATATACCAAGTCATCCATTTGTCACGAATTAGCATATGCATGAATCCCTTCAGCACCTGAACTCCCTGTGTGAAACTCTCCTCTTAACGTAGAAAGACAAAAAAAGAAAGTAAAAACGTAAAAATAAAACAACAGACAAAAACATAGAAGAACGTTGGAAATAGTTTGGAAGAAAAGAAAAAAAATAATAAAATAATAAAATAAAAAACAGGATAAACACAAAAAGAAGATCAGTCGGTGGAAGGGATTCCTAAAAGAAAATCTGGGATGGGAGAAAGAAAAAGATCGTAGAAAATAAATTAGAATACTGTAAGAGAGATCTCATATAAAAAAAATATATCTTCAAAATATTGTGTATCTCGTAGGAGAATTATTATTATGATTAATATTATTATAATATTTTAATTTATCTGGAATTAACAATATTAACGATGTTTGTTTTGATAGTTGCAACAAATCCTGACCAAAAGTTTATAGTTCTGAAACTTGCACTTTGTATGAGCACGCGTTTAAGGAAAACACTTTGAGAATATCGTCGAATTAATGAGAACGAACGAGAAAGTGATGGGTGGAAAATAGGTAGAGATGAAAGTTTATGAAAGGGGTGGTTAATGTCGTTCTGCTGCTGTTGCTGTTGCTGTTGCTGTTGGTTGCCGATGTAGAACGAAATCTTACTGCTTATCTCTGCAAAATTCTCGTCCCTGGTAATTACTATCGTCTCACTTTTCCCCATTCCTGTATAATCCTACCCCTCTTTCTCTCCTTTACCACCCCTTCGCCTCTTTTTATCCATCTACATCTTGTAGAGATTTGCATCTCTTCTTTCGTCTATCTTCTTCAACATCATCGTATTTATTTCGATGTAAATTCGTCGTCGTCGTCGTCGTCGTCGTCGTCGTCGTTGTCCTCCCTCTCCTACTCCTCCTCCTCCTCCTCCTCCTCCTCTTCCTTTTCATCGAATCGATAAAACGGAAAATGTGACAAATAAAAAAAGAATAAGAGTTAGTGTGAGTGAGAGAGATGGAAAGAGTGAAGGAAGGTCGATGTCGAGCTTCAAAGAGATTGACGTAGTAATAGGAGGAGTTGGGAAGAGTGGTGGTGTCGGGGTGAAGAAGAAGAGGAGGGTGTGAGTTTGGTTTGGATAAAGTCGGGTTCAGTTTGCAGAAAGGCTTTGCTTCTACTACGTTAACAGTAAATATTATCCTTTTTAAATATACGAGTAAATGAAGAGGGTAAGAGGGAGAGGGTGCGTGTACATTAACGCGAAGAGATTATTAGTTATCTCTATCCTTCTCTCTCTCTCTCTGCCTTTCTCCCAATTTTTTTTCTCTCTCATTCGCTCTTAATTCTAATCGTCCACTCATAAAGATTTTACAATAAAATATATATTTTTTTGGGGAGGAAAGGAATACAGAAATGAAATTATCTGATCACGTGCAGCACGAGGAAGATGTAAAATAAATTAAAAAAAAAAAAGGAAAGAAAAAATATATGTACATACGTATATATTGAATTTATGGATATTAATATTTTTTCTTGTAAAAGAAAAAAAAAGAAAAAATAAAATGATATTATTCGACTACGTAAAGCTTGATAGAGTAAACTGAAAAAAGTAATTAATGTTAGTTTAAAATAAATTCTCGAATATCTTACTCTCTAGTATTTTTACGATTACTTTAATAAGTTTAAAAAAACATGATATGAGTGAGTTTGTACATTAATACGTGTGGGTGAAGATTTTTATTAAACATTAGTCATTCTCTCTATTTAAATTTTCATTATAAAACATCTTTCAGAGATGAAATAATAATTTTCAATTCAATTCGATTCGATTCATTCTTTGATGCGTTTAAGAATTATTAATACTAATTAAAAAAAAAAAAAAAAATCATTATAAGCTTCTTACAAAAACCACATCCGTTCCTATTTATTTAATAAGTTTAAGTTTATACGTCTCTGTACGTATAAAATAGAATTATTTTATTCATACCAATAATACGATTATAGAATTTTCAAATAGAATCAATTAAATTTTGTTATATATACAAGTATGTATATATATATTTTCTTCGAAATGGAAGTGAAATTATTCGATTACGTGCGGCACGAAGAACTTTGAGAAAAAAGAAAAAAGGAAATATTTAATATTAGATTTATAAATCATCAAGGTACTTCAGTAGTTAACGTTCATATTACTTAACTAGTCTAAACAAATGTGTTATATAGACTGATTTAATCTCTCATCCTCCTCTCTCTTTTTTTTCTTTCAAGTATGTGCTCGGATTATCGTAAAAGATAAATCACGGGTTGAAAGGAGTACAATAAAGGCTGGTATAGTGTTAAAGTTAATTCGAAGTAAAGAAACATGAACATGAGACATCTACTTAGCTAACAGATCCTATCTCATAATGCATTAAGGAACTTGATCTTCTCCGAAGATATACACACACACACAAACACACACACATATATATATATATATATATATTTATACAGCTAGTCTTTTCGTTTCGTATCATTTATGTCAAATTACACTTCACCAACAACGATATATTCTTTAACAATAAAATCTATATCAATTAAAATCTAATTTAATCCTTAAGTTAGAACAAATTTGTATCAACGTTTCGATTTCAAAATAAAGTCTTCTCCTATACTCGTATTGTCGGTATCGTTACGATTCTTATATGGGTCAATCGTTCCATACGATATAATAAATCGAGAAAACGAAAAAAAAAAAAAGGAATATATATATAATAATAATGTTTCTTCGTTATAAGTCCTTCCAAGCGAATATTATCTAATCTCGAGAAAGAGAGATAGAGTTTCCTTTATTGATTTTAAAAAAAGGGATTTAATTACATTTCCAATGGAAAACTATGTAAAGGGAAAATAAAATAAACCCGCGGACAATGGAATTTTCTCGTGGATAACGTTCTTATCATTCTTTTCCCCCTTTTGTTTTTTTATCTTTTTTTTTTCTTTTTTTTTTTGGAAAAATAGATTTTCCATCAGTCGTGTTTTTTTTTATCCATTGACTTTGAACGTACTTCAAATTATTCCACTTTTATGAATTCACGTATAATCTCGTTAAAGTTTATTTTTTTCTCTCTCTATTTTAAAACAATTAATTAATGTGTATAATATAAAATGCTTTAAAAAAAAATATATATTATGATTTTGAAAAAAAAAAAGAATACAGTGTCTAGTTATTTGGGGTAAGATTTAGGGGTTTCTAGGATTTAACCGAAATATACAATTAAATGCTGATATATGTATGTGTAAATCTATGTACTTATATACTCTAATAGATATACATATGTATATGTATAAATACATGTAAGAATTCGATAGTATTTTGAGGAACAATGGATAGCAGCACAGTGGCCACTCGTGATTCTATCTTAAGTCGACTTTAGACTCATTCAATGAATACCTTCTAACGACTCCTTTCAAGTGGAAACTATACTGAACACTCGGAAGAACGTTGTACCTACTCACCTCTACCTACCAACCTTCATATTATAAACTCTTTTTAAATTCTTACAAACCTTTGATCGATAAAATCGTTCGTTCTTTAAGCAACTCGTTAACTCGTTTGACGAAAAAAATATTTTTTCCTAAGGTTGTTATAATATATGTAATATTACTTATTTTCGTGTTATTCAAATCTACGTCAATTATGCTCAATTTATTATACTTTTATTATTGTTTTGTATATATATATATAGTTTGATTTTTAATTGGATTATATTATATGTGGTTATTTAATAAGATTTTATTTAGATATACATGTATGTTCGAATGCGTGCACAGGATTTGATGAGCCTAAATTAAACGTGGTTAAAATTCTCTCGAGTAATTTTTACATTTTATTTTTTAATCTTACGTTTTAATTACATTTATAACAATTATCATTTTATATATATATATATATGTTTATTAATCAGTTTTAATTGAATCAAATTAAAAAAGAAATTACTTATAAGAAAGTGAGTGAAAACCGATGTCTGAGAGGATGCGATTTAAAAATTGATTTACTTTTTACCTTAAGCTCCTCTTAAAGTCTCAAAGTTTTACGATTCTGATTAAAAAGAGATTAACCGAAAAATTGTCTCTGAAGTATAAAAATCGATTTTATGGGATATTATCTACAAATCTTTACGTCTCCTATACTATGAATCACACAAACGTGTTATGCACTATTAACGAGAGAATCCGTGAATTATTATTATCATCAACGATTCTTAACGTTCTGGTACAACAAATTTTTCCATTGGATTTCTGTCGATTATCATGCTAATGAAATATCGATTTTTCACTATACTGAAAGAAGGTAAAGAGAAAGACAGAGAGAAAGAGAGGAAGAAAGTAAGAAAGAAAGAGATAAAAATAAAATGTTCAGTTAGAAGAAGTTTCCATCGGTCTTCTCAGATACTTTGTTCCTGACTTTATAATGAAACGATTAATTCTGATCGAGCTTGGAAAAAGAACCCATAGTAACTACCACCGTTTTTTTTTTAAAAAACCTACCTCAACTTTTCTACCAACCAACTCCTACCACCTCTTCCTTTTCTTCTTTTTCTTCTTCTTCTTCCTCCTATCGTCCTCATTTTTTTCTTTATTCAACTTCATCGAATCACAAACGAATTCCCGAGTGATCGATTAATCAAAATGTCACTGACACAATTAATGCGAGGGAAGAGGGGAATTGGGTTTGGTGACGTTGCGGAGGGTTGTTAGAAAGAGGAAGGAAGGAAGGAAGGAAGGAAAGAGGGAAAGAGAAAACTTGTTCTATTATATTGTGTATATATATATTTATACACATACATAATACACATACGCACACGTTCGATAATTTTATTTATGTTACAGGCTTAAAGACTATTATTAACGCGCTCTTGCACAGCTTCAAGCAACTAGCCGAGGTAATGACACTTACGATCTTCTGCCTGATGGTTTTTGCCCTATTCGCACTGCAAGTTTACATGGGTGAACTTAGGAACAAATGCGTGAAGCATCAAGAACCAAACGCCACACAGATCGATTGGATGGAGTAGGTTCTTTTCTTTTTTATTATATACATATATATGATTATATTCATTAATTATAAAATTAGTCATGATTTTTCTTAAAATAGTTATCGACAGTTATATATAGTATATATTAGTATACAGTATATATATACTGTACCCATAAGTGTCATCCTTTTTTTTAATTAATTTCTTATAATTAATATTTAATATTTATTATTTAATATTTTATATTATTTTACTATTTATATATAAAAAAAATTATTTTATATTAAAAAATAACGAAGAAACTTATGGGACGACCTAATATATATATATATATATGATTACATTCTGATAATAATCATTATATCTTATAGTGATAGATAATAACTATCAAGAATAAGTATCGTTAAATCATAATTTGAAATAATTTTACTTTCATAGTTAGCGTAATTAGTTTATATCAAATTTTGAAATCATATAGTTAATTTATTTATTATTAACGTAACTAAACGTTACGTGTGTGCGCGATATTATTACAGGGTAGAATAATAATAACAATAATAACATATGAGATTTCTGGTAAATTTATGCAAGATTATGGTCAGATCTATGGTTAAGATCTAAAAATAAAATTCTTCTAACAAAGGTATTCATTTCGTAGGTCTGGGTAAATTCTAGTATACTCGATTTAATATAACTCATGTATTTAGATAGATCCTAACGTAAAGATATTTACCTGGTAAACGTACTCTTCTAATCCCCAGTACGTGGAACATAGAATTACTTTGAATACAAGCAATCCTCCCTAGAGATTCATTAACGATGGCTACTCTTCTTGATGTATATACATGTGTATATATATATTTGTGTATTTATTTACATCCATTATATAAATGGCCAAGCTGTGAAACTATTAATTTACTTGTAAGATACTATGAAGACGGGAACACAAAGCTCTGAGAGCTTGGACTATTTGTCGAGTATACAAATCCACTTGCATATAAAATATATATATATACAATACATATTGTGTTTTATAGTGTGTGAGTTAGATATTTTTAGATTTTTATAGAACAGTTTTAAAATTTGAAGAGAAATTTGGTTAAAAAAAAAATATTCAATTGTTATTTAAAATCGTTTTAAATCCTTGACTTTCCCTTTTATTTATGTATACGAATTATTACAATTTTGTTGGTAGTAGTCGTGTATTTAAAAATTATAATGAAAAATGAAATGCAACAAATAAAGAAGAGAAAAAGAGAGAGGAGAAAGAAAGAGTAAGAGTGAGAGAGAAAAGAAGAGAAAGGGAGATGAAGTGGTTGAATGATATTATTGAACTTCTGTTGAAGTAGAAATGTTCTGAACGGAAATCGTCAGATAGGTACTTAACGTAGTGCTTCTTGAAACCCCGTTAAAAGAATTTTTCGTATATCACCCAACAGGTGGGCTTGGAACTCGTCCAACTGGGCTTTGAACGAATACGATGAGCCAATCATCTGTGGCAATGTAACCGGGGCCAGGTTAGTGCATTTCCGTCTCTATCCCATCATACAGACCCTTAAAATAAGCCAACAAGGTATACGCGGATATAGTTGGCTTTCCATCGACGTTTTCAAGACTATTAAACTCATTTTTGGATCAGGGAATTGTAATTCTGTGAATATTGCGTTTTTTTTTCTATTCTTTTTTATTTTTATATTATTACTTGTAAGGGGTTTAAATTAAAGAGATTATTATATTTAAAAAGTGTGTATATTTACAGATATATTTATTTATTATAGTAATAATTAATTATATTCGATAAAAAATGCATTATTAAATTATAGGAAATATTTTTTAACGAAGATATAATTTTATTTGGTAAATACAAATTAGGTGTGTCTTATATATATATTATTTATAGATAAATATATTTATTTATTTTATTTTATTTCAATAAAAATATTACATTATGATATATACAGAACAAGCTAATAAATTGATTATATTAAATAAATTTTTTAACACACACACATATATGATATTATTGTATTAAAAATATACATATTTATAAGATTAAATTATAATTATTTTATATTATTATTCTATTTTTAAATACTTTTTTTTTATTATTAAACCGGTAATGTTTTTAAAAGAGGGGTAATATTAATGGTAATTTAAAATTCGATGATCTAAACGAAAAAGGAAACTAGAACGTGGGTTCGCATAATGTCATACGCGGAATATGTGTGTCTCTCTGTCTGTGTGTGTGTATGTTCGTTGACCGAATAAGAAGAAGAAAAAGAAGAAGGCTTCGATAATTTTCTAAACTCACTTAAACAATTTGTAGTCAAGCACTTCTACGTTTCGGACTTTGTACGATCTATAGATCCCCTAATTGCAGACACTGTAACGAGAGCTACACCTGCCTCTGCGTTGGCCCGAATCCAAACCACGGTTACACCAACTTCGATAACTTCTTGTGGTCCATGCTCACCACGTTCCAGCTGATTACTCTGGATTATTGGGAGGACGTCTATAACAAGGTCTTTTTCTTATTCCTTTTTTTTTATTTTTTAAACATTTGATTTTTTTTTTTCTACACTTTTCTTCCACTTTATCTAATGACTTTGACTTTTGTCGACTTTTAAAATCTCTCTGCCCTAATTTCTTTTTTTTCGGTATACCCTAAATCATTTTTAATACGTTAAAGTTACTTCGAAAGTTGTTCATATTTTTTAACGTTTATATTCGTCTTTAAGATTCTCTTGTGTGTGTGTGTGTGAAAATATTGCATTGAATAAAAAATTAGGTAATACTGTTTATTTTTAGTACCAAATGTTGCGTAAGTTTTATTAATATTAATAATATCGAATAATAAAGAAATAATGAAAAAAATAATAGTAATAGGAATGTAATTATTGAAACAGGTATTGTCGGCGTGCGGACCTATTAGCGTCTCGTTCTTCACGGTGGTCGTGTTCTTTGGTTCATTTTACCTAATTAATTTGATGCTAGCTGTCGTAGCACTCAGCTACGAGGAGGAAGCTGAAATTACGAACGAGGTTTGTTAGAAATGTTCTATTAAAATCGTTATATTATTATTTACACGATATAATTAACAGAGTTAATTACAATTATATATATATATACCTTGAATATTTTCATTTACTCTATTACTTTTCTTATTATATAAATATTTTCTGGTGCACGATGTTACATGGTTGGATTTAACAGATAAGAATAACACGTTAAACTTGTATAGTTGAACACGTTCAACTTGTAGTCGAAGAACGAAGAAAGAGTAAAGGATTTTCTACTTTGATCGTAGGAAAGAAGAAAGGATTTAACCGACCATCGTGACGACTCGACGTTTAGTTTCGACCCGACTAAGATCAACATTAAGACCCTCACCAAGGAAAAACAAAAAAAAATTGACGCTAGGAAAGGTGTACTTTTAAGCAGTTACACGAGAAAAAAAACAAGAAGAAGAAAACGTGGTAGGAGTTCTGCGGGCCAAGAAAAAAATGGTGGTGCACGTAGCAGGTCTCTTAATTATTTTTATATTAATCTAATTCTAAAACTATTATCGTATTATATAAAAAAAAATAAACTCTCTCAAAAATGTTCCCCAAAAAATGTTTGATTTAATTCATTGAAAAATTCAAAGTGTATGACTGGTGTATTTAAAATGACACGAGGATGATGTTATTTGCATTTAGGTCAGTTACACCAAGTCCAAGTCCAAGTCCAAGACATTCAAGTGTCAGACCGTCACATCTTCCGTTACAAAACGTAACACCTAGGCCACCGGAAGGTAATACGGTGCATAGGTTAGCACCAAATCGTGGAATGTTGCATTCAAGGCAAGCAAGTAACAACAGTAATCAACAATCATCTTTGGATGATTCTGGGGTGGTCGATGATCACGACGGGGACGACGTTACGTCTGCCGAGGAACACGATAAACGTGAACATCGGGAACACAGGGTAGAAACTCAGGATAAGGATCATAATAATCATGAGGACGACGAGGATGATCAAAACAATCCAGAAACTTCTTTGCGTCCTGATTTTCCGATAGCTCCTGTTACCGTTTCCGTTAAAACTAGCAACCGAGAGATCAGAGTTCTCAAGTGCAACGGCGTCAAAACGAAGAAACATATGTACGCGCTGCCTCCAGAGTACCTGTCGCATATTGTAGTTTTAGGTATGATTTTTTATCTCCAACCATGTTCTTTTTTTTATAATATAATACAATTTTTTATATAATATCTAATTAATAGTTAAAATTATGCAAAGAGTAACTGCATAAATAAATATTAATTTTTACGTAAGATTTTTTCCATATTCAATATCAGATGAATTTTTTTTTTCTACTCGTTTAAGATGTCCGATATTGTTTTCTTTTTAAATAACTCTCGATGCGAATACACACATATATTTATTTATTTTATATTTTGTTGTTTCAGACGATCTTCCAGATAGAAACTGCGAGAAGTGCATTCAATGTTGCGTAGACTACGAGGGATGGTTACGCTTTCAAAATTGTCTTTATAAGGTAAAATGAAGAAATAATAAAAACGCATATATACATATACATACTACACTCAATTACACACGGTGGAAAGAAAAAAAATCAATCGGTCAATGACAAAAACAAACAAACAAAAATCCGGTTTTTTTTCTTTGGGTGTTAGGTGGTAAGAGATCCGTTGTTCGAGTTGATGATCACCCTCTGTATCGTATTGAACACTGGCTTTCTAGCTATGGAACACCACGGTATGAGCGAATCGATACGTCAAGCATTGAACATCGGCAACAAAGTGTTCACAAGTATCTTCACGTTCGAATGCTTTTTAAAATTGCTAGCACTTAGCAAGGATTTCTTCAACAACGGTTGGAACAATTTCGATTTGATCATAGTATCCGCCTCTTTGATAGATCTGACCTTCGAATTGGTCGACGGTTTATCAGTTATAAGAGGTCTCAGACTGTTAAGAGTATTAAAGTTAGCACAATCTTGGACAACGATGAAGGTCTTACTAAGTATAATCATTTCAACGATCGGTGCATTAGGTAATCTAACATTTGTCCTTGTTATCGTCATTTATATATTCGCTGTTATCGGGATGCAGTTGTTCAGTAAGGATTACACGTCAGATAAATTTTATCCGGATCCTGTACCGCGTTGGAACTTCAACGATTTCTTCCATTCGTTTATGATGATATTTCGTATACTATGCGGCGAATGGATCGAACCATTGTGGGATTGCATGAGAGCCGAAAAGGAGGAAGGTGCTGGTACATGTTTCGCTATATTTTTACCGGCATTGGTTATGGGTAATTTCATGGTACTCAATCTCTTCTTGGCCTTGTTGCTCAACAGTTTTAATTCCGAGGAATTGAAACAGAAAAAGGAAGAAGTTGGGAAGGATTCGAAATTGGCTAGGTCGGTTGATAGGATACGTTCTATAGTTAAGAAGAAAAAATATCGTAAAGAAAATTCGGAAAACGAGAAGAACATGAGATTGGAACAAATAGTCAGAGAAGTTATGGATCAATCTGACAAAGAGAAATATGCGATACAAGAGACGGTATTGAGCCTTCCCAAAGACAATATTTACAACAGGTCGTATCAAGAGAGTCTAAATCAACCTGTCTTCACATACGAACCTATTTATCGTCAAGCTACCTTGACCACTTACAGTCAGAGCAGTCAAGAGACTGTTAAAGAAAATAAAAGATCCAAGGATAAGGATGAAAGCAACGATACTAACAATGTTGAAGAAAGTATTGAAATGGACGTTTTGAAAGATTCCAGTAAAGCTGATGAGGAAGTTGCCATGTTGCCGGAAGAAAAACCATCATCGCATCCTATTAGAAAAGAAGAAAGGATTGAAAAACGACCTTGGCATGCATTGGTCAGTTACGTTGACGAATTAACCGTTGGTGGTAGAAGAGACAGCAAAGGAAGATACATCGACGGTATGGGTTCGTTTCCAATGTTTGGTAGGAACAAAGAACCGAAGGAACCTCAGGATTGTTTTCCACAACATTGTTATCAAAAGTAAGTTATTAGAATATATTTTAACACCATTAATCGAGTTTATTGTTTGTATATTATTTTTATTATCGAGATTTTTCGTTAAAACTTCCCAAAATCCACAAATCGCGTTAATCGTGCGACTCTTGTCTTCTTGTTAAAGTGTCAGGTGAAAACCTTCTGCTATTAGACCCTATCATGGTTTCGTAAACTGCACGGCTTTTGTTCCGTGAGTAATGGTTCCTAAAGTTTTCGAGGGGAGAATAAATTGATTGATGTTGAGACTCTCCTGTGGTTAACAGTGAATTGAAGTTGTTCATCCTCCTGCATTCATGCTTAAACTACGTTAAACGTAGTTAAATTTATAATTGGAGATATAGAACCTTCGATATAATTGTTATTAATTTCATGAAAAATTGCACATACTTCGATAGAAGAAAATTATTTCGCACGATTTAATCTGTCCATTGCAAAATGATCTAACAAATCCATCATAAGTTAAATAATTTGTGTTTTATCGATGGTTTCTTTGTAATTATTTCTTTCTTTTGTTTTTTGTTTTTGCTCTTTACAGATGCAGCTGTATCAATAAGTGCATTCAAACAGATGTTGGAAAAAAAATGGATAAGAATACGTACGGTAGTTTTATCGGTAGTCGACACACCTGCCTTCGAATGGATGATCCTAGTGTTGATTTTTGCATCCTCCATTACACTTTGCTTCGAGGATATTTACCTTGACGATAATCCATTTCTTAAAAAAATCCTTTATTGGACCAATCTCGCTTTCTGCGCGTTGTTCAGCATCGAGATGCTTCTCAAGTGGTTGGCTTTAGGATTCTGTAAATACTTCACCAGTTTCTGGACGATCCTGGATTTTATAATAGTTTTCGTAAGTAAAATCTCGTATCGTTGATTGTGCTTTTATGATTAAAATTCCTTTTTTTTTTTCTGTCGGCTGCTATTAAAAAAAAAAACATTTTTAATTATTTTGTGTACTTATCGTAAACACACAATTACACATACACACACACACATACATTAAAGTATATATTAATAATAATAATAATAATAATAATATTGATAATAATAATTTATATGCGTGCCGAAAAAAAGATATTTATAGCTGAGGTGCGCATAAAACGGAGCTTGTGTCGCTACGGCATGAGTCATTTTCATCATTTAGAGCTAATCGATGTGTTACGATTGATTGTTTCTTAAAAGCTTCCTTTTTTTTTTCTCTCTCCCCATATTCTCAGTAAATTTATTTCTAGAATGTATTTTTAAACTATTTACACACGTGCATAGATCGACAAGGAAGGGGGACACAAATACAAAAAAAAAAGATACACAAATTCCAAATAGCCTAAAAATTTGAAACATTGTTGTTTCGGTGTTCTCTTTTTTTTTTTGTGTGTTTTATGTGATGCCTCGTGGATACAGGTACGTCAAATTATTGTTCCTTTTTTTTTCTTTTTTATTTTAAGAACATATATGATTAATTTCGAGATTAATAATTATTTCTGTGTTTTTTTTTTCTTAATTATATTTTTCTTTATTTTTTTTTTTCTTTAAATGGTTCATTCATTTTAAATCAACGTGGTGCATGTAACATAAAAGTATGCATGAGTTATATTTACTATTTCTATGTTTCTCTACTCTCTTTCTCTTTCTATTTTATATATATACAAATAGATATATACCTATGTATACTTTCTTCGTTATTGATTTAAACGATATTCATATACACGTATGCTTCATGAATACAAGTTCTCCATGGCTTTTATATACATTCATCTTAAACGTCTCTGGTAATGTAAACGTAATGTACACCCTTTTGGGTTTTGAAATGCGTAAGAATGATTGCTTTTCTTGAAAAAAAAAAGATATTTATTTACTTTTTACAAAAAGCTTTCCTAAGAGTTTACGATTTTTCGTAAAATTGTATTTATCGCTTATCGTGTTGGCTTATTTAATCTTATTCTCTGCTTATCTTTTTTTTTAATGAAATATATAATAATAACAATAATATGATTAAGAGTAGATGTAATAATAATTTTTTATAATATTAAGAAAATCAATTTATATTTTTAAGGGAAATCACGTTGTATCAATCTTAAATGCACTCGTAGAAATATTATGAGTTTTGATCAAAAAGGTTTTTAGGTGATATTAAATATTAATTACTCTCTCATGAGATTTTTTTCTTTAAATTGTAAATAGAAAATTATTTGTTATTTATTTTGTAAATAATTTTAAACATATTCATCTCCTGTCAATATCAAACATTTGGAAATTTCTTTAATTGTCACGTTTTATCGATTTAACAAAAATAAAAATAAATTATTATAGGAAAAATAGTTTGAGATACTAAAATAAGCATGAATATTTTGATGATCTGAGGAATGAAGGAAAAAGAAATAATTCAAGAAACAAAGAATTGTGGTTTTTGATATCAACCATACGAGGTTTCTATTGTTTATTTTTTTTTTTTTCAACAGGTATCCATGTTTAGTCTTTTGATAGAAGAAAATGAAAATCTGAAGGTACTACGTTCATTGAGAACGCTAAGAGCACTGAGACCATTAAGGGCAATATCAAGATGGCAAGGCATGAGGGTACGTGTTGTTTATCTATTCGAACGAGATTGATGTTAAACTAATTACATTTGAACGGTGATTAATTAAACAACTATATATGTATATATATACATGTATATACGTATTGGTTTTGAGAATCAATTCTAGGTATCTAGAATATATTAAATCTTGTTTCTATAATTATTCGCATTAAATTTTAATCAATCGTTTTTAATCACCATTCTATTAGTAACAATAATAATAATAATGATAATGATAATAATTTAATTAAATAAACCATTTTATTCTATATTTTAGAACTTTAATTCAATAATGTAATTGGTTATATTATAATATAATGTATATATAAACGTTTACTATATTTATATATTTTTTTATTTAATATAGGGTATCATTTAACAGGGTTGGTTCATATTGAAAATATATTTTATATATTGTGTAGCATAAAAAAAAAAAATTCAAGAAAAGTACAATAAGAATGAAGTATTTTAATATAATCATATGAAAGATATTTTAATTTTATTTATTTTTAGTTAATAATAATAATAATATATATATATATATTAATTAAAAATGTTAACAACATTTTACTTATCAGCTAATCGTATAAAAGATAATATATAAAAATAACAATTATTTGGTTCTATTGTCGTCATTTCTAAAACTAATGATAAATTAATCGATATTAATTTTCAACATTGTATAGATCGTAGTGAACGCGTTGATGTATGCAATACCTAGTATATTCAACGTGCTCCTCGTCTGTCTCGTGTTCTGGCTTATTTTTTCGATAATGGGTGTCCAATTTTTTGGTGGTAAATTCTTCAAATGTCTCGACGAGTACGGTGAATTATTGGACATATCGGTAAGTTTTTAATAAAATTAATTACTTGTCAAAAAAAAACAAACAAACCAATTATTATTGCAATCAATCAAAAAATCAATTCTCTTATATTTTTTTCTTTTTTTTAAATAAAATTACAATATAAATTCGATCGATTTTTTTTGAAAGCTTAACTTTTATCTTAAACACTTGAATAATATTTTAATGTTTAAATTAAAAACGAAAAAATGTTTGAATTATTTTTCATAAAATTTTTCTATTTTTTATACGTTTAAAAGGAAGTTTTCTTTTTCTTTTATATTTGTTTCTTTTTTATTTGATAGATAATAAATACCAAGGACGATTGCCTAAATCAAAATTATTCATGGGAGAATAGTAAGATAACATTCGATCACGTTGGGATCGCATACTTGGCATTATTTCAAGTGGCTACATTCGAAGGTTGGATGGAAGTAATGGAAGATGCCGTTGATGCCAGGGGTGTAGATTTACAACCCCAAAGGGAAGCTAATCTTTACGCTTACCTTTATTTCGTAATATTCATCGTTTGCGGTTCCTTCTTCACATTGAATCTATTCATAGGAGTGATCATAGATAATTTCAACATGTTAAAAAAGAAGGTAAGCTAACGCACGTTTTTTCTTCCCTATTTTTGTTCATTTATATTTTTCATATCTTTTATTTTTCTTTTTATTTTTTATTTCTCTTCTTTTTTATATTTTATTCAACGTACCATTTCTATAGACTTACAAGGTGTCTCTAATTAATTTGTAAAACGTGCTAAATGATTATTCACTTTTTTCTGTACGCCACATAAACAATTTTATAAATGAAGTATACATATATATATATATATATGTATATATATGTATATGTAATAGTGTATATTACAACCGGGAGAAAATGTGTTTCTTCGTGTTCGTACGTAAAATGTGAATGAAGTTTTTGTTCGATAATTTTTTATTCAACCATCTCTTTTCAAAAGATTTTTAGTTTTTTAGTTTAATATTATTATTAATGTTTAGTTATCAACAATTTCATCGAATTTTTTCATCAATCGGTTCAACCAAATCGTGTATGACATCTTTGACATTGCAATTTTTTAAATTAAAAATTACTCGAATCAGTTTCGTGTTACTTTTTTATATCTATACCATCCTATATATCGTATTTATAAATATTATTAATTTGTTTATTATTCTAAGTCGCATTATATATATTTTTGTTCATAGTTTTAATCGTGCATTAAATGCACCAACATCCATATCCTCTCGAAACGAATTTCATTGAATTTCCCATTAAATCAAATATACACGGGTGTATATAATTTATCTTTTATTTGTTCTTCTTCAATTTCAGTACGAAGGTGGCGTGCTAGAAATGTTTTTGACCGAGAGTCAAAAACACTACTACACTGCCATGAAAAAGCTCGGCCGTAAAAAGCCGCAAAAAGTAATAAAACGTCCGATCAACCAATTCCTCGCAATGTTCTACGACCTGTCCAATTCCCGAAGGTAATTATGTGTGTCAGAGATTTTTTTTCTTTCTTTTCTGGTTATTTATATGTACACTTTTTTTTTTTTTAAACATATATATATATATTATTTTAATTGAGAATTAGAAAAATTATTTCAATATTTGTTTTTAGCAAACCTCATCGTTCACTCGATCGCACGGTTTCTAATAAAAATTTGCAACACAAAAATGTTAAACAATTTTTTTAAATCTATTTTAATTGGCTAACAGACCATAATTGAATGTTACCAATTTATTAATTTAGGTTTAAATAATTAATATTGCTATTATTTTTATATTTAAATAAATCAAATCTATTTTGTCGTTTGCTGTTTGCGTATTTAAACAAATTTTTATTATAACGCGTTTAATTAAATTTCTTATTTAATTGAAAAAAATATTTAATATTTTAATTAAACATTTTATTAAAGATTTCGACATTACTCATAGGGTAATTCCAATAATAATTAAAATGACAAAAAAAAAAATCGTGAGATCGTGTCGACAATTTTATCTTCACAATGTGTTATTGCTTTCGTTGTTTGTGTAAAGACACGTGCATACACGCACACGCATACACATACACACACGAATATATTTTGGAGCTCGTTTAGCGGAACATACGAAGGATGTTATGCGAGCCGAAGATTATTGTCGTTCGTCAGACGAATGATGAAAGTTCTTCGGCCAACTTGACTGAAAATTTTCGACTCGCAATTCATTGCTTCTATATTTCGCTTGACAAGATTCATTTGAAGAAACATTTTATATAGAAAAAAAAAAATCCAAAAGGAAGAGACAGTTGCACTGCTTATCGATAAAGAAGATTGAGAACTTTTTTCCAGGATGAATCTAAGGAAAACGCTTGGCTTTTAGTTTTACAATATTTCATTTGATTTATCGTTTTAATTTCAAGGTAGAAAGAGAGAAAAAAAGAGAAAAAAAAAAAAAGAAAGAGTGGGCTAACGCATTTCAACTGTTTATACACGCGTAACGCTGCTAAACGCTGCTCTGGTTGGTTGGTTGGTTGGTTGGTTGGCTGGACTAGCTTTTAAAAGCACGTACAGAGTGTCCAAATGAAGAGAAATGATTTATTTTGTTTCAATAAGCCTCTATCATATTTACAGATTCGAAATA
This sequence comes from Mischocyttarus mexicanus, assembly GCA_023678845.1. NCBI lineage: Eukaryota > Metazoa > Arthropoda > Insecta > Hymenoptera > Vespidae > Mischocyttarus > Mischocyttarus mexicanus. The sequence continues at coordinate 247,372 of JACGTP010000008.1, read as the reverse complement.
GCGATCTTCGTTTTGATATTTCTCAACATGCTGACGATGGGAATCGAACATTACGATCAACCGCATCCGATATTTTTCGTCCTTGAAGTATCTAACGCATTCTTTACTACGGTCTTTGGTTTGGAAGCAATAGTCAAGATAATTGGATTACGTTACCATTATTTCACCGTACCATGGAACCTATTCGATTTTTTACTGGTATTAGCATCAATATTGGGAATACTTATGGAAGATATTATGATGGACTTTCCCGTGTCCCCGACGCTCTTGCGGGTGGTGAGGGTGTTCAGAATTGGTAGGATCTTAAGGCTCATTAAAGCTGCTAAGGGTATTCGTAAACTTTTATTTGCATTGGTGGTCAGTCTTCCGGCGTTATTCAACATTGGAGCATTGCTTGCATTGATAACTTTCATATACGCCATTATTGGTATGTCAGTTTTTGGACATGTCAGGAAACAAGGAGCTTTGGATGACATGGTGAGAATATACTTATAATAACATTCATTATTATCTTACATTGACACTTTGACTGCCACGTCAAAATCACATGTTTTGTTCAGAACGCTACGATAGTATTTTATATGATGCAAGATTTCATAGAAATTAAACTTTTATTTTAGGTGTTCCAATAAACATTTTTAATCGTTCAATAATGCATTTCATACATCAAAGTATATTCTAATTAGCGATAACTTTTTAAATACGCTAACTGTAAATTTTCATTCAACATTTTACAATTTAAATAGTTCAAATATTCCGGTCACCTATGACCACCATGGCGTTACAGGAGAAACTGTGGCCAACGTGGCAGTCAAAGTGTTAACAAAAAATAAAAAAGAACAAACATAATATAATTAGGTATAAATATAAACAATGATTACACGTATCTCGTTTGGTTTTCTTAGGTAAATTTCGAAACGTTCGGTCGTAGCATGCAATTACTTTTTCGTCTGATGACTTCAGCCGGTTGGAATGACGTGTTAGAATCATTGATGGTACAAGCACCTGATTGCGATCCTACACCAACAAGTAGGAAAATGAACGGCGACTGTGGATATCCTCTATTGGCAATTACTTATTTTACTTCGTTTATCATCATCAGTTATATGATAGTAATCAACATGTACATCGCTATTATTTTGGAAAACTTCAATCAGGCTCATCAGGAAGAAGAAATTGGTATCGTCGAGGATGACCTAGAAATGTTTTATATACGATGGTCAAAGTACGTTGAAACATAGTCTTCTTTTTTGTTTTAATTCTCATTTATTCAATGACGTAAGATTTTGAATAATTCGTTGCTTATTTCGTTGCTTTTCCTTTCGTTGTTTTACAGATACGATCCACATGCAACCCAATTTATAAGTTTCTCGCAGCTAAGCGATTTCATAGCGAGCCTAGACCCACCTCTGGGAATATCAAAGCCCAATGTTGTAGCGTTGGTAAGCTTTAATCTTCCCATCGCGAAGGGTAACAAGATCCATTGTCTGGACATCCTGCACGCACTTGTCAAGCACGTTCTTGGACACGTTGAAGAATCCGATGATTTTCGTAAGCTTCAAGAACAAATGGACGTTAAGTTCAAGAAGCAATTCCCAACTAGAAAGGAATTGGAAATAGTGTCTTCCACGAGAATTTGGAAACGTCAGGACAAAGCTGCCAGGCTTATTCAACGTACTATTAGAGAATTTATTGCGTAAGTTTGTCTTCATTTTTAATATTAAATAATACACAAAGAGTTTTTCATATTTCAAAGAGAATTCAAATACTACCTTGTAATACTGAAACAGCGTTAAACGGAGTTTTATTGTATTGTTCATTGCAATCTACTTTTTTTTCCTATTTTTTTGACAGCATATGAATTTCATATTTTTTTTATATCTTCATATAACTCTAAGTTTGTTATTTCGGCAGAAATTCATTTGTATTCCCAATGAAATAAAATAAAATAATTTTGGATCTAATTGGGTATTGTGAAATAAGAAAAGTAGGATAATAAAGAAGATATTTGATTTTAAAATTAGGATGAAGAAGGAAAGGGAAAGGATTGCTCACGAGGTGGATTCACAGACCCAAACATCGAGTCCTGGTGGTGTGGGGAGTGATGGTAGGGGCGGGGGTGGTTGGAGTGGAAAGCTGTCGGCCCTGCTCCACGTACATCGAGGTAGCCGGGCCAGTAGCCGCAAGTCCTCCAGGGCCAGCGACGCCAGCGATCTCAGTGAGCTCGGGACAGCATCAGCGTGGCTATTTCCAAATCTACCCCTGCTGTTGCTCTCCGGCGCCACGGGAACCCACGAGGACCTGCAACCCCCCGCCCTTACCGTGTCCCGTCCCTCACCAACCACGGAACAACCATCGGCCACCTCAAGTTCTGGATCTGATTCACACATTACTGTTAGGTTCGTATTTGCAAAACCAACCAACTTTATTGCCGTTTGTTCATTTTTTGCATTTCTATGTGAATCAGAAAAAAAAAAAGAAATATATTAACTGTCCTCTTTTCATCATCGTCATTTCGTTAAGAAGATGAAGAAAAAAATCAGAAAGAAAATGATGCGTATTAAAAATTATTTTTACTGTTAGATTTTTAATTCAAAAAGAAATTAATTATAGATAATTAGCTAGTGTGTATGTGTGTGTGTGTGTGTGGATGTGTTTATGGATTCACACGTAAGTATAGAATCCAATTTAGACAATTTTGATTTCATTTAAAAAAGACAAATAATTTATTATTCAATTATTTTATAACTTTGTCCTATATAGAATGACACTTTTTATTTTTCCTATCTTTTATTCTGTTTCTGTTTTTTTTTTTTTGAAGCAATGGTAGTAACAGCCTGAGGAGTTCAATGTAGTTTTGTTTTGTTTATTTGATCGTTTTCATTGATAGTTGCAGTTGGTGATGATCGTAGGTATTGTCGCTAAGCGAATAGAACAATTTTTCTTTTATAAATAATAAAAAAAAAAATACGTAAAATAAATACATAAGAAAGAAACCCAAGTAGAAAGAAATAAAAACAACACACATTAATCTAATCTTTTTCATTTCAAAACTCCTCAGGCAAAGAAACGAGCAAAGAAACGAGGTAAAATTGTTCTTGAAATTTCTCTTCGTAGATATTTTTATTTCAATTCGATAATCTTATTTTGTTTTTATCTTATCTTCGATAGATGATAGATAATATACATACATATTTTTTAATATGTATATATGTATATATATATCGTTGATAATATTTGTTTTATAGATATAATGTTGAATTTTGTGTTTTTCTTTTAATTCGTATTTTCTTTTATATTTTTAGCGTTGTTTTTTAGTTTTTTTTTTTTTTTTTGATAAAAATATTCAGCTCTGTAAAAAATACGCTTGGTTGGCGTTACGAAAGAATATTTTTCTTTTCGTTTTTTTTTAGCATTTTATTAGATGATGCATTAGATTCTTATCGAACGATTACGAAATATATATTTATTTTTGTTTAATTTTAATTTTAAATAAAACATTGTTTATGCTAGGCATTCGTTAAGACGATGACGTCGAATCTTAGATGCACGATGTTTTTACAGCACGTTCGAGCAGTCATTCGATTAATTTCGTTGTAAAAATTTCGTTTACGAGATGAGCCCAAAGTTAATCAATCAGCTAAATGTTAAATAATGTTTTTTTTTTTTGTAAATTCGTAATGGTTACATTTTTTCTTTGGATCGTAAAATTTTAATCTTCGTATATTTTCGGGTTTAAAAAACTTTTGGTTTAAAAAGTTACGATAAATATTTAATAACTTTTGGCCTACCTCGTATAATAAACAATATATTTCGTGCATTTTAAAAATCGATTATAGTGGTATCATCTGTTATATACTCGCATTGAAAAATAAAATGAAATTTCTTATTCGATAATGTTTTCCTAATTTTTTTTCTTTTAATAATTTTCCATTTTTTCTTTGTTTTTTTTTTTTTTGTAAATATAATTACATTTAGCATTTCAATTAGAGATATTGTAAAAAGGCATTTTATTTGCAGTATCGCATATATTAGTTTAATGTTAGAATAATCATGGTCATTTTCTGGCTGTGCGATGTGTATTTGCAGGAAAAACACCGCTTTTCAAAATGTCATTTCATATTTCGTCATTCAAATATTACAAAATAGATTTGATTTATATATATATTCATTCTCCAATAAATACAAATCTAAATAACAACTTTATACACGAAACACATGGCAAAGAAAAAAAAGAAACTCCCTTAACACGTTGAGTGCTACGTCAGTCCTTAGGGACTGACAGTGAACTTTCCGTTCAAACGTCGTCAGTCCTTGGGGACTGACAGTAGACTTTTTGTTTGGTCGACATTGGTGCATGAGATTGGCATTGTAAAGGGTTAAATTATTAATGACAATTAAACAATTTATGTTAAAATTTATTGAAGTTTATTAAAACAAACAAGCAAAGATGTAACTGCAATCTGCACACATTACAGTTGTGCAACAATTTTCCCTCCTTCTTTTGACATTTGTGAATACGTCTTCTTGTATCGGCATCAAATGTTCACGCGCTACCGCCTGAGCGGAAAGTACTCAACGTGTTAACAGAAAAAAAAAAACAAAAAAACACTCTTATGCTAAAAAGACAGATACAAAAATTCTGTAAACCGAGATGAGATGTCAAAAAAGAAAAAAAAAAAAAACAAAAATCACCACCTTGTTTAGATCTCTCGGTGCGACGTTGGGCCGTCAGGACGCCGTGGAAACTTATCCAGACGAAGACGTCCTGAGTCCGCCGACTTCGAAACGAAGTTCACTTCGTACCAGCGGTACGACGTTGTCCCTGAACACTCTCCAACGCGACATTAAAGAGGCCTTCAATCGTCGTTGCAGTAGTCTTCGAAGACGTCCAATAGTACCAGTATTACAACAACCTCAATTACCCCTAACGATAGCAACTGTAACAACAGCAACAACAACAACAACAACAACAACTGTTACTGCAACAGGATCAACTGCAGGAACAACAACTGGGTTAATAGGAATAGGACTTACAACAGAACCAATATCACTTCCTATAAGTGATGGAAGTGACGTCAGTATACTCGTAACAGAACCGAGTCCAGAAAATTCAGCACCACCGTCTAGACCGCCATTGATCAGACAACAATCTGAAGCTACGGTTGTTCACGTACTCGTACATAGGGAAAGCGAGGAGTATCAAGAAACACCAGACGATAGCTGATCCTAATTCGATTAGGGACTTTTTCAATCAAAGATTTTCTTCTAATAACGCTATTTCGTTTGATGATTAAAAAAGAGAAACAGAAAAGAGAGAGAGAGAGAGAAAGAGAGAATAAATATTTGCGAGATAATAGAATTTGTGTAATTAAACGTTATATTATTAAAAAAAAAAAAAAAGAAAAGAAAAGTAAAGAGCCAATAAGCGAATTAAATTACTGGAAAAAAATTAGGTATATATACATTATTATTATACTTGAAGAATGAAGTTTCAAACCGATCTACGTTTATTCTTCTTATTCATCTTCTTCTTCTTCTTCTTCTTCTTATTCTTATTCTTATTCTTCTAATTCTTATTCTTATTATTCTTATTCTTATTCTAAATATACGATTAGAGAAACAAATGAAATCGATCGAATTAATTAACAAATGATAAATTAAAAACACACAAGGTATTACACGTACGACACATAGAAAGAGGATAAAGAAACGTTCGCATAGGTTTATAAATATTCTTAAGTATAATAAAACATATTATCATCGATTGAGATCTCTAAAACGATATTCTCTCGTTAAGAATTCGAAAATCTAGAGACAGTTTATATTTCAATTCAATATAATTAGCATTTTTAGAAGGAGAATAATATTAATAATAATAATAATATTAATAATAATAATAATAATATAAATAAATAAAAAATGCCTCTTTTCTTGACGTATTTTTATGGTTAAATTCTCATCAAAGTATTTTTCCCATAAACACATACGAAGCTTGTGTTGAAAAGTTTTCATCTTCAACTAGAACCTTTTATCATTGTTTAAATAAAAAGTATTGGTTTGACTGAAATAAATAAAAAATTATTTCTATGTTAGGATCAAAACCTTTCAACCAATCCAAGTATTTTTATCATATAGAATGTTTTCTCTTTTTATTTTTTTCTGAATAGATATTTCTTTCTTTTTCCTCCCAGCATTGAAATCACCGAAGAATGGAGAAGATTGAGAGAATATGATACAATAATATTATAATAGAATTATAGAACGATTATTATAATATCAATTTGAGTTTGTTGTATTGCATAATATATATATGCGTGTGTGTATGTACATTGTACATATGTATATAAAAAAGAAATATATAAATAATAATTTTTCTTCTTGTTTTAAATTAGGTAATATAAAAATTATGTACACACGTTAAGAAGCATTTTTTAATTATTTTTATTACTATAATAATAATAATAATAATTGTTATTAATATCAATATTATTATTGCTATTATTATTATTATTATTATTATGCTTGAAAAATTGTTTATCTGATAAGAAAAAACAAACGAAAGAAAGAAAATGATCCCAGTCTCTTAAATTGCGATCAAATGGATGATCTGGACCAATTTTTGGGGTGGATTCGTAAAAAACGTACATACATGCACGAATAAATACAACATAATTACATTGGTAACGATTATTAGTAATAACAATAATAATAATAATAATAATAATATTAATAATGATATTTGAATGGAAATTTTGTTAGAAAACAAAAAAAAAATAATGGGGGGTTCGTTAGCACGCCCATCTCCTCGATAGTCAATGCAAAAACCCCTGGGGAGTGTTTGCTATGAAGAAAACGTATTTTACTTGTATACAAAGTGAGACAAATGATATACATACACCTATATATATATATATAAAAGAAATAACCAAACAAATAAAAAATACACATACCAAAATAAAAATTATACATATATTAGGCTGTCAAGTATAAAATGAAGCAAATTTCAATTCAATTATGTGCATTTTTTGCTCCATTTCATACTTGACAACCTAATGTGTATATATAAATATATACATACATAGACATAAATAAAATATATATATATATATAAAACAGAAATGAGTATACTGCCTCAAAAAATCGTAGAATAATAGTGATTTACTCTTCGGCGAGAGAGAGATTGATTTAAGTTAAAAAAAAATTATTAAAAAAAATAAAATAAAATAAATAAATAGAAATAAATAAAATAAAAAAAAAGAAGAGAATTGAATCGAAAAAAGGATCGATATGGTTGAAATAAACGTGAGTGTAAGTGTAACGAAAATGAACGAACTACGGCAACAATTGTTTAAAATAAAATGGTGGAAACGAAGTAAAATGAAAGATGAAAAAAAAGAAAATAAATAAAAAAAGTAATAATAATGATAACAAAAAACAAGAAAATATATATATTGAAATAGGAAAGTAAAGAGAAGAAAATAAAAGAAAAGAAAATAAAATAAAATAAAATAATAGGAGAAAGATAAAATGAAATAAGAAATGGAATATACAAAAATCTACAAAATGGCTTCCTCCTTTCGTTCTTAATTAAGATATATACATATAAGCTTTATTCACTATGTAAATATATATGATACGCCTATTTACGTTTCTTTTTTTAATTCTTAATTTTATTTTCGCACTTTCGGCACGTATAACGAAAGATAGTGAATGAAAGAAAGAGAAAGAGAAAGAGAGAGAGAGAGAGAGAGAGAGAGAGAGAGAGAGAGAAGGAGAGATCGATAAAATGGCTGATAGAAAGAAAAAGATAAATTAATGTGACCTCATTAGAAGCAACCCCTTATGTCGATAACGTTCAGCTTTAATTAGTGTTTCAGCTAACGATAAGCTTATTACGACTTTTGATTGATCTTTGGAAATATCTGATTTCTTAAACTTTTTCGACTTTTAATGAAAAAGAAGAAGAAATATGAAAATAATATATAAAAGAAAAAAAATAATAAAAAAAATAAAAAAGAAAAAAAATACACACAGAAAAAACAGAAAGGAAAGACAAAAATGAAGATGAAGAAAATGAAAGAACGAGAATAGAAGAGTGGAAACAGAAAAAAATTAATTAAAATATATAGAAAAATGATAAAATTGTATAATATGGCAGAGTTCTTTTAAAATAATGAAGAAATTTAATTAACAACAACAACAACAATAACGACAACACGCTTAAATCATACAAATACGCGATCAAATCTGTATGAAAATATTACATATATGTATATGAAATTCGTAAAACAAACGGGTTACGAGAACGTAAGTGCATGTAATGACAAAATCTGTTTAAGAAGAATTCAAACGAATGAAAAATAATTAATCGCACATGTGTGAGACGAAGAAGAATATTCTCGCGCTAAGTTTCACAATGGTACAACGAATTTCTCTTTAGGTGGGTTTTACGATTAAATAAACGGTGAAATAAATAAATAAATAAATAAATAAAGTAAAAAAAAAAATTATAAACTAAATAAAATAACAAATATTATACGCGAGAACAATTCTTCTCTAGTCGAAAAATGGTATCTCAATGGGTTTTTTTCACTTTTTTTTGCGAAGAAGTTAGAAGAACGATGCGAAAGGTACGAAGAGCTAGGAGGCCATCAAATATACGTATATAAATATATTTAAAAAAAAATAATAATAAAAAATATTACACAAGAAGATGAGAAATGAAACAAACGTATTGAAGAAAAGGGTGATTAACAAACAAACAAAAATGACACAATTAATGCAATTACAAAGTAATTATAAAGAAAAAAAATACAACAACCATCACACCTACCCCTTAACCGACCGAAACAAAAAAAAATATTAAGAAAAAAATAATAATAATAATATTAACAATAATATTAATAATAATAATAATAATAATAATTAATGATTAATGATTAATGATAAAAATAATGAGATTAGAAGAAAAAAAAAAGGATCTTTAACTTCGCGTCATCTTTCACCCTCTCTCCAATTCTAACTTCTTCCTCTTTATATCCAATAAATAATACGTGTTATTAAAAAAAAAAAAAAACAAACCTATTATATCCATTTTCAAAATTCCTTGCAAAAATTCCTACCTTTAATCCTAACTTTGAAAACATAACAGAAATAATAACCGCCCATAATAAATCGCATAGACTTGAAAACGTTGGTCAGTTGTGTTAGAGAGAGAGAGAGAAAGAAAGGAAAGAAAAAAAAAAATAAGGAAAAAGAGAGTTGTCATGAATTCACGTTGACCTATAGTGCCTATTTAATTAGCTGACACTGAGAATAATATATATATATATATATACATATACATATATATATATCGTTATGTGAACGATATATGTGTGTATCGTATTAGTCACGTTTCCATTTTATTAACAAACAAAAAATTAAGATAAAAAAAAATATATATATATAATAAGTAATAACAAATGAAGAGCATTTTTTTTCCATCGGGGGTTGGGGGTTGGTGGTTGGGAATAAGGGAGAAGGAAAACGTGACGATTAAGTTGTATATAAGTATATATATATATGTATATCTCTCTCTCAAAAAGTGAATGAAAAAGAATGAAAAAGGGGAAAATAAAATAGAATGTGCAACAAGGAAAAGAGAAAAATAAGAGGGTGTGTAACAGAAGGTGCTCAATTTTCAAATTAATAAACGTATTTAATACTTTGACTACTGCCATATATGACAGGCAACAGTTTCTCCTGTGACGCTTTGGTAATCATTAATTTGAACTACTTAAATTGTAAAAAGATGAATGAAAATTAACTGCTGGCGTATTTAAAAAATTACCACTAATTAGAATATACTTTGAAGTAAAAAGTGTACCATTGAACGATTGACAAATTTTTATTCTGAACACCGAAAATAAAAGATTAATTTCTATGAAACTGTAACGCCATGTTGGTCATTGGTAACCGGAGGAGCATTTGAACTATTTAAATTGTAAAATGTTGAATGAAAATTAACAGTTGGCGTATTTAAAAAATTACCACTAATTAGAATATACTTTGAAATTAAAAGTGCACCATTGAACGATTGACAAATTTTTATTTGAAACACCGAAAATAAAAGATTAATTTTTAGGAAATCTAGCATCGTAAAATACTATCGTGGCGTCCTAGGAGAAACAAGTAAGTTTGGCGTGGCAGTCAAAGTGTTAATTGAAATGAAAATTAAATTGTATTAATAATAATAATAAAAAGAATCGTTAAAAAAAGAGAAATCTAATAATGGAGAATAAATATGAGAACGGAATAAGATATAAAATGGAAACACCGAATTATATGAGTTAGAGATTGAATATTAATAATGAAAATAAATATTATAACGCTATTTGTTGATTCGAATAAACAATTATATCGGTCGATAATGGTTTTCTCTGGTACGAATATCACGTTGGTTGGTATAGGGAACGATTTTATCGACGAACAAAATTCACGGGGAGAAAAGGGGTCAGGTGTTAGGGGACCGTTTAGTTCACATATACGCCGCGAAAGTATTGGTAATTCGCGAGGCATATATAATAAAAGTTATATGTCAATTAAAGATTATATAAATATATATATATAGATACATAATACATATTAGCATATATATATATATATAAATAAAATAATAATAATAATAATAATAATAATAATAATAATAATAATTTAATTAATAATATAAATATTAAAATATAAAAATATCCAGCAACGCGCACGATAGCAATTATATATAAATAAATAAATAAATATACGTACTTGGTATAGTATGTATTATAAAAGAATTTAAAAAAAAAGGGTTAAGTTTTATTGCATTATTCCAAATATATAAAATAAATTATTATAATATATATAAATAATTAAAAAAAAAGAAATAAACGAGGGAGAACAAAGCAAAAATGCAAAAAAAAAAGAATTTAAAAAATAAAATGGCGTACAATCATGCGTGGGATGACTGTTTAGGTATCCTAGTGATCGTTTTAGAGATTCTAGATCGTAATAATAATAATAATAATAATAATAATAATAATAATAATAATTTGTTGAATTCGTGCGCGTTTGTACGTGTGTAGACGATTAATAAATAAAAATGTTTTGACGAAGAAACGAGGCTAATAAGAAGAAACGAGAGAAAGCAAAGGAAAAGAAGATATTAAATAAATAAATAAAAATAAGTTTAAAAAAAACAAAAGAGAAATGAATACACACACAGATGCATATACTCGTTCTCGCTATGTATGTGTGTGTGTGTGTGTGTGTGTGTGTGTGTGTGTGTTATTTGAGATTAATGTTTTTAAATAAAAGATATAATTGCGTGTGGTATTAAAAAACTATGCCGATTATTATACGCATATGCAAATACGTACAATTTAATCGCAATAACGACAATCTCTCCGTTGTTGTTATTAACAAAAACATTTTATTATTATTATTATTCTCACATTACTATTATTATTTAATTAAGTATATAAAAATAAATAACAGAATTGATTGATTCATTCATACATTCGAGGATAGGACCACTTGTGTAGGACAAGTTGATTTAAAAAGAAAAAAGGATAAAAAGGATAAAAAAAAGAAAAGAGAGAGAGAAGTAAATGAAAAGATTCAATTTCAAATCGGATAATTATTCCTGCGATTTATTGATTATTATCTCTAACGTAATACTCTCGCTTGAGATCGATTCTTTCTACATAACGAACATACTTTATTAATAAAGTGATAAGAAAAAAGATTGCTTATACACATGTGAGAGAGAGAAAGAGAGAGAGAAAGAGAAAGAGATGATTTTAATGAATGAAAAATAAAAATGTTCACGCTTTACGTGTGATATATATGTGTAAGTATACGTGTATAAACTTACTTACTTACATACTTGTCGTCAAGGTCGTTGTATTTCCCAAAAAACTATTTTTTGATAGTACGCGTAAAAATGGGCAATACAATGATTTTACTCAAGCGAGAGAAAGACAGAGAGTGATAGAGAGTGATAGAGAATGACAGAGAATGAGAGAGAGAGAGAGAGAGAGAGAGAGAGAGAGAGAGAGAGAATTAAGATAGAAAATGAGCTTCAAACGAGTAATAGTAAAATGTAGAATGAGAGACTGTTGCAATTGTATATATATTGTGTATATATATACATCAATAGTGCATATTGTAAATTAAAGAAACCAAAGAAAAATAAAAATTTGATTAATAGATGACATCGAGGATCGTCTAAAAATGTGAAAATGTCTTATTTAAGAAATATTCATATCAGTGAAGAAGAAAAATGATTTAAACGAAAAAAAAATCCAATGAAACTAACAAGCAAACAAACAAAAATAAAGAGAGAAAGAACGATTGTTTGTATGAAAAATTAAAACACAGAAAAAAAATAGCAAAGAACAAAAAACTGACCGACAATTTTTGAACGATAGTACAGGAAGAAATTTCGATATCGTTGTTCTATCGATTAGATATACAATCAAACTTGTATATTAATGCAGTCTTCTTTTCATGCAATTTTATTTTTCTGCGAATTTGTTTTATGCGGATTGTTTCTTTTAATACGGTATCAATACAATTAGAATTCATATAAACGTATTAAAAAAAAAATTCGCATAAAACATCGCAGAAAAATAAAATCGCAAAGGGGACCGCAGAAAAACAGGTTTGATTGTATGTACTTCGATATAATTATATTCGCGATTTGCGTTATCTCTCGATCGATGAACGAACAAAAAAAGAAAAACAAAAATTAGGGAAAAGAAAGAAGCTGATTAAAAAAAAAAAAAAAACAAAAACAAAGTAAGAAGAAATATACAAGAAGCTTTCAAACTCCTTTTTATTGTATCGTAAGAATCATCATCATTCTACTATCATCCACCTTTTGTCGGATTCTATCGCAAAAACAAATTTGTATTAGAATTTATCTCGCCTAGGAATGGAACGAAATATGTGACGACTATACGACGATTATGAAAGATGGGTGCTAAGCTTTCTCGGAAAATTCGCTTACTATGCATTTAACAAAATTAAACATAAGTAAATAAAGAGAATGAAAGATAATAGAAAGTTAGAAAAAGAATGAAAGAAAGGAAGGAAGAAAATATAAAGAAAAAAAAAAAAAAAAAAAAAAAAAAAAATTCTAACACACATTTTTAATAATATCATTGACAATATTAATTATCCACCACGAGAGATTTAAAATAGAAATGTAAATTTAAATGACCATTGCGCGGGTTGAATTAATTTTTTCGTTCTTCGTTTTAGAAAAAAAAAATGTAATAACCAAAATTTAACATAAAATAAAAATAATCAGATGGATCGAAAGTAAAGTCACACACGCTCATACATGTATGTGTGTGTGAAAATTTATATAACTCGTAGTAAGATCGAAGAAACGAAAAAAAAAAGAAAAAAACCATTGATCATCCCGCGCAATGTGATTGTCCACTAAAAAAGGCCTATCGTAAATAAAAATTAAATAAAAAAAGAAATCATGAATAATAAAAAAATCGCGATGTTAATTAATAATTCTTCATAATAATGAATTATATATATTGTATTTAAAAATGAAAAGAAAAATATTTCATTTAAGCGTCTCTCATCGCGCTCGAAACGTTTGTCATCACCACCACACATACACACACATACAAACATATACACATACACACACGCACATAAATTCGATGATTAAAAAATGATTTATCGTTTAACGAAGGACTCGCGTGTTCGATCGAAGCAAGAAAGTTCGAAGAATAAAATAAAAATGAAATGATTTGAGATTATAATTGATTGTAGAATTACAAATTCAAATGTTATTAAAATATAAATTGTTATTAATTAATAATATTGATATATTAATTTGTTAATGAGATTTAAGTTTAAACATATTTTAGTTTAACCAATTATTGCTTTACTATTATTATTATTATTATTATTATTGTTATTCTCATTCGAGCATTCAAGTTTCATTCGCACTTGTTAGCCTTCGAATAAATCTTCTCGTTTAATTGTACGTATGTAAACAACAACAAAAAATGACAAAAATGAAAGAAAGAGAAAGAGTGATAAAGAGAAAAAGAAAAAAATAAAGAAGAAGAAGAAGTTACAATCGTGAATTTGAATATCTTAATAAATAAAGTCAAGTTCGCATGTATGTTGTATTATGTGTAGGGAAAAAGTTAATTGTTAAAATGATACGAGATTGAAGAAGATAGGACATTACGGAACATAAATAATATATAATTAATTAAACAAACAATTTCATTGATCGATGAAATATTTATTCGAATAACAACAACAACAACAACTAATATAAATAAAAAATAAACGACGAATATTAAATTTGAATATCACGTTCGTCTCGTTTAGTTCGAACCTTGTTCTGTTTGAACCAACATTTTAAAGTAAAAATATTATAAAATAAAATAGAACGAGATTAACGGAAAACCAAAAACGATTATATATATATATATTATACATGTATAAATATTAAATAATTAAGTATATATAGAATAAAACACCTCTCGAGAGAGAAGAAACATTGAAAAAAAAAAACAAAAAATTAAACAAAAGAATAAGCAAAACAAATCGTAAGTTGTAATCGTAGAAAGTTTGAGAACAAAATATATGTCCGCCTTATTATAAATCATGAAAATGAACATAAAAAAAAAAAAGATAAATCATGAGTTTTATACCCCTTGTCAAGATTGATATGTTACAAAGATTGAAAAATTATTCGCACACGCGATTCCATTTAAAAAAAAAACACACACAAACACAAAAAAAGAACATTACTCCTTCTCCCAAAAAAATTAAAATAATAATAATATTAAAATATAAAATATAAAATATAAAAATACAATTAAAAAGTCAAAGAAGAAGGAAAATGAAAAAATAAACACTTATCGCGCGTATCGATGCTATGTAAATAAATATTACACAATTATTGAGAAAAAGTATTAAAAGAAAAAAATCATATAACAAATAAAGAAAATGGAAGGAAGAAAAAAAGGTTGCGAACGACGAGAGATGACGAAAGAAAAGAAGAAGAAGAAGAAGAAGAAGAAGAAGAAGAAGAGAGGATAATATCGTACGCGTTTTAGAGTTTTAGCTCGATCGTGAATTTGAAAACGAAATAATACATTTTGTAAATATGTCCTCGAAACGAATATTACATTATATTTTTGCTTGTGATAAAAATCGCGAATTTAGAAGAAATCTAAAAGAAATATAAATTTTACAGAGGGGGAGGAAAGGCTGTGCATTTTTCTCCTTTGCATCGTTGCACATTAATTTTATCCTTTTTTTTTTTTTAAGTATATTTAATATCATTTAATCTTTTCTCCCCTTTTAATGAATGAATGAATTAATTAAAAAAAAATATTCTTTTAGTCTCTTTTCATTCTCTCTCTCTCTCTCTCTCTCTCTCACTCTTTTTCTCTTTCTCTCTCGCGCGTTAAATTACGTGCACGTTGTTTCTGCCGGACATAGCGTTTTGCTATTTTCCCGCGATCATTGTTAATTATTATATATAATATATATATATATAATTAATTAAAAAAAGCTATATATATATAAATCAGGGATCGAATGCACGACCGAGTTCATCTGTGATTTGAGTGGAGTTTCGATTCTCCCTTTTATCAAAATCTTTTTACAAAAAGAGAGCACGTTAAATCTGAACCGATGAACCGTAGACATTTACTTTACATAATTATTTTAATACACCTTTCTTTATTTCTCTTTCATTATATTGCATAGCATCCTTTTCCTTAATTTTTATTTTATCTTCTACCTTCTATATTATTTTTTGTTTGTCCCCTTTTATATATATATATTAATATATTAATTTAATTATATTTTCTTGGCCGTGCTTCGACGACGAGCCCTCTCGCACACATTTGAAAAAAATTGTAAAATTTAGAGAAAACAAAAATATATATTATATTATATAAATATAAATATATATACGAATCTTCGGTTCAGAGATAACATCACACACACACACACACAAACACACACACACACACACACACACACACACAAACAGGCGCACATAAAACACACATACATAAGCACACATGGACAAGTATCTGCAATATCATATGTGGCGAAATATACATATAGTTATTTAGTATCAGATATTTTATTATATATTAGCAATAACTCAAATAACGTACTCGAGGAGACTATTAAATAATAATATAAAAAGATAAAGCAGAATAAACAGAAACAACAATAACAAGAACAACAACAACAACAATCGATAAGAGATCAGTTAGATTTTATCATATAGGAATCTTTTTGCTTGTTTTATCAATATTATGATATTATTATTATTATTATATATATTATAAAGATATTATATATATATATACATACATATATATATATAATTATTCCTAAAAATAATAAATATTGGAGTTTATTGCTATATTGTTGAAGCAGATTTTATTACAGTTATATGCAAGTTCCTTATCAGTCATTTTCTTTAGGTTTTTTTTTATACTTTGTTAATGATTAAGTTAGGGGTACGATGTATCAGTTTATTCAACCGAATCATACTATACGTATACATAGAATTATATTATTATTATTATTATTATCAATATTATTATTATAATTATAATTATTTACATATTTCAAAGACTAATTACAGTAATTTCTATCGTTGTATCATTTTGCATTACTTTGTAGAAACACGGGTACGTTTATTCCATGCAAAGTTAGATCCGTATGAACGTGGTTTCGGATCAACTTTGTTTGGCTTTTGAATGTAATATTTCCAACCCATTCTTTCGCAATGCATAATAGCTGCTTCTCTGGTAGCAAAATCAACTTTTGTGTTCGATAATGGATCTCCCCTTTTTTAATGGAAAATATTATTTGAATTGTCATAAAATTTGAACGAATGATTCAATTACGTTAGAAATTATTTCTATTGAATGAAGAAAACGTTATTATAATTATGGGATTACTTACGACGAGGTCCATCCGATTAATGGATTTTCCCAACGCTCGCGTGTATCAAAATCTATTTGCCAGTAGTTAACATTATTGGTTCCAGATTGCATAGCATTCTTAGGCGGTTGATAAATACGCACCATGCGTGTTTTAATGTGTTCTTCAGGTACTCCAGACACAGCACCAATATCTTCTGCAACCGGTACAGTAATGCTTAATTCTGTAGGTTTTTTAGCCCCTGGTAAGAATATATCATTTTCTGCGTGTACAGACAATGCTCCCAAAGAATACTCTTTGTCTTCTTTTTTCTTCAATTTCATGCTACTCGTTGAAAATGATTTTACAAATCTGCAAATAAAGAAAAAGAAACAAATTGGTTCAAGGATAATGTACAAAAAGAGAGATACATCAAATTTAGGATAACAATATTTTTATTGAGTTATGTAAAAGTATCAGGGAGGTTATGGATTATTAGATCATGTCAAAAATTGGATGACACAAATGAAATATTATTTAACTCGTGTATTTACCGTTCATTCCCATTGTCACATAACTCTTTCGCGCATCTTCGTAACAACGCACGATATGCCATTTTTTATTATTCGTTAATTTAAACTATTTCTCGATTATGCTAAAAAAACATACGCGATTGAATACATTGACGTAACCTCGAATTTAGATAGAAACTCGAATTGAAGTTGATTCGTTTTCTCGACTATCGTATCGTCGAATCGAATCGATCGTATTTTACGCGCGAAACTCAAATCTTACTTTCGCGCACGGTGTTAACTTTGACGAGAATTTATGGCGCATAAAAATTTATTACAAAAGAAGAATCTATATTCGTATGTTTTCTTGAATATTTATTAAAGTTAATTAATGTTAAGTAAAAAGAAAAAACAATAAGAAACAAGAAAATAATTAAGAAACAATTTTCTGTTTGCAATTCGTGAGTGAATCGTTTAAACGATATTTTAAAGATCAATACGGACGATGAGGTAAAAAAATAAGAAAAGAATAATAATAATAATAATTAAACTACGAAAAAAATGATTAAAAAAATGGGGTCCATCAGTTATACGTGATGAGATACGCATGCTCCGGACACATTTTACTCCCACCCCTTTGACGAACTGCATCATGCAAGGGGATCATGCTTCTTGGGCGCAACCATTACGAAGAAATGCACTTGGTCTAAAAGTGATATATTGACAAATGTAAGAACCTAACGTTAGTTTTTAATTGTAAATCGTGCCTCGATAAACGTACGTGCTAAAGGAAAAAGAACGAGGATGCTGGGCAAAGTAAGTCGATTGTTATCAATTTCGAGGGTTGAACTTATCGAATAGATAGTCTCGATTATTATCGAAGTATTGGTAATTTACTTTGTTCCGCGTCCTCTTGGAGGGTATCGATCAGAAGCTTGGGAACTGTTGCTAACAGCTGTTGCTTTGGTTCCTCATGTTATGAGACCTTTTCTAATCGACAATTATACAACCCTTTTATTATTATTATTATTTTTTTTTTATTATTTATTACATTTTATATTATATAAATCAATTTAAAATAAAAAATACAAATCTATATTTAACATATGAAAAATATACATAAAAGAACATATTTCATGAATATTACTTTTTGTCAGCTAAGATTATCGAAATATATATTTTTATATTTTTATTTATACAATTTATTTGATTGAATTAAAATTAATTAATGACACGCGATCGAAGATTTTTTTTTTGTATATTTTAATTTATATAATCATTTTTATGTTAACAATAAACGTTGTAATGTTTAACAGGACAAAACAACATTCTTTCTATCAGCTATATTAATTCTATGCATTGGCGTTTATTATACCAATGCGAGACACATTATAGCAAAACGAAATTACAGTGATCAGAGTGTCAGAGGATACTTAGCAGAGGTAGGCTAATTAATCGATTAAAATTATTAAACAAACAAAAAATATCAATGTTGCATCAATTAAAAATATTCATATTTATCAAAACAAAATCAACAAATCTTTGTTTCTTTAATAATAAAATAAAATTTTCTACGTGGGGGTGGAGAGGAGTAGTATATGTACCCCCTTCCTTCTTGCTTGCTTGCTTGCCGAAAATGATGCAACTAATTTTATCTTAAATGTTATCTACAAAGAAAAAAAAAGAAAAAAATTGGTAAAATAACAATTATCATTGATCGAAAAAAATAATCTTATGAGATGTTTATAATAAATGAAAAAGAAAATAATATAAATAAATTATAGTAGAGAGAAAAAAAAAATAATAGTCTCGATGATAACGTTGGATATTGTAGAGGACCTGTTGGTGGAATGAAGTATGCAAAGAGGAATTTCATAGTAAATTTCGATGTCGATGTCCAAGATGGTCTTATTGCCGTTCTCCTGGAAGATATTACGATGCACATTGCAGCATGACGCGCACCGGTTATATTTGGACTCAGCCAGAAACCTCGCTAACTCTGGAAATCGATAAGTAACCGGGACAACACATACACGCATTTGTATGCATAGAATATTATTAGTTATGTTTACGATATAACAGATATCGTTTTTTAAATCGAATCTAATATTCTGACCACACCTATTGTCACCATCACCATATCACCATCACCAATATTATCAACTAACCACCCTGTCACATGATTTTTAATCTACGTTGTTTGTTGTTGTTGCACGGTTCGAGATGAACGATTTAAAGTACGATAGAATCTAACGAAATGAAATCAAACGATGGTTAAATCAAATGAAACGAAGTGAAACAAAACGATATTGAAATTTTTCGACATTTTTTGAACAGTTTTTATGCAGCATCATAGATAAGATTACGATAATTAGTAACGTTGACCTAAATCTATTATTATAATAATTATTCAATTGATAATTATATTCGCACAAGTTATTCATGGGGCACCATATTGTTAATTAATCTAACAATAAGATATATAATATTCGTGATATTTGAATATTTTTCGACTAATTAAATTCATTATTAAATTGACGTTCGATTTAAAAAAGAAAAATGTTCAAGCGTGATATTCGCGATCTTGTCTTACACACTGTATTGTAATACTATACACGTAATTGTTATTAACAATAAGGCACACGCAAGGCGATTTTTCATTACTGCCATGAATTTCTAATAGAAAATATGCTAACAAAAAAATTAATTTTATTCCTATGGAATAATATTAATAATAATAATATTAATCATAATAATGATAATAATAATAATAATAATAATAATGTATTAATTTTTCATCACAGATAAACATCGAATTTTTCGAACGATAATATATATATATTCAAATAACTTGCACTTAAGTTTTATTTAAGTCTTCCAAATTGACGATAATTTTAGTCACGAAAAATATAAAAATAAGATAAAAATATTTTTGAGCCAATCAAACGTTTCGGGTGTATAAATATTTCGCAATTAATTAAGTTAACATTGTTTTATTTAAATAATGATTTTATTAATCGCATTTACCGATGCCTAATCTTTATTCTAAACTTGATAATCATTGAACAATTTTTTCTCAGACTTTCATTAAAAATCTTCTCATGTTTCGATACGTTAATTATTTATTTTTCTAACTGTCACCTTTTAAATG
The DNA here is from genome assembly GCA_023678845.1 of Mischocyttarus mexicanus. Lineage (NCBI taxonomy): Eukaryota > Metazoa > Arthropoda > Insecta > Hymenoptera > Vespidae > Mischocyttarus > Mischocyttarus mexicanus. The sequence continues at coordinate 226,750 of JACGTP010000008.1, read as the reverse complement.
GAAAATAATTGTGATCGTTTACGTTTTATATTTTCCCTTTAATATTATCGATGCTAAATTATTGCGTAACACGTTGCAAGTGTAACACAGCTGAGAAATAGAATTTATTCAATTCGATAATTTTCACGATCACACATATTTCAAATGTGTTTTGAATTTTTAAATATAACGAAAAAGAAATAAGTTGTCTTTTATTAACCATCGAAAAGAAACAAAATGTAAAATTAATTTTCGAACAATCTAATATATTATATATATATACAAACAAAATATATTTATATATCACTGCCACTCTCTTTGCGCTATTTAATATATTTATAATATTTAATCTTGTTGAAAAAAATATTAAACACAAAATCAAACTCTTAGAAAGTTGCTTTTACCTTATCACGATTTCTTAACGATTAACATTGTTATAGAAAAATAATAATAGATTGAACACGAAAGCTCGATTAGAAAGATAAAAAAGAAAAGTAGATAACCTATGGTAAAGGAGAATGCAATTTTTGTGATACTAATTCTATAAAAATGTTACACGTAATTCTACGGAAATGAAAAAAAAAACAGATAAAACAAAAATAAAAATCAATCAAAATTGTACTTTATCTTCTGTATATTATCATCTTAAATATGTTATAATAAAAATATCTAAATAATAGATCAAAATAATATTGTTTATTGTATTACACCATTATACGTAACATTACGTGCAAATTGTTCAAATAATTTGTAAAATAACATCGTGATTGTTTGCATGAATGATTAATTTTCCTTCTTAAAAAAGGAAGCGTGGTAAACAATTATTTAAACTAATCTCATTTTTATCTACCACAATGGTTTTATATCAAATTTATCACACTGAGAGAACATTTAACCACAATATTACACGTCGAAGAAGAAACAACATTTCTTTTTAAATCACGAACAGAGTGAAATTAATAAACTTTATTTTTATTTATAAATATATTTTTAAATTATAACATAAAAGAATAAAAATAAAAGAGTGTCTTAGTGTTTTAAAAATATGACAATATTTTCTTTCTATACATCATTGAAATAAAAATTAATAAATTTAAAGATAAGGATAATAGTAATAATAATAGTAAAAAAAAAAAAAAAAGATTGAAAACGTCAAAGTCAAGAGGACCTCGTCCAGGAAAAATACGTAATACGTAATATAAACTATCTGCGTAATTTGGCCGGGATCGTGGTACCAGTTTTAGATGCGCACGCCTATCGATTGGCCCACTTGTTCGAGTAGCATTACGAGCAGGTCCTGCCAACGGATCCTAGACCGAGTGCAGTTGGTTTTGAACGATCGAAACGAGAACACGTTTACCAGCTGCCAAATTAAAAATCACTTTAACGTTAAATTATTTTCTTCTCTTTTTTAAGTTAAATATATATATATATTTATATATATATTAATTTTGACCAAATTAAGAAATTAAAATTGTGTTAACAACATTTTTCTTATTTGAAAATAATTAACAGACTTTTTAATTATTTATCCATCATTTTATTATATTACGAATAAGTTTCGTTATCGTTTCTATCTTTTCGACATTGCAACTTTCGATAATTGTTGTAAGTATTGTTTAAAATAATAATACAAAATTAAAGAAGGGTAAAAAGAAGGAATCAAGAAAAAAATAACGGGATAACAAGTGTTTCGATCGTTTAAACGTATAATTTTTCATTACGATTTTTGATATTTTTTATTTGGAAAATTATTTAAATTTATTTGTATTATTTTCTGGTGTTAACATATTGTTTCGTTCACGCATGCGCGTGCGCGAGTTATTGATTTGAAAAGGAAAGAGTTTGGGAGTAAGTCAGTCGTACGAAATAATCGATCAGTTCGATGTTGAGTAACGTCGTCATCGGTCAATTGCTTTTAGTTTTTTTAAGTTTATTTCTTATCGATGACGTTAGTTCGGGATCGTTCGAAGATACGAGGACGTACGAAATAAATCGATTCAACGATGGTGACTGGCCTGATCTTTCTTTGGTAAGCTTAACAATTCATTTTATTTTGCTAATTATATTATTTTTCCAAAAATTTTGTTTCTTTTTCAACAAGAATTTTTCTCATCGAAATGTTGATTGACATTTTTTTTCTAGGAAGAACCGTTGAGACCGGTGAAGAATCACTTTTGGCGAGGACCGACAAATCTTGGTCACATATCTGGAGTATCAGTTGATCTTTCGGGATTTCCTGTGGTCTTTCATCGTGCCGATCGTATCTGGGGATTCTTGTAGGCATATTTTATTTTTTATATATATATATATATTTTCTCATAACATTTATAATATTTTTCTGATGCAAACATTGTGAGGATGAAATTATTTTTATTACTTTTTCTATATATATCGTAAAAAAAGTTAGACATATTGATTGATAGAAAATTAAAATCAAAAGTAAAACAAAAAAGATATATGTGGGTGCGTTGAAATGTTTTGAGCCTAAAATATTGTAGTAGCAGTTTCAGTAAAATTATTTCTTAACGAAAATAAAAATAATTGGTCGTTGTAGCTCACAACTTTTCAATTCACCTATTTATTATAAAATACCTACAGTAAAATAAGTAGAACAAAAATATATATACAATTAGCGTAGGAATAATGACATCAAAATTTCGTATGTTAAAATAATGAGAATAAATTTTTAAATATTTTTAAATAAATATATATATGTATGTATAATAAAAGAATATGTTTGAGTATATACGCAGATACATATATCGATAAGTAAAAAAAAAAATAGAATCAATTGCGTAATATCTATTATAGATAGTCATTTAAAAAAATGTATAATTTGATTACAAGTACCTTCACCAAAAACAACGTTTACACGGAAGGAGTCAGAGGACCGATCACTGAAAATACCGTATTAACGTTAGACCCAAAAACTGGTGACATTTTAAATGGTTGGGGAAACAACACGTTCTATTTGCCTCACGGTTTACACATTGATCATTTGGGAAACGTATGGTTGACCGATATTGCTCTACATCAAGTTTTTAAGGTAACAGTTTTATTGTGTGTTGTTAAGTTGAATAAAAACAGGTGATAAGAAAGTAATGATTTTGTACAAGCTAATTGTTTGTTTTGTTTTTTCGAATAGTACGATAGTTCTGGAGTATTGAAATTGTCATTGGGGGAACGTTTCGAGCCAGGAAATGATCTTAATCATTTTTGCCAACCAACATCTGTCGCGGTGGCCTCGTCGACCGGTGAGATTTTCATCGCTGACGGATACTGCAACAGCAGGATTGTTCTATTCGATTCTATGGGAAATCCAAAATACAGCATAGATGGAAGTACGTTGTTTTTCTTAACGCGTTGTATTATTCTGGGTTAATAATTTATTTCATCTTCTATTCGAGTTTGATTTCTTGTCATTGATCGTTGATAATTTTTTTTTTATTAGAACGATTAATATATAATAATCTAACAAATGTTTCAAATTTGTCCAGGTCCAACGACTTTAAACATACCACATTCATTAACGATATTGTCGAACGGAGATCTGTGCATTGCCGATCGAGAAAATGGAAGAGTCGTTTGCATAATTGGACTTGTTGGACCTACAACCATATTCACTGGAAGACAATATTTTATTTCAGTTCCTGGCAGAGTATTTGCCATTGCTTCTTACAGTAAGTTTATTTTATATTACCAATTGTTTAATTATTATTATTATTATTACATTGTTTGAGAACACAGAATAATGAGTCCAAATAATTTTCTGATTAGTTTTTTCGATACAATTCTATATTTTATTTTATTTCAATATTAAAATGAAAAACTTTTGGGACCTCGTTTAATATTATATATTTTCTAATATAAATCATTAAAGTGTGATTAAATGCATGAATTTTGCTTTTCTTTTATTGACACACAATTGTCAGGTTTAAAAATTATTAAAGATTTCTAGTTTTATTTATTTATATATATGATATTGAATTATCAGATGATGTAAAAGAATTTTTGGAAAAGAATCATGTTTTTAACAAATGTTTACTTTATATTTATTTATAAAAAAAAAAATAAAAAATTTACAATGATTCGATCAAACAGATGATACCATTTACACCGTGGACAAAATGATGTGTGAGTTTTGTGCAGTGGGCTACACGATAAATCCATACATTCAACAAGTCGTTGATCTGTGGTCATCTGGATTTGTAAGTTAAACAATCAAACAACATCATTATTCTTCGTATTATTAAGAAAATAAACAAGAAAATATTAATTTTTTTTTATTTTTCTTCAAACACATCAAACACACGTAAATACGATTTTTCATCATTTCCTTTATTCAGGATTTCGAAAATCCGCATGACATCGGAATATCTAAGAACGGTACGTCATTGTACGTCAGTGAGATCGGTCCTAATCGAGTATGGAAATTCAATTTAATAAAAAAACATTGAAAAAATAAAAAACCTCAAATGCAAGTGGATGAGAACGATTTGAGACTCCTAATGGAAGGATTTAAGAAAGTAAGTCCACAATAAAAAACAAAAGATTCATTGAAAAAAATTAACAAAAAAAATTGAAAAAAAATAAAGAAAAAAAGGTAAAAAAAAAAAGAGAAAGAAAGAGATAGAAAAAAAGAGAGTGGTAGAAGTTGAAGAGGATGAAGAAGAGAAGAAAAGAAGAAAATTAAAAAAATCAGATAAATATCCATTATGTATAAATGCATGGGTAAAATATACGATTATGCTAAAAGTCACTGTTATTACCTTTATGAAAATTATTCTTTTTTTTTGAATCCAACAAAACGAGTTATTTGAGAAAGAAAGAAACTTGACAGATAAATAATAAAAATGTTTCTTCAAATAAAATTCAAACTTCAAATGGAACACATAATCGATGATTTAAATTAAATTGGACAAAATATTGTTCAGAAGAATATGAAAGAAGAAAATATACGAAATGAAATAATTTATATCGATACTCAGAGAACCCATGCATACATAATTGGAAAAATATTGAAATAGTATATAAATAATCTGAAGAATATAAAAAAAAATTGTTCTTAACTGATTGTGAGAATGAGTAACCTTGGTGATCGAATGATCTAAAATTCCATCTCGAAAGAGAATCGAAGAAAGTCATGTCAGTTAAAAACAATTACGAAAAAAGGACAAAAAAAATTATAAAAAAAATGAAAAAGAAAAAATATTAACATAAATTGACCCCCACTGAGAAAAAATCTAAAAAAAAAAGGAAAAATATAATAAAGAAAAAATAAATAAAAATAAAACAAATGGAAGAAAAATGAAGAAAGTGCAGCACCCATGCAAAAAAAAAGAAACAAAAGAAAAGGATAGAAAGTGACAGTGATGAATNCCATAAGAATGATCGAATAATTACGCGTTATTAAAATTTGAATCGTGTGTTTCGAAACCCATGACGAGTACCACCATAACGGTTATGGTAGACAGAAAATAATAAAAATCGTCGTTCGTCGTAATTGATCTTTACTTATTTAATAATAATATTTGAACTTATGTGTGTGCAGTTATATATGCATGTATGGATGTATGCAAGTGTATGCAAGGGTATGCAAGGGTATGCAAGTGTATGTACGTATTTACATGGATATGCATATACGTCATTGAGAGTCCTTAACAACAAACTATTAATCCTAAATTGGTTTTCTTTTTCGAGCATTGAACGTCGATTATCGTCGTCGATTATTCGAAAAAGAAGAAGAAGAAGAAGAAAATACTAAAAGCACTGATATCGATAACGAAAACGATAAACGAACTAAAGAAAACCCTAAAAAAGAAAAAAATTAAAAAATCCCAAAAAAAAAGAAACCAAAAAATTAACAACACATTTCTTTGGAAATGTTATTCTTTTATTTATTTTCGTTCTATCGATTCTATCACGGATCGTAATTATTTCATTAATCGTTTTGAAGAATATATCGTCGACAAGAAATTTATTATTTTCTTTTTACCGTTGCTTTTTTTATAATTTATATCCTAAAAAAAAAAAATAGAATTATGCCGGTTGAGTTAAATAAACGAACGAAGATTTCAATAAATAAAGAGATAAAGATGAAAAAGAAAAAAAAAAAAAAAGATAAGCTAAAGAAATAAATTGAAGTTCTCCGAACGAGCCACGAACAAAAAAATGAAAAATACAAATTCGCGCGAATAAGAAAGACCGAAATGTGCAAGGTTAGATGAAAAGAATTCAGAAGAACAAATCACAGAGATCAGATCATTTCAATTAACAATAAACTAAGAATTATCGTTTATTCGATAAATTAATCTCGATTTTCAATCGATTGAGGAAATAAACAAACCCCTCACCGAATTTCGGATCATCCTCGCGCGAATTTTATTTGGAAAAAGCATAAAAAAACGCACACGTTAGACGCGCCTTTGTCGCGTTCATGCGAGTACAATTAAAAATATATAAAAAAAGAAAAAAAAAAGCTAAAAAAGAATAAAAATAAAAATAAAAAAAAAAAAGAAGAAGAAGAAAAGTAACAACATCGACGAAACAAAATTGTTCTAATCCTTCTATCGTCGTTCAGAACGATTAGAAGTATCGAATGAACTTATGTGAATCACGAAAAGGAAATAAAATTAAAAAATTACAAATATTTAAAAATATGAAATACACAGACACACACACACACACATACCCAGACAAAAACGTTGGGTTTGTTGAAAAAAAAAAACAACATACAGGCAAATGAAGAAAAATAACGACGCTAATGAAAGAACAAATTAAGAAATAATTATATAATAATAATAATAAGAATAATAATAAGAATAACAATTAACTATGAGAGATTAGAAAATATCGTCTTCCTATCGATAATACGAAAAAAAATAAAAAAATAAAAAAATAACGAACAAATGAACGTTTCGAACGAGGAAAGTAAAACCATACTCTTATAAAAATATATATAAAAATATATATATATTAAAATATAAAATATAATTAAAAGAGAGATTTGAAAACTTTCTTTTGTGATCTAACAAGCTAGAAAACTTGATCGTCAATTTCGTCTGGATATAATAAAACATCTTAAAACACTCCCATTCTATTCCAGAAAATTGTTAAACAAAAACCTTGACGCGTATAATAATTTTACTCTCTTGGTTGATAGAATTGAACAAATATAATTAACCCCCTCCTAAAAAAAAATAAAAAAAAACACAAATAATTATAAATGATAATTTAAAGATAAATCAATTGCAAGATAAGAAAATAAAATAAATTGGAATTAAAGATAAATTATTTTGCAAGATTCGTATTTTGTCTAACTTAATTTGTTGTTAAAACAACAACAACAACAATAATAATTGCAAATTTAAAGTATCGTGACGAGATGAACGATCGAGTTTGCTGGCACAAGTCAAGTGAATAAATTAAATGGAAAATGAAAAATAAATGATCACGATCCTACTATTATTGTACAAAGTCAAAAAAAAAAAGAGAGAAAGAAGAAGAAGAAGAATACGCTAAATAATTAAATAAAATAAAGATTTAAAAATAAAAAAAAACGAAATTCGTTAGGCTTACGATAAATCGATTCGTTCAAAGAAGTCAGCTAACTCAAACATCGATCGATAAAATAAATAAAATAAAATAATATTTAAACTACAAGTGTGTGAAAAGGAAGAAACCCCTCCCTCCCCTTCGAAAAAAAGAAGAAATTTACATTACCCTTACGTTTCTTGACATAAGTTATTTTTTTTTTCTTCTTCTTCTTCTTTTTCTTACGTTTCAGTACGAATGAAAAGAGAAAAGAAAAAAAGAGAAAAGTATAAAAAAATAAAAAAAAAAAAAAATAAAAAGAAGTAAAAAGGAAATAGAAAAAAAAGATTTTTTCAAACGATCTCAACATACTACAACGTGCCTGATCCGATTTGTTCATAAGCTGACATCTTTTAACGAACGATAAAACGTAATTTATACAAGTACACACATACATACATAAACATAGACAAACGTTCGTTTAGATATTAAATATTAATATTTAAATCAAACAAAAGTAATGTAATATCTCTTGATTCTCTTTTAAAAATCTTTAAAATAAAAATCATCCTTAAAAATAATGAAAGAAGATTAAAGAAAAATTTAAAAACGTTTTCGATGATCGTCGTTAAACAGTCAACGAAAAAGTATTGTCGAAGATAAAGAAGAATAATAAATATTTGAAATAAATAAGATGGGAAATAATAAAACCATAATAAACGAAGATGATGTAATTTTGAAATTGTGGGAGAAGGGATTAAAAGAGGATACAAAAAAGAAATTAATTAAAAGAAGATATTTTAAAAAGTAAAAGTAAATGTGAGATAATTTAAAATTATGATGAAAATAAAATTGTGAATATTGTTGAAGTAAATGAAAAGAAATGATAAAGAAGAAATAATAATAATTATTATTATAATAATAATGAAAATAAAAATGAAATTAATGATACTAATAATGATAAATGGGATATTAAATGACGATTAAAAAAAAAGGGGTGAATAAAATCAGGAAACAAGGATGAAAAATGATCAAATCTGAATTATAAATATTAAATAACAAAAATAATAATAATGATAAATGAGATATTAAATGATGATTAAAAAAAAGGGGAGAGGATGAAAAATGATCAAATATGAATTATAAAAAATATATAAAAATAATAATGATACAAGAGATATTAAAAAAACGATAAAAAAAAAAGAAGGGAGAATAAAACCAAGAGACGAGGAAGAAAAATTATTAAATATAAATAATAAATAATAATAATAATGATAAAATAGTATATAAAAAGACAAAATAGGGGAAAAAACTAAAAGACAAGGAAGAAAAATTATTAAATATAAATAAATAATAAGAATAATAATAATAATAATAAAAAAATATAAAAGATGATTGTGCTTAATGAAAAAGAAATGCGAAAAAATTCGCTGATGAATAGAAGAGAGTTCATTGAAGATGTTGAAAAATTGTACAACAATGACGATGACTCTCTTAAAAAAGAGAGAAAGAGAGAGGAGTAAAAGAAAAATCAAAATGGGCAGAGAAAAAAGAAAAAAATGACGAAAAATACAACCAAAAAAATTTAAAAAAATTATAAAATAAAAAATAATGATAACAAAGGGCGAAGAGAATCGCTGATGAAAATGAAAAAAATTTAAAAAAAGAAAAAAATGGTTGCAAATGACAAAAAAAAAGAAGAAGAAGAAGAAGAAGAAGTCAAAGTCCCTAAATCGAAGGACTGAAAGAAAAAAAAAAAAAGATATAAATATTATAAAAACTACATACTATATATACATATATATATACACACACACAGTGGCTTGAATTTTCCAACTTTTGTCATTGCAAATGATTTTCGAATTTTTAGAAAAAGAACACTTCGATTTATCCAACTAAAAAATTGTACAAATAAATTAAAAAAGTATCTTACAAATGAATAAGAACAAAAATTTATCAATAAATAATATCAAAATGATTTAAAATAACGATTAACATGTTAAAATATTTTATTGAAAGAGCTGTTAGAAATCATATGATGTTGAATATACAATAATTCATTACATCTTAAGTTTTTAAATGGTACATTAAGAAATAAGAAATTGATGATATTAGAACAATTAATAAAACTTTTAGCAATGTTGCAATACAAAAATAATATCTGAAATCAACCTTCTTTTACTCAACGTAGATAAATTCGTAAGGTTGATAATAGAATCATAGTTATAACAATTGAAAGGTATAGGCTGGTCACAATATTTGACAGGAAGTCTTAGAAATTTATGTTGAACTTTTTCAATGTCTTAACGTATGGGTAATGTTGTACAAAGACCAAATAACACTACCTCATTCCAAAATTGGCTGAATAAATTGACAACAGAGAATTTTTAGTATCTGAGTATTATTAAAATGTATTGACACATTCTAAATATAATTCCAAGAATCCATAAACTACGAGAAATAATATTATTACAATGTAACTTAATAGAAAGATTAGAATTTGTTTTGACATTTAAATCGAAGTGTTTTCAATTTACGTGAAAGAAAATAAAGAAATTATTGAAAACCTAGAACCATTCGAGATGCAGGAGTTAAAAATTGAAACCATTGTATATGTATACGTGTATGTATATATATACATAAAAAAAAGGGAAATAAATAAAAAAATAAAAAAGAAATAAAACAAAATACGACGCAATGGACCAACCAATGTTCGCGTCGATACAATCTCAGGTATGTGAACATGTACGGCACTAAAATAATGTCTCGCGAATCCTCTGCACTCTGACACAAAATGATTGACTACATTAAAGAACAAAAGATAAAAAAAAAAAGAAACACATACACACGCGCACACACATAGACAGAAGATCGAAAAATAATCTACGAATAAGATCAATCTCTCTCGTCATTTTCGATCATGCAAGATCATAAATAAGCATAAAGTAAATCACAAGGTCCTACATCTTCCTACGAAAGATACTTTTTAGAAAAGTATGTACAAGAATATTATAATTCAAAAGGTTAAATGATTAATTATTGTGTTTAAGAAAAACCAAAAAAAAAAGTAATTAAATAAATAAATAAAGAAAGAAAATAAAGAAGAAAACACGTTGATCGGAGTAAAAGATTTTATGTAAAAATAATTATTTACATAAGGATTTTTATTGAAATAAATAAACAAGGAATTATTCACAGCCTTACGTAAAAAGTATTCCCTTTGTTTATGTTCTTTTTTTTTTCTCTCTCTTAAAAATAAAGGGAAATAATATCGCGACGAGAATTATAAATATTATAATTAACGTCGGAGTGCACGGATAAATCCTGTTTAAAACTGTAAGAATGAAAAATAAATGAAACAAATAAAAAGAAAATTAATCTCGTCTCGAATAAAACATTAAATGGATATTATTGAAAATAAAGAAAAGTTAAAAAATATCCGATGATTGTAATAATTAATATCTATATTCGTGATTTGTCGTTTGAAAATGATTTTACTATGATCGTTAATCTTGTGAAAATTAATCACTGATAAGGGGTAAATGAAATGGCAACTACTATTACTAATACTACTACTACTACTACTATTACTATTAAAAATAATAATAATAATAATATTATTAATAATACAATAATGTGTTAATGATAATAATAATATTAATGAGGCCAAACCTGACATAAAAATAATAATAATAATAATATAAATAATATATTATTAATAAAATAATAATATAATATTTATATTCGTGATTTGTCCTTTGAAAATTATTCCAACAAAAGCTGATGTTACTATGATTATTAATCTTATGAAAATTAATCACTGATAAAGCATAAATAAAATGGCACGTACTATTACTATTACTACTATTACTAATAAAAATAAAAATAATAATATTAATGAGGCCAAACCTGAGATAAAAATAATATATTATTAATAAAATAATAATATAATATCTATATTCGTGATTTGTCATCTGAAAATAATTCCATCAGAAGCTAATGTTACTATGATTGTTAATCTTGTGAAAATTAATCACTGATTAAGGCAGACATAACTAAAATGGAAACTACTACTATTACTCCAAATAATAATAATAAAAATAATATAATAATGTGTTAATGATAATAATAATATTAATGAGGCCAAACCTGACATAATAATAATAATAATAAAAATAATATATTATTAATAAAATAATAATAATATCATCGTAAATTAACAACAACCAAAATAATCTAGGATTCGTGAAAAATATTAATTAAATCTTTGGATCGAGTGGTAATAAAAAAATTGCCTCCTACTCAAATTTGGCCCTTTCTGTTTATTTTTTCACGAATTTCTAATTATTTCCATAGAAGATGTACAAAATAATAAATAACAGAAAGTTAAATACTTGATATATTCTCCCACATTTAAAGATGAAACAAAATTAAATCTCAATAATTAATTCTCGATTATTTATTTTCATATCTATTCAATATTTTACTTTAACAATATTATTTTAATTATTCAATAATATTATCTCACCTAATTCATCTTTTATTCAATCCCAAATTCATCCTTCATTTCTCCCTTTCTTCCATTTTTCTGTTCACTTCCCACAACTCTAATTTCATATTCTAATATCCCCTATTCCCTTTGGACCACCTTGAACCAATTATCGTTTTTCGTACAATATTTAAATCAGAATGATTTTTGGATATTTCATTTTTCTTTCAATCCCCTCCTCCCTCTTACCCTCTTCATTTCTTCAACCATAAATCCAGTTTACCTCGAAAAGCTTTGCTTCTTTATTCTTCTCATCACTGATTTTAGTTTTACTCCTTTATCCTTTACCAAATAAATAATAATAAATAATATTAATAACAATAAGATGTAGATATAATAACATACAACCGACTATTATTATTAATAATATAAAAAATACAGCAGCAACAGAAAAATATGACAGATACACGATACGCGTACTAACACAAACATATAAATCACGTGGCATTCATATCATGGCATTTAATTTGGTCCCAGCCAATTAATGTTATTACAATAACAAAAATTAAGAAAAAGTAAAGAATAAAAGTGAATGCAGTAAGAAAGAATAAAAGAAAAACCGAACGAACAAATAAGAAAAGGAAGACAGTCGGGTAAATGTTGAAATAGAAAAATATGAATAATACATCACGTGTCGGTGATCATTGTATTTATAAGAAGAAAAATGTTTATAAAAATAAGCCAAATTTCGGATTATAATAATAATAATAATAATTAGAATTATAATAATTATAATAATTATAATAACAAGATAAGAGATCGATATCATTTACGAACGATCGTCGGAAAAATAAATATATTTGATCTTACAATTGGTAAACTATTGAAAAAGCCATATTGAATTGTAAGAAATGTTAAAAAACGAATGCCATTAAATGTCTTTTATTTGTTCTTTTTTTTCTTTTTTTTTTGTTTAAATATTTTTTTATCGCAATGGTGAAACGAACCGGGAGATTTCAAACAAATTTTCCACAAGCTTCTCCCCTTTAACCCTCAAAAAGACAAAATTCAAACCGATGTGGAGAAAAATGGGAACGTATAAACGTGTTATGAATTTAATCAAATAGATCGTAAGAACTAAATTTGAGAGAGAGAAGATGAAAAAGAAAAATGAAGAATACTAAAAAAGCGAATATTTAAATCATATGAGAACTTATGTGCGAGTAAATGATATATTTTCGATGTTATTGTGTTTTAAATATTTGTCTGATATAACAAAAGAAAAAAAAAAGAAAGAAAAAAGAAATAATAATAATAATAATAACAGAAAATAAAAAAATATATTAATAATAATAATAATAATAAAACAATTATATTTCACCCTCAAAAGTACGATGGGATGATATTTTTGCAAGAGAGAATAATGTTTTTCTTTTCGAACGAATTTAATTTCGATAAAACATTAAGCATACATGGCATATGTACCATGTAATGAATAATTTTGAAAAATTAATTGTGCATAAGTGTCTCTTTATCTATCTCTCTCTCTTTTTCTATTTATCACAGTATTTTTCTCTCTATATATGTATGTATGTATGTATATATATATATATATATTTTAAACGGTACATTTCCAGAAAGTGGTATAAAAATGATCGAAAGAAAAGAAGAAGAAAAACTAATTATTTGAAAATATATTTTTAAGAAATATTCAAAGATGGAAATATTTTCTTTTTATTACAAAAAGAAATTTCTGCATTATTTTGTAATCTCGTCTTACATAAGTCCGTTCTTGGATGAAATGGAAAAGAAAAAGAAAAGAAAGAAAAGAAAAAAATATATAAATATATATAATATATAATATGATATATATATACATATAAAAATAAATATTTTAACTGCATAATATATATATATACATATATATTGAAAATGTTAACCATTCTTGTATTCTGATAATTTTTCAAGGAGGACTCTCTTAATCTCCTCCTCAACCTCCTCGAAGGATTAACTTAATCAATAAATGGTGTTTTTTTGTCTGCATTCGTTGTTTTTAATATCAGTACCATTCTCTTTCCTCTCTAATTTGTATCTGTCCTTATATATAAAAAAAAAGTAACCCTTCGTACATTTTTTTAATCATCGAATATTATTAGTCGTGAAACCTTTGTCAAATATTCTCGTACAAGCATTGTTTTGATTAAAATTATTCATTAATTTATGAGAATTAGAATTAGAATTTTGAAATAATATTAATCGAATGCATTGATCAGTATATCGATGTTTATATATTTTATTTTATTGTTTTATTTGTGAAACGACAAACTTCGAAGAAAATCGAACGAATTTAATATTAAAAATATACGGGAATTTATTTTGTTTTAAAAAAAATAAAAGAAAATAAAAAGTAGGAATTTTTATAGAAATTTTTATCAAAAGAAAATTATTCTATACGATTAGGTTAATCGAGCAAACAATAAAAAGAATGAAGTTTCGAAAGTTTTCGTTGATATAGGACGCCATATTTGTAAGAAAAATATTGGATCCATAATAATTTCGTAATCGTTTATTATTGGTCGATAATCAGTACGGCTTGTTTTTCATTGGTCAGATTGACGATAGGAATTCACCAGTTGAGAAGAACTTTTCGTACTGATCTCATGTTACAAAGATTCCTCGTTGGATGGCGCCAGGATCAACGTCCAATCAGAAATTTTTAATATACCGACCCCCCACTCTTTATTTTTCTTCCAAACACGAAATCGCGAGTTTATTATTTAAACCGAAATAATAATATAAATAAAAATTTTATATTGAAATAATAGTGTGCAATTATTATTAAAAATATAAGTATTTTGCAATAATAAGTAAAATTTGTTGCATATAATTTAATTTTTATAATTTAATTCAATAGTATTTAAATGTATTTGATATAAGATTGAAAGTGTTTTCTAAAAAAACTTTTTATCGTTTTAGACGGCCATATTGGTAAGAAAAAAATATCATAAAGTATGAATCTTTAAATTATATCTATTCAAATAGATAATTATTTACCCTTTACCTATTTTTTGTTATATATAAAATATATTATTTAAAAATTATGAATAATATATAACTTTTATAAATATTAATTCTATACAAAATATCACAGAGTTCTTACAAATTTATGATAAATGAAAAATTATTAATAATATTAAAAAGAAAATTATTTATATAAATAAATAAATGAACGTAAAAATATATATATTTTCTTATTAAGGTATATATAATAAAAATAAAATGATCAAATAAAAATTGTTTCATTCAGTGATTGGGAATACCTCTTCGACGTTTTTAAAAGAGAGACAACAAAAGGCGGTAACGAAAAAATAATAATAAGAAAAAAACGAAACGAAACAAAAGAAAAACAAAATAGAGAAAGGGAATAACCGAGAAGAGAAAGTTAATAAAAATCATCATGGAAGCTGCGTATTGCGATTATGCTCGTACGTGTGCGGGTGTTGTTGGCCCACGCATGCTAGAAAACCCACGCGTATCGTTTTAAGAGACGCGTCAGCTGCGTAAAGAGCCTTAGGCTAGATATTGCAAACACATATACACATATACGTATACATAACAAATAAACTATGCGTATGTAGGGACGAAAAGAAATTAAAAAAAAAGAGAGAGAGAGAGAGAGAAATAGATGGAAGAATAGCCTTCGTATACTTCCGTAGTCTTTGTCCAGCCATGATAATTGTCCAAGTGGTTTTAACATCGACACACACACACACACACATACACACACATACACACATAATATCATTTCTCTTGTACATTACTACAACGCCTTTTGTTCATTCGAAATCAATCCATCTTTAACCGATTTTATCTCTGCATATTTTTATCTCTCTGGTTTCACTGGAATAAAATAACAAAAAAAAAAGAAGAAATGATCGAACTTATGGTACAGCCTAGACTCGGATGAAATATTTCAATAAAGGAAAGGTTTGTTATTTTACATAAACATATTACACACAATACGATTTGTTTAGATTTTTCTATTCTTAGGTAATAGTTTATACTTTACTTCTTTAGTATGATCGTTTTATTAAATATGATCAACATAAACGTAGGCGATACTAGAAAGGGTCTATCAGATTATTATTATTATTATTATTATTATTATTATTATTATTCATCGTCCATTTCGCCCATTCAATCTGATAATTTTCAAATTGGCGTATTCTTCCGTTTTATCGGAAACGGATGTTTGCATTTACATCGATCGAAAATGATTGACTAACTTGATTTATAAACGTTTTTCAAATTATACGTGTTTTTTTTTGAAGACCATGATTTTCATCAAAACTGTTCGAAGTGATCATTTTTATAGTTTTATCTTGGTAGAATAGATACTTGGTAGTACTCAATAAAATTTAATTATAATTAAAAATGTATTTATTATAAAAATATTTTTTCAAATAATATATATTTATAATATAATATATATTAATAAAAATTATTATACAAACTAAATAGGATGTAAAATATTTGGCAATAACAAAAAATGGTCACACTTTATTTCTATAAATAATAATATAATTTTCTATTATAAATATATATCTTTCTTTTAATAGTGCATACACACACACACACATATATAAATACGTATATATGAATGTACGTATAATATAGTGAAATCTATGAAGTGTGCGAACGCGTAATTAATTTTTCCGTTCTAACCATGTACGATATCATCCACGTAGGTACAAGTGCAAGCACGACAAGAACAACGACTAGGTCTGCTTGTTAAAAACACACGCGCACACGTCGACGTCACACAGTAATACAGACACAGATAGATACATTCACATCTATCTTATACACATATACTGTTAAAAAGCATGACATGGACGAGCCAGGAGGGCAAGCTCGCGAGGGAAGCGTTTCATCGTATCGAGTGCACCGGAGAAACTCGAAATTGGAAAAGCGGCTGGTCCAGAAGCAAGCGAAATTAATTGAAGTCTGACGAGTAGAGGCTTGATTCAGAAACAGAGAGAGAGAGAGAAAGAGAGAGAGAAGGAGAAAAAGAAAGAAATAAAGAGAAAGAGAAAAAGAGGAAGGAAAAGGGCAAAGGCCGACACAGCATCGACGCGTGCGGACTACAGAAAACCTCAATCCGGAAGAATTGTAAGAGTTAGCACGTTCGAAGGATGCCAAAAATAAAAAAAGAAATAAGAACAAATCATTCGATATAGTGAGTGAGTGTGGTGGGGGAGGAAGGGAAGGGGAAAGCAGCACAAATATATTGCAATCCACTAAATAATTGCAACGTTGGTTGACCGTTGTTAAATAAAACGTGTACGGGTAATTAGAAAAAAAGTATACCGTGTTGAGTTTAACAAAAATAGGATATAATACATGTAATTAATGTAATGTAAATAATTGTTAATAATTATTGTAAGCATGCGATTTAGATCGATATTGAAATAATAAATAATTTATACGTAACGATATTATTATTATTATTTTTCTAAACGTTCACACACACACACACACATATACACACATATACCTATATGTGGTGTTACCACGAATATCATAATAATTATACTAATTTGATTTAACAGGTACTTTAGCAGATATACACTGACACACGGATACGTTAGTAAAAGTATAATCGTTTGAACGAACCGATTGGGAATGGATAATAGCATAGCATATCGATAAAATTGGCATATGCAATTCTTCATTAATATCTTTGCGTTTTCATCTACCAGTCTACTTATGTGAATATATATATAAGTGTATGCACACATATATGCATTTAGGAATACATCAATTTGGTAAGTACGAAGGAAGGAATTAGCGGTTCTATATCTAAACGAACAAACGAACGAACGAATGAACTAACGAATGAACGAATGAACGAATGAACGAATGAAGAAACGAACGAACGAACGAACGAATGATCGACAAATACCGATAGCCAATCCTCGAAGGATACGATAGAGGAAGTGGAGAATCGTAAATTCGTGTATTAGTACGAATATGTGAACATGTATTTATAGGTAAAGAGTATATAGGTAAACGTGTAGGTAACTAGCCAGCTAGGGATGTTTCTATTCGTCGACGAACTGCATTTCCTATAATCTGCGAGCAATCACTTCGTAATTGGATACACTCCGGTGATGCGTCTGTCTCTCTGTCTATCTGACTGTGTTAGCGCGTGTATGTTTGTGTGTAAGTATTTCTCTTCATCGTTTCAAATCGGTCCCTTTTCCTAGACAGATGGACGCCTTCCAATGAAAATCCTTCCATTCATTACCATCAATTATGTCTTACGATTATTACTCCTATTTTGTTATATAGCTGATATTTTTTGTTCTTCTTTTACGTAACGAACTGAATTATTGTTTTTATTCTTTTTTCCTATTCTTTTCTTTTCTTCTTTGGGTTTATTGATTTTTTTCCCCTGTTTGTGAGATATTATTGGATCGGACGATAAGCAATCTGTGAAATTCTGTTTTTTAATATTTAAGTTAATTACCAATTTTCATTGGTGAGTTTCTTTTCTTCAAGACTGGTTTAGGGTTTAATTTTTCTGTTTGGAACGTAAATGTACGAATATAGATACTTTTGGTACAGTTTTCAATAAAAATTCAAACAATAATCAACTCAACATAATAATATAATTATTATTATTAATATTTAATAATAATTTCTAGAATTTTGATTCATAATTCATATATCTTAATTATCTTTTTCTTGAGAGTGAAGGGCAGGGAGGGTGGGTGAGAAGTGTGAAAGTATTGGTGAATAATATCGAAACTAATGAATTTGAAAATTGGAGTTAAAAATATTAGTAATATACGTGTGAATCATTTGTATTAGATACTAAAGACTATACACTCAAACATACACACACACACATATACACATTCATACATTGATATTTGTCACAGGTTGAACGTGAGCTCATACTCGTCCTAAATTCCACGAATCGAATCGTTTAATCAAATGTCGAGGCTTCGTCTTGCATCTCTCTTTCGATTTGGAATGGGTTACAAGTCGTAACACAAATGAAAACGGATTGTCGATACTTACGATAACGACTTTATTGATGGGATCGATCGTTTTTCTTTTCTTTTTCTATCTTTCTTTTTTTTTTCCTTCTACCTTTCGTTGGATAGAAACGATGCATACTCTCGATAATTGTTGACTCCCATTTGCATGGATTCAAATCATACAAATTTGTTCACGTAGTAGTATTTATTCATACGCATATAAATGTTTTTGATAAAAATCAAATTCTAAGTTTAGAGTTAAGAAACAATAAAAAAAACCATTCGTTTTTATAACTCGTGTGATATAATTTTGTATTACAAATTGTAAATATTTATTTTCCATTTCAATATATTTCTATACAAATTTAACTTTTATACTTTGAGATTATTACAAAGATATAAAAACTCACCCCACTACCTTCCTCCTTTCTCTCTCGTATATATATTTATTATATAGAAATATAATAAGATAGTTTATTTTCTATATTAAATAATTATTTATAACTATTTGTATAATCATTCTTATTTTAATAATATAATACGACAATCGATTGAAAAGTGTGTGCACGTGAAATTTTCTCGATCGTTTTCGAAACTTTACGTTCTCTCCTAAAAAAAAAAGAAATAGAAAAAAAATATTCCCGAAAAGCTAGAAATCAGTAGAATTGTTTTCCCTATTTAACACGAGAGGCTACGCTAGGTATATTCACTGTATACGCGTATACACAGACAGATATACACACATATACATTTATACATATATATATATATATATACAGATATATCGGAACTTCGCAAAGTTTTCCCGGGTGGCGTTTATATGCTCGAATTTATTGCACTTTCTTCCACTTCTGATGCCAACAGAAAGGGAATTGTGCGCGCATTGTGTCGAGTGTAACAACCGGAGGGCGTTAAGAGAGGTATAGTGATGTTGGGGAACTAGGGGGTTTGTTAAGGGTGGTACTGAAGGGGGGGGAGATAAGGGGTAGCAGTGATGGTGGTAGTGGTGATGGTGATGGTGATGGTGATGGTGGTGGTGAGGGGGTGAGAATAGAGAGAGTCAATGGGATGAGCTTTAAAACACGCATACGTATTTAAACGTAGAACGAGCATGTGAACGTTAAGCGTGTTCCACGGTCGTGCAATCGTGTGCGCGGTTAAATTGCTACTATGTACCTCTCTCGGACAGAGTTTATTCTAGTAACACAGTTTCGGCTGTTTCGAGCTGAACGAGTTTGTTTGGGTCCATCTCGCTTTAGAATCGGCCAGTCTTCGGTAGGACCAACTGGGGGAGGGTTGTTATCGTTGGAAATACATTGGGGTGGACGATGGTTGGAACGTAGCAACCGCACACCACCCTCCTACACCCTACATTCCCCCTTTTGCTACCAAAAAACTTTCTTTCTTTCTATTTTCTTTTTTTTCTGCTTAGTTTGTGTGTTTTTCGAACGATTAAAACTTCGATGGTAATTGTTACAACAAATAATGTTTTTTATGGTTATATTTTATTTTGTTTAATTATTGTTAATATCTTTTTTTTATATAGGAATAATGTTAATCGATTAAATAAGAGATTTGGAATATTAGAAATGATAATAAAGTTATTGGTTGTACCGTTGTTGTTTGTGATTGTGACGATTAGTAAAGAAATTACATGGAGTATAAGTAGGGTTTTTAACAGGGTTAGGGGAAAGGGAAAAGGGATAGTAACGTAAGCGCGTAAGGAAGGAAAAGGGCATCGTCGACAATTAAATTCCCATGTAGCTCATAGCTTTGTATAACAGCCGGCAAGCAATTATATCTCGGTGCTTCTCTCTAAAGTTAGCTTTGTGCCATCATCATCAAGAGTGGTGGCCGAGTATTCTGGGGAATACTCAACGTTTACTCCTAGAATACTGTGTTGGACCAAAGTGTGGGTGGCCGGCCACTTTCATTCGAAAAGTTTGACAAGCATATTTGAGTCTTTATCTTATTATAATATGTCAGTTATTTTTGCAAATCTTATAAGACGAATAAATAAATTTAGAAGATTAGTTTTTATCGATAGCTTTTCCATTTATTCATTTCTTATTATTATTATATACATAAATTTAATTTTAATACATATATATATATGGTTTTGTATTATTTATATATAAATTAATATCAATACTTGTGTTTGATTAATTTGATTTGTATTTTTGTTTATTTTTTAAATTTATTAAGATTAAAAGTTAATTTCACGTGTATACTTTGAAACATAGTTTGGTAACTATACAAAAATTACTGTACGATCTTTCTAAGATTATAAAAATTTGTCTAAAATCATTTTGTTATTATTCGTATCAAAGTTATTTTGATATATCTTAATATTAAATTATTTTTATATAAATATATATATACTGAAAAGTGAAAAGAGTGTACAGATTTAATAGTTTGATCAGATACAATTGGAATGTAGTAGAAGAAGGAAAAAAGGAAAGAAGAAAAATATATTACTTAAGTTTCCTTCTCCTAATATTTCCTGGTAGGTAATCGAAGGTTATTGCGATCTTAAATCCTCGATCGAATCTTTCGATCTTCGATATGAGTGTACTTTTCGTGAGATCGTTTCTTTCAGGGTTATTTACTCGAGTCCTTTCGACACACAGGCACATAATCGTTCGTCGTTATCTTCCCTCGCGTATTTCCTTCAAGTAAGATGATCACCAATTTTTTTTCTCTTTCTCTCTCTCTTCCTCTCTCTTTTTTTTTGTCTGCTTCATTCTATTATTTTTTGTATTTTTATTTTGGTTCATATTCTTTTACAACAAACAAGCAAGCCAAGGAAGTAGAAAGGATTCAACGTTGACCTAACTAAGCTCGCAACTAAGCAAACAATGAGACTACTTTCGAGTACTACTACAACTGAAAAGTTGCAATTAACGTATCAAATTGAGTTAATTAATGTTTTCTTCATTAAATATGGAAACACTATTATGAAAGGTGAGAACGAGTGTGCCACGATGACTGTTGTTTTTTTTTTTATATTTTTTATAATAAAGGGGGATGGTAAAAAATAGTCACGTATACTTGGTAATATCAAATTACGAAATACTTCAATTAGACAATAAAATATATCTAATCTATTAATTGGTTATAATTAATTGTCATAAACCAAAGTATATGATATTGTTTTCTTTTTTGTAATATTTAAGTTTTATACAAACTATGGGTTAGTTTTTTAGTATAGAAAAAAAATGTATGAAAAAACATTTGAATAAAACAAACTTCTCAAAGATTTCATTAGAATCTCTAAATTGAAACGACCCAATTCAAATTGATTTTTAATTGATAAATACAAAAAAGAAAAAGAAAAGAATAAAAGGGAATAAATAAATAGAAAAGAAAAAATGAAATAAAGAAATAAAGTAAAAGAAAAGTAAAGATCTTTGGGGTGATCGACGAGACATGGTGCGTTTTTTAGGGACGAAGTAGATCGTACATCGTTGCGCAGGGTAGAGAAAAGCGATGGGTTGAGATGGGATGGGGATGAAGATGGGATGGGATTGGGTGTGGGTGGTAGTTGGGTAGTAAGTGTAGGATGGTGGGTCTTTGGTTGGTCGAGGGGGATACTGGGAGGTAGGTTAAGGGTCGAAAACGGAAGTGCGGCAAGACGGTGGAGGTAACGACGAACGATGTGGGGGTGGGGGTGGGCCGAACGGTTAGGAAGGAAGGCCAGGCAAGCAAGCAGGCAGGCAGGCAGGCAGGCAGGCAAGCAGGCAGAGATGCAAGCAAGCAAGAAAGCAAGCAAGCAAGCTAGCAGTAGCAGGCAGAAGTAGGAAGGTTGGAAGGTTGGTAGGCAGGCAGGCAGGCAGGCAGGCTCGTCGAGGGGTTGAAACGCAGAGAACGAAGTTCTGGAGAGGGTGTAGGGTGTAGTGCGAACGGTTAAAAGAGAGGGAGAGAGAGAGAGAGAGAGAGAGTTGAAAGCGACGAAGGCCGAGACGCAGGGGGATGAAAAGGCAAGCAAGACCACCACCACCATCACAACCACCACCACCACCACCATCACCATCACCATCACCACCACCACCACCACCACCTCACCTCGCCTCTTTGCTACGCCACGCCTCGCCTCACAATGCACCGGATTAGCGATTGTATTGATCCGCCCTCGCGCTAGTCCCTAGAACCCTCCCCCCCCGTCCACCCCGTCCTCGACGAGTACCGTCGTCGTCCTCTTCCTCTACCTCCTTCTCCTCATCCTCCTCCTTCTCCACCTCTTTCTCCTCTTCATCCTCATCCTCTTCTTCCTAGTAGTCGTCGTCCTACTCCTAGTCGTCCTCTCAGAAGGAGCCACATTTTGGACCCTGCATTCTATCCACTCTCTCTCTCTCTCTCTCTCTCTTACTTTATACATCCAACCTATTCCTTTATCATCTTCTCTCCCTCTCTCTCTTATTTTCTTTCTTACTCACACTAATATTACCATCAGCACTATTACTACTACTACTGTAGTTCTAGTACTACTACTACTACTACTACTACTACTATTATGAAAGGTACCGTGCGTGTGTCGATGTTTGACGAGAGAGAGAAAAGCATCTGCCGGAAGAGCTCGCGATTGTCCGTCCGAGACGTTCCAACCTACCTCTTCCAACATCCGACCACCCTTCCATGGAAATTCTTTTACCCTCCCCACTCTTGTCCTTCTCGCTCTTCTTCTTCTTCTTCTTCTTCTTCTTCTTCTTCTTCTTCCTTCACTTATTTCTCTTTTTCTGCCCTTTCTCTCCCTTTTTTCCAATCAAACGTCGAGGTATGCCTTCGCTTTATTTTTTTTTCTCCCACTATCTCCGTCTTTTCTTTCTTTTTTTCTCTGATTTTTTCTCTCACCCCTTTTTCTTCACTCCTTTCTCTCTACAATTCTTTTCCTTTTTTATTCTGATGGATATTTTCAAAGGGAGATCCTCCTCCTCTTCCTATTCCTTTTTCTTATTCCTTTTTTTCACATCGCCTTTTCATTTCTTCTCATTCATTTTCAAACACACAGATGCTTGATCCCTAATTGTAAGTAGAAGAAATTTCAGAGAGATCGATTTTATAATTAGAATGTGTGTGTGTGTGTGTGTGTGTGTGTGTGTGTAAGAGAGAGAGGCGTGGTATAATTTAATGAGAAAAAAAAACGGAGTTGAAGATGATCGAAATAATGAACGATTAATTATAAATTAATCTTACGTTTACAGATATATATAATCAAGTAACATTGATGCCCCCCTTTTCTTCCTACCCACGATCCCTTTCCCTCATTGTCCTCATTTCGATAATTTATCTTCTTTCTTTTCNCTTTTTTTTTTTTCTACATTTCGAAGCCTAGCCCTTCGTTATTTTCAATTTTTCTTTCTCCCTTTCTTTCGTCAAATGCAAGAGAAAAAGAGTGAGAGAGGGATTTTGAAACGTAACGGCGCCACAGTCCTGGCCTCGAAAAGTTTTTGCTGTGTTCTGGCCAGAGAGTAGAACCTGCTGATAAGTTGGCCTCGTTTATCATCTTCCGTGGTAGCTGGCTGGCTGGTTGGTTGGCTGGCTCGGTGGTTGGTATTAACGAGACACCGCACCACTCGACCCGCAGAATCCACTGGATTCGCATCGTGGGAGATGCTCCAAATATTTTCCTCAAATTTATGTATGTACACTGATGTCCTGGGATAGTGTGTAGATATTCTTGCTTCTCCCTCATTTCCCCCTTGGCCCCTTAGGAATAACAACACTACCATCACGACCACTACCACGAGTATCAGAAAATTCTGGTTCTCTTTTTTTAACAGTCGAAGCTTTCACATTAAATGACTATGGTATCGAAGATATCTACAAGTTTACTTGTTGCAACTAGATTTATTATTATTATTATTATTATGGGAAGAAGAAGAAGAATGATCCGTTCATATTGAGATTGGTGGGGAAAAAAAATGTTGGATTTTCTTCATTGAATTATGACCAGAAATTCAATATATTATTTTTCACCAATCCAATATAATTTGATAAGTTTCTAATATTAAAATGATAAACTGTAATAAACATTAAAGGTATAATAAATCTCGATGAAGATTTCGACAACTTCGATAAGAGTCTACGATATATGATAAAAGTAGGAATTATAATAATCCTAGAATAGAGAAAATGTGATATAACTCTATGTTATTGGACGTGAAATAATAAAAACGAAAACGTCTCTTACGTTGGTCTGGAGTTAAGTTTTAACTCTTAATGGGATAGTAAAGGTAGGTCAGGTTCCCTCTATCTATCTCTCTCTCTCTCTCTCTTTCTCTTCTCTTTCTCTCTTATCAATTTATAGTTAGCCACGTCTCGCGAGCCATTAATGGCCGTGAGGCGAGACAGCCACTGTCCCTGGGCCATTTCGCTTCGCTTTACTACCGTCTGGATCTGGTTTATGGTCGCAAAACTAAACTCTGTATTAATTCCATGAAAACACCACCTAAAATCCTCCCATAAACTTCTACCTTTCCCCTTCCCACCAAACCCCTACCCCCCTAGGCTAACCTCCTAGCTCCGTTGAATTCCACTCGTGTGCTTGCTACCGGTCTTGGAATTTTCGAAAGATCGAAGCTCCGAAGTTAACGAGCAGAGAGATGAGGATGAAGACGAACGTAGGAGAGAACCTGCGATCTCGTAACTATGTCAATTTAGTATGAATCAAAAAGAAAGTACAAAAAAAAGGGAGAAATAATAACAATGAAATAAGGAAAGAATTAAAAGGTAATAATAAACCCTCACCCACCTCCCATCCCAAGTTGGAGGAATAAGTATCTATCTTGATACGAAAATAACAATAAAATAACTTTCATTGGGGTTTTAAACTAAACCAAAAAAAAGAAAATTGAAACGGGAAACAAGTTCTGGTTGATTATCAAAGGAATCTCGAAATATTTTTCTTCCTGAACCTGATGGGATTGGTTGATAGTAGTTGGGTGCTTGCCGTTGACGTTATGCCGTAAACGTCGACCGTAAACGTCGTCTAATTGCTCTCGAAAAGTTCGGTAACGGCGCGTTCTTGGCGTCGTCGACGACGATGACGTCGTCGTCGTCGTCTGGAGAGTTTGCGTTCCGTTGGGTAGGTTGTTTGGTAGGTAGATAGAAAGATAGATAGACAGAAGAAGAAAAAGAAGAAGAAGAAGAAGAAGAGGAAGAAGAAGAAGGAAAAGGAGAACATGACCGAAAAGTCCTGTCGGTTGCACCCGGAGAAAGAGAAAGAGGATAAAACGGAGAGTACAAAACGAAAGAGACATATATATATATAGGTATGCATATATATATATGAGAAAATGGAAGGAGCGTTTAACTGCTCGAACCTCCGATAATTCTGAACGCGGAGTCGAACAATTTCGGTGAAACGAATTCGTGATCCTCTCGGTTCTCCTCGGCACAAACCCCCAACCTATCCCCCACCGGATTCCGTGGGTGGCGAATAGTGTTAGTGTTAGTGGTGATAGTGGTGGCCGATGGTGGTGGTGGTTGGCTCGGTACCACCGTCGGTGCCGATGGAATTACGTCCTACCCCACAGCTCTTGGGAGAAAGGTCGTATAGGCGCATGGACGCACGCACATCGGCTACCATCCAACCCAACGAACCACCCACCCACCCTTGTTCGCTAGTCTCACTCGGTTGAGCTCGCGCGCACATCTTCTACGTGAACGAGAAGATCCAACAAAAAGGGAGAGAAAGAGAGAGAGAGAGAGAGAGCGAGAGAGAGAGAGAACGGGGGTTGGTAGAAGGTAGAGAACTAGGAGGGTGGTGGATTCGCACATGTAGGAAGAAAAGCGCACGTGCGCGGTTCGCACGGCGTCCACGGCGTATACGTGTGGTACGTAAAGCGTGTGTATATGTGTATTTGTGTATTCGGTATCATCAACAACGAACGATAGTAGCGATGGCGTGCGTGCTTGTCAGACGGACGATGAGAAAGAGCTGCTGCATTCGAGGTATCCGTGCAAGCTCGAAAGGTAGTAGTTCGGGGGGGTTGGATAGCTCGATGGTAGTGGTGGTAGTAGTAGTGGTAGTGGTAGTGGTAGTGGTGATAGTAGTGGTGGTAGGTCGGACGAGACCGGCTGGACGAGAGGAAAAGAGGAGGGTGCACAAGTCGCTCGGGGTGAGTCCAAGAGACAGATAGAAAGAGAAAGAGAGAGAGAGAGAGAGGGAGAGGGAAGAAGAAGAAGAAGGACAGAGGGATGGTAGAGAAAGAGAGGGTGCAGGTTTACGACTTTGGTGTGTGCTAGTCTGGCCGAAGGGGGTGGAAGGTCGTATAAGCGGGTGGGCCACCCTGGGTGGCGGCGGCAACGGCGGCGGATGGCGGGACCACGGCACCGAGGAGGAAGAGGAGGAGGAGGAGGAGGAAGGAGGGAGAGTGGATAGCCTGGAGGCGGCTAGACTTCCGAAACAGTAAAACCGCGTCAGTGTGTGCGTTCCCGTAACCACCATCCTCTACCACGGCCCATCCTACCGTGCACCCTACGTCGACCCACCCTTCTTCCTCCTTTTCGTCGTCGTCGTCGTCGTCGTCGTCGTCGTCCTCCTCCTCCTCCTCCTCCTCCTTCTCTTCTTCCTCCTCTGCACACCGTACCTGCAACAGAAGCAACCCTATAAACCCTGTTCGTCCGTTGGCGCTAGCTCGTTCACTCGAACGATGTATCCAGACGTAAGCGAAGGTCGTAATTTCGCGAGTGTCTGCGTGCTACGCGCACTCTCCTATCTTTCTCCCTCCCACCCTCTCTTTCTCTCTCTCTCTCTCTGTCCTTCCCGACGCTCTCGAAGCGTCGTCGTTTTTGTAACCTACGACGGACGTGCGCACGAAGCCTTCCACTTCTCCCTTCTCTCTCTCTCTTTCTTTTTCCTTCTCTTTCTCTTCCTCTCTTTCTATCTATCTATGTGGCTGTGCAAACGCGCTTACGCTTCTACGAGGATGCACACGCACATACGAAAGAGAAGAAGAAGGAGAAGAAGAAGAAGTAGAAGTAGGAGGAATAAGGGTAAAAGGAGGGGGAGGGTTAACCAGTGAATTCGGAGTTACGTTAAGAGAGTACGTGTCCTGGTGATATCCCCGATGACGGTACTTGATCAATCGATATAGAAAGATAAAGATAGAGAGAGAAAGAGATAGATAGTCAAGAAGAGAATATTCTTGTTGTTTTTTCTTTTTTTAGTACACATTCTGTTAGCAACGTACGGTTAGAAACGTATATAAAATACTTCGTTTTTTCTTTTTCTTTGACTTTTTCTTCTTATTCTTATTCTTATTCTTATTCTTCTTTTCCATTCTTTCACCGACTGAAACGTCCACGCAATTTTTTTTCTTTTTTTCAAAGTGAGATTCGTTGTTTCAGTGGCGTCTACAAGACGCGGTTCCTCTATTCGGTCTTTCTTTACGACCTTCACGTTTCTCGTTTTATATCCCACCCACCTCACCCTCTTCTTTTTTCTTAAATCCATCCAAGATAAAAAGTATTATCTATACTTCCATCTCTTGATTTTTCTACATTCAATCCTAAGAAATAGTCTTCTTCGATATCACCTTTTTCGGTTCGTAACTTTTAAACAGGTTTTAAACTTTTGTTAAATAAATTACGATAATTTTTATTTCTTTTTTATCCAATATATTATCACAAAGGGACAATGCGTTCTACTAACAAATTAAATTCAAAACAATTATAAACATCCACTCTATCATTTTGTTTAGAATATTGACTTAGTAAATAAAACTCAATACGCAGTTTTTTCTACAATCGATAGAGTTCGAACGTAGATATCATACGGGAGTAAAAAAAAGGGTGGGTGGAATGCGGGAACCTAACTGAAAGTTTTATATCCTTTTCGATCATCGTATCTATTTTTTCTTTATTTTTTTTTTTTTTTTTTCATTCTCATCTACCTTTCACTTTTTCTTTTTTATTTTGCTTTTTTTTTTTTAGTACACAAAAAATACTCTCTCTCTCATTTACTCTCGCACAAACACACATATACGATTTTATAGTATATATCGTTCGATGAAAAAGGGACCAAACAAACATGCAGATGGTAGAAGAGGGTGCAACGGGGAGAGAGGAGAGGAAGAGGGATTGAAGTACTGGACTACTAGAGTCACAGGAGGTGGGTGAAAAAAGGGTGTTGGGGAGGAAGGGTGGTGTGGTGGGGTGGAGGGTGAGGGGGTACTCGGCAGGTTCGCGATATTTCGCATATCAATAGCGGATGGCAGGGTACGGGCCGGTTCATTTGAATTTCAAAACCTTAAATACAAGGCTGTAGGTATAAGATAAAACAGGCGATATACGCTTTTAATAAAGCTCTCTCGAAGCTTTCTAGTATGGCCAGGGTACCGTGGCAAGTATTCCAAGTTGATGCCTGTGGGTACCAGTGCTTGGCCAGGTTTTCCTACCACCCAACTATCCAACCCAACCCGCGACCGGGCTCTTTTAGCTTGGACGTAATCAGACCGACGTTCTCTAACCCCTAGACGGTTGACAATAAAAAATTACTTCAAAGTACGTTCTTCCTACTTCTCTTACCATTTCTCAACTATGAGCTAAACTTACGGTTTATCTTCTTCTATGCAATTGCATGCACGTATGTATATTTTTATGTATACGCGCACGCGCGTGTGTGTGTATAATATGTACGAAAATATTAATATATGTAGTATGAATAATATTTATAAATATTTCTATTAATATGGAAATTATTTTTTAATTTTATTAAGTATTTTATTGTTTTAGAGAATCTAAATGTTTCCAACCCACGCTCGGATAATCCTGCTTTATCTTTTTATTTTTAATAACGTTTTTGAAAGATTATCATATTCTTTTGTATTATTTTATATAAGGATTTAAATATTTATTTTTCCCATTTTTGGTTTTTAGAGATTAATCCTATTAACAAATTTTTTTTCTTTTTTTTCTTTTAATTTCGTTCGATCGATGACGATAGAAATATCATTCGCTCGTATATAAATGTATTTATTAAAACAAATAAAAAAGCTATATGTATATATATAAATATTTATATATACGTAAAATAGTTAGATTTTTCTAGGCAATTAAAATAATAATAATTTTAATCTACCATACGCAAACACAAACGCATTCTCTTAATCTTCTCATTACGAAATACGTTATCTCCTTGAACCGCTTAAAAATGAAATGCACTTGTTTGTCGGGGCTCCCCCTTATACTATAACTTGCTTTTTCCACTTTTCCGTTTGTCATTTCCACACATACATGTAATACGTGTTCTTACGGCATTATATATCAAGTCCAGGAAAATTAGCAGGATTTTGGACTCAAAATGACTTAAAAATCTTCAGGATCTCTCTACTTGGCTTTCCTCTTGAGTCTTCCATCTGAGCCTGCCTCTTGCTCTTCCCTCCTTTGCCTTTTTAAATAATATTCTGCATATTTAAAGTACTCGATATAAAAATACCATGAAGGTGTATTAATATTAACGATTGATAAATGATATGTAAAATAGAAACCGTTTTAGACTATTTGTTTGTTTACGTTTTCATCATTTGCAAGAAAAGTTTTGCAATTTGCCATATCGTAATTTTGTTCAGTTCATAGGACAGTTCATAAGGAACAGATTATTTTCAGTATATTGTTTTTTATATCGATTTATACATATACATATATATATGTATTAATGTAATAAATTGTTCTCTTTTTCATGTAGATTACAAACGACCTCGTCTAAACAGCAAACGTCGTATATCTTTTTTCCTTTCTTATGTACAAAGGAAAATAATCTGTAAGAACGATCCGATAAGAGCCATTCTTTTCTTAAATATATCATTCTGAAGCATTGTTCCTTCAAAAAAGTAAAAGAAAAAAATTAAAACGAAAATAAATAACTTCATTAAAAAAACATATCTACAACGATTATTTCTAATCAGGTATCTCACGTTATTTCCCTTATATGTAAAAAATAATACTAAATGATTATAATAAAAATAAAAGTAAAGTAATATTATTTTATGCTAGGCTCAAAATATTTCTACAACTCACCCGTGTATTATAAAACTGTATATTTAAAAACTTGTTAAAAATCTTATCGTCGAAAAATATTAAAAAAATCACCTTTATTCAATTTTTATTTATATTTAAAATATACGTTTATTTAAAACAATTAAAAATTCAACACCCTTGAATAACATCGATTCTTATTTCATTTGATTAATTAATTTGTCACGTAAAAATTATCCAATAAATCAAACATTTATTTAACTAACTTATAAATATAAAATAAATAAAAGAATATATGTATAATATATATATTATTTCATAATTTAATAAAATTAGAAAAAAATATATATGTGGTGCAAGTATGATGTTTAACCTTTAACATATGAAAACTTTTCTATACGATCGTAAACGTTGAGAGAGAAGCAGGACGATCTACATTATAAAACTAACCTATCTCAGTGAGACGATAACTCTTTCTCTCTCTCTCTTTCTCTGTTTTTCTCACACACATACACACACACACGCACACACACAGATACAATTTGAAGCCCTCTTTCTCTGTCGGTCAAGCCGCGGAAAGTGGAAACCAGAATAAAAGCCTGGAAAGCTTTCATACTCCAATCATCTTGCGCTAGGGTCGTTCTACGGGTCTCATCGTTCCACCATACCCACTACCATACCATACCATACTACACCATAACATAGCATAGCATAGCATAGCATAGTATAGAGCATCGTTCTTCGTTCCACTCAACTCGAAAACTTTTTAATCTGCTTTTCATTATGCTCGTTGAAAGAATCATACTCGTTCTTCTTGTCTACCTTACTCGCACAATATTTCAACGTGTTCGTTTGTTCATGCTCGTACACCTAACATAAAGAGGGCGCAAAAAAAAAAAAGAGAAAGAAATAAAGAAAGAAAGAAAGAAAGAAAGAAAAATCGTCTTTGGATCCTAGTCAGAGTTTACGGCCCGTATCTTTACGTTCACGTGTTGGTACGTGCCTGTGAGTACGTGGCACGGCATTAACGACACAACACACAGAGATAAAGATAAAGAGAGCGAGAGAGAGAGAGAGAGGGAGAGGGATGGGATAAAAGGGGTGACTAGAGAAAGATAGATACAGAAATGGTGAGATGAAGGGGATGGGGTGGGCGGTAGTAAATTGAAACGCGTATGAGTGAGGCTAGAATGGCCATGGATATGTGTCGGTGAGAAACGTTGCTTTGGTGAGAGAAACCGTGTATACCACTGAGTAAGTGAGAGAGTGAGAGAGAGTGAGAGAGAGAGAGAGTGAGAGGGTAGGTGGGTGTACAATAGAGAGGGTGAGTGCGTCTAGACTGGGGAGAGACCACGTCGCTACCCTGGCCCGGTATCGTGGGGGTGTTCGGTAGGGGGATAAGGGGTTGAGGAACGGGGCTAGAGAAAGAGAGGGTGGTTCTGTTTAACGGTGGACTATCAAGGGATGGGAATTTACCTGACGATCCCTCTCGCTACTTCACGTTTCAGCATTCCTTTATCACCCTCTCTCTCTCTCTCTCTCTCTCTTGTTTATCCCTCGTTTCTAACTGCAGCAAGCGGTGCAGTGTTAACTGCCTCGTTGTCTGCATCCCCTTTTCTGGCTCTTGCTATTGGGATGATAGTAAGTGTCCTGGAAATAACAGATTTTCGAATTCGATTAGGTATTGTGTAAGATTTTTTCTTTTGTTTCTTTTGGTTTTGATATTACAGTAACGTATGAAAATTAAGATGTAATTTGATTGGAACGAAGAAGTTTCATTTGGATTTTGGGATATTTGATTATTTTAGTTCATTGGTTTTATATGAGAGATAAAAAATTAATAGGTTTTTTTATCAAATAAATTAGAAGAATAGGTTGTAATTATTTTTGTTTTTATATTTGAATATAATAAAGTATTAGACTTTTGTTTATTTAAAAAATGCTTGATATCACTTGTTTTATCCTAAAATTAGATAATATTACATATTCAATATATTATATAATGAATATATAATGACCTAGCAATTAATATTCTAAAAATCTTAAATAATATACTCTTCCATTCTCATATTTTTTTCCACGTCCTACCCCAATGCCATTTAATTCAAACTAATTTCACAAAACGATGATGATCGGTACGAAATTCGTGATTAAAACAGCGTAACGAGAGTCGAGAGTGGCGATTCATGTTTTTCACCAGGGAGAAATTAAAAAAGATATTACCTACGGTATGGTATTCGTATATATATCGTTAAGTGAAAAAGAGAAAGAGAGGGAGAGAAAGAGAGAGAGAGAATGAGAATTGAGGGAAATTGGGGGATGAATAAGGTAAAGTACATTGGATGCTTTAACGTCCCGATTATTATTTTATCGTTTCCAAGTCGAAATTATCGATCAATTATAAAAACAAAACTCGTAGATTCTTTTAGCAAATATTTCATACAGTTTATGATAAAAGACAAGTGCATTGAGTGTTTCTTAATCATTCTAGACAACCTTATGATAAACTAGAATTCTTGCTGATTGAGAAACAAATGGTATCAATTGAAAATATGATTTTAATATTATTTATGAATCTGTGTGTGAATATGAATGATATCCATGAATATTGCGTTTTGCCACTGATGATGATGGTTGTCCGGGCTTAACCCATGATCTTCTGCGTTTCGGATTGTTCACCATAAACTTCCTCTAAAATCCGATGACTTCCCGTAGCACTTTTATTCATATTAAAATAATGGAATAAAACTTCCCGCAAAAACACTTTATTTGGGATAAACCTCAAGATATTTAAATAATAGTAACATGATGTTATTAACAATTAAAACATAATATTTATCGTAAAAATAAAACCTTGTTAGAGCTGGTTTACGATAAATTTGTTTCTGACGGTAAAAACAGAATACTTTAAAGCTCATGTCATCTTTAGTATAACGCTACGAGTTAATTCCAACATCTAATAAATTCGAATGTGAATTTAAAATCTAACCCAAGTGTAAGAAAATACATTGGAATATATCACAAGTATATATAACATGCGTAAAAATTCGTAAACGTGCGTTTACCTGTGTAGGCAATGGAATAAAAAGAAAGACAGAAAGAAAGAAAGAAAGAAAGAGAAAGATAGAGAGAAAGATAGCTTGGCGTTGGAGAGAAGTGGCGTGGGGCAGGTCCGGAGCGACGGTCGATACCACCGTCTGTGAACGCCTCCTCCGCAGACTTCCACTACTTCCCTTCCGTTACGCCACCTAGGTCCGGGTCCGGCTGGCGTCATCAGCCTTCCTCTACTTCTTCTTCTTCTTCCTCATCCTCATCCTCATCCTCATCCTCATCCTCATCCTCATCCTTATCCTTGTCCTCTCATCCTCTCATCCTCATCCTCATTCTCATCCTTCTCATCCTCTTCATCCTCTTCATCCTCCTCTTCTTCATCCTCATCCTCTTCCTCTTATTCCCCCTCTCTTACCCCATAGCCGTCTTAAACAGAAGACTCCGAAGAAGACTCTCATACACTACTACTACCACCACTAACATCACCGACGCCACCGTCCGTCCAATGCGTAATCCAAGGATTTCTGCATCAGGATTTATGGTCTTGTTTGCTTTTCGGACGACCAACCCCCCACTACTCTACCACCCTTCCTTCTCACTCTCTATCCTTCTTTTCC
Source organism: Mischocyttarus mexicanus (assembly GCA_023678845.1). Classification (NCBI taxonomy): domain Eukaryota; kingdom Metazoa; phylum Arthropoda; class Insecta; order Hymenoptera; family Vespidae; genus Mischocyttarus; species Mischocyttarus mexicanus. The sequence goes on along the minus strand of JACGTP010000008.1, from coordinate 192,050 downwards.
CGTTCTCTATTTCTAACCTACCCTTAGATATCTTCTCTGCTATTCTCAACTCTTTTCTACTTTTCTCGATCAGTCACGTGATCTTGTGATCTTTTAAAACCACATCATACTTCTTCTTCTTATTCTTATTTCGTTCTACTAGTGTTTCTACTCTCTTAGAACTTTCTTTAAGTGTAGCTCTTCTTTAAGCAGCACAACTCTTTCTCTCTCTCAGTCATTCAGTTTTCTTTTTCAGTTTTTCACTGCCGTTAAAGAGCATCGCTTTGTCTTCACAGTTCTCTTCGTTTTTTTTCTTTCTCTTTTTGGTTTTGTTTCTTTTCGCCCTTCTTTTCTTTTTTTTTCTCAATTTTTTGTTACGTTGTTACTTATTTTTTTTTTGTATCTCACACACACACACACGTTCGATCAGTTATAATCAATTTTTGTAATCAGTATTGGTATTTCTTTTCTTTTTTTTTATTTATAATTGTTCGATCAATCGAATTTATATTTCGGTTAGGAATTATTTTAGTATATACGATATTTTCTTAAAAATAAATATATATTTTTCTTGAATAGAAATAGAATATCATAGAAAAAGGGTTTGGATTGGTTAAATTGTTAATAAGCGCGTAGAATCTTTATCGATTTACTTCGTGGTTCTCCAACTTTAAACTTCCAGGAAGAAGACCTTGAAACGCGACTACTATCCGTGTAGAATATAACCAGTTTTTGTTTATATCCAATCTTCATCAAATTTGTACAATCTAAAGAGATAACTGATAAGGTAAATTAAATTTACTTTGATGTAAAAAAATATATCCTACGTATTTATCGTAACGAGAAATTTTTCCTTGTTTCGGTTAACAATAAAATTTATAATAAAAGCAAAAACAATGATAAATGAGTAAAGATTATTTTGTTGAATAATTAATTAAAGTTAATTATTTAAGAAAATTTGTATTCGTAGTTATATATTGAGAAACCAGTAATTGTAGGAGTAGAGAAAGACAGTGTTGCATGGTTACGAAGAGATGACGAAAGTGAATGAGTGAAAGACTGAGAGAGAGAGAAAGAGAAAGAGAGGGTTGGAGGTTTCCGCAAGGGGTTGATTGTGGTACAAGAGTAGATTACACAATTATCTTATGAACGTGCACATACAAGTGTTCAAGTTATTTCGTCTAGATTCTAGAAGATGATAGTTTCAACATTGTACATGTACAATCTCGTATCATCTACCAATCAAATTCATTTTTGTTCTTAACATAAACTATTGAAATTTGGTTGATATCTACCTTTAATACGAACTACTAAATATAGTTTTATTAAACTTTTATATAAAAACTTATCAACAAACAAACATAAGATTATTTAAATAAAAAATACAAACAAAATTAAGATATATTAGATGTTGGATTTAATTCGTAGCGTTTTTTTTATTAAAAAATAACTGTTTTACGATAAATTTGTTTCTAAAGGTGAAAACAGGGTGAATACTTTAAAACTCATGTCATCTTTAGTATAACGCTACGAGTTAATTCCAACACCTAATATTTAAAATGATGTATACACATTTCAACGTAAACATTTATATAAGCTATTGTCACGTTTAAGTTGAATAGAAACAACTTCTTCTGGTATTTTCTAGCACAGTAAGATCCTTTTCCTCGATCGCTAGAAAATTATTTCTCATGAATATTTCATTCGCATACTTTTGTGTGTACTTGCATAAATACACACATACACAAACAAATAAACGATAGATACACGCATACAACGTATATACTTTCTCCTTTCTCTCTCAGTTAAAGTAAAGTAAAGTAAAGTAAAGTAAAGTAAAGTAAAGTAAGAAAAGTAAATTCCGATCGATTCCATCCTCGATTCGAATTATGCAAGCCACGTAGCTTTCTCTTTCTGTGATGAACCCATACCTCCCCCATACCCTTCTCTCATCCTTCATACACGCATGTATCACGCATTTGTCATATGCATTATGCGCTAGGGGTAGAATTCACGCAACAACGAACAATGAAAGTTCTTACTACTATTACCCTCGACATGGTCGTTTATTCGAAGAAATAGGATCGATGAATAAGAAAGAGAAATGGGAAGAAAGCAAGGAAGGAAGGAAAGAACGAGAAGGAAAAAAAAAAAAAAGGGAAAAAACTTTTTCTATTCTCTTATATTCTTGTACCTTCTATTTTTATTCCCCCCATCCCATTTGTCTCCGCATCCGTAATAAAATAGCATTTATTATTAATCGAGAACTAGGCCCGATTTCAGTCAGCCCTTTTGCAACAGCAACAAAAAAAAAAAAAAGAAAAGAAAAGGACACGTTTTACTTTCGTTCAAAAGAAAATGAGTTTTGTTATCGCGAAATACGACATTATTTGCGAAACTGTCTTTTGATTTATTCAACTACTCTCCAATCCAACGGTACGAACTATTTACTCTTTCTTTTTCCTTCGAGATTATGCGAAATACATTTCTTTTTTTTTAACATTCAGATTCGAGAAATATGAATGCTTCAAGTATAAAAATATAAATAAATCTCTTGATATTCAATTATTTATAACTTCAGGTTGAATGTTAATAATTGTTCAATAAAAATATTGATTTTTATTTATCATCTAAATATAGATATAAAAAATATTTTTCTCACATCGAAGGAAAGAGTTTTTTTTCCTTAAGATGGCCAATAGATCACGCGGACGTATAAAATCGTTTAGATTCTAGACGGAAAATATACTTGCCGAACGATAAATTGCAATGGTAGACTTTCTGACGTCTGACACGTAACGATTTCGTTCTATAGGAATCAAGTCGCGTGTACCTGCAAGCAACCAATTCTTTCTCTTTCTCTCTCTCTCTCTCTCTATTTCTCTATCATTCTTTCTTTTTCTGTAAGAATACACTTCATATATAGATAGAATAAGAAAAACTAGAAGAAAATGAAGATAGGGGTAGTTAAAGTTAAGTAGACGAAATCCATCATTGGTTCTCTTTACTCGATCTATTGTTGAACGAGTTTTTACAAAAAAGACCACAAAAATATAATAAAAATAAAACAAAAAAAAAAGAAATAGGAATAGATAAAGAAAAAGAGAAAATATAAATTAGAACTGCAGAAAAGATTGTAATTGTAATTGTAATCAAAGATATGTTGAAGATATTTTTGCATAACCATCAAAAATAACAAACAGCAACCATAAGCGAAAATAAAGTAATTTTTTGGAATGACTATTATATATTTTTTCTCAAAATACGAACATTGGATCGATCATCTATAAATTTTCTTCCATCTCCCTTATTTTATCCTTTCTAATTTATCTACTTTATCAATTTCTTGTCAGACACAATCAAAGTCAAAATAATACAACAACGTACACCAGACAATAATCTTTTTCTTTAACCCGTTGCCGCAAATGACGGCTATAGTCGTCCGATCTTTGTTGATATGTAGGCAAACGACGACTATAGCCGTCGTGCACATTTTAATTAATAAAAAAAAGTACAGTACGTTAGTATGAAGTGTATTAACGCATACACTTGTTAATTATTGAATAATACATTAAAAAAAAAAAGGTAGAGTATATCAGACAGCATATCAATTGTTTTTTTATGCGTTTTCGCATGCAAATGACGGTTATAGCCGTCGAGAGTTTTTTTTGGAAAAACTTTGGCCAAATGTGATAATTTTTAGTTCCAAACATACAACTTACACTTGATTCCATCTGGCAGTCATAAACAATTGAAAAAAAAGTGTGTTTCTGAGCACGATCATCAAATTAAAAGTGTGCGACAACGGGTTAATTATAAATATATTTGTATAGGAAATAATAATCGCTCAACCGAAGAACGTGTTCCAGTCTACCATCCAATTTCCTTTTTTTTTCTCTATCATTCGTTATATTTTATTTCTTATGAGAAACTGGGGAGAGAATCGTAACGGAAACGAAATAGAAACGCGTACCTGTGCTGTTTGTCTGCGCACCTGAACTCGTCCAGCCGGAACAATCGAACTCGAGACGATAATGAGAACGACCACGCCAAGAGTTCATTGACCCTTTTTTTCCTTTTCGATAGCCATTTCTTTCTTCCTTTCTTTCTTTCCTTCCTTCTCTCTCTTTTTTTCTTTATTTTTCATTTTATTCTTTTTAGAGTTCATCCCCTTTTCCTAGTCGGTGGGTACCCTATTCCCCAACTCGACGAATAAAGGACACAAGACATATCCTATCGTTGAAAAGATAAAGAAGATTTCTCGTTCCTTTTTTTCAAAAAGGACATAACTTACGGGACCAAAAGCACCGTTTATCCTTCTCCTTTCTACTATTCTTCGTACTTATACACAGATACGTATAAATATATATATATGTGTATGTATACTTACATACATACACGTAACCAAGTTGGTCTCGCATGCGTCTGACGTTATCCAGTGACGTACCCAAAAAAAGGGTTCAACTGGTTTAATATTAAAATATTATTTTTATTAATTTCCTACAGAAATATATAATACTTTGAATTTTATTTAAAATCATTAAAAAATTTTCTATTTATGCTATTACAATTAAATTATATATATTATTAATCTTAAAATACATTTATAAAACACATCCAACATATTTGTTTCTAATTTTGATAAATATTTAGTTAAATAAAATTTGTTAAATGAAATTTTCGTTAAATGTGATTGAATGATCTTCGAGGATACTTAAATTCTTCTAAAATGATTAAAATCATATTTTCAAGATAATCAAAATTAAATTTAATATCGTTAATTATAAGAATTAAGTTTAGTTCGTATTTTAAATAACAATTTCGTTTAATTTAATTTTACCAAAAAATGTCTACTTCTTTTTACATCCCTGCGAATATTCTTTCTCTCTCTCTCTGTTTTTGTCGTACCAAAAAGAGAGAGAGAGAGAGAGTTCAGTACTCCGGTTCTACGAAATACGAAGGTTAGATCCTTTCCAGTACTTCTATGACCTGGCACTATGGAACACATAGAAGAAACGAAGAAAGAGAAGGAAAGAAGGAAAGAAGGAAATAAAGATAGAAAGCTGTTGGTACCTTGCTTCCACACATACAATATTTCTCTCTCTTTCTCTCTCTCTCTCTTTCTCTCTTTCTCTTTTTCTTGCCCGTTTTAGCCTTCCACTTCCGACGACCGCACTAGCTAGCTAGCTAGCAGCTTTGAGCTTCCAGCTTTTTGCTGAGTTCAACCACCTCGTGTTGAAACGACGCACGCAGAGGCCTCGTAGGTTTCTCACGCAACCCTGCCGAAACGACGGCGGGTACCTAACATGGCCCTACGACGTCTCGTTTCACTACGACCTTCTCTACGTAAACCCTCCTCCGTACTCCTTTTCCTCTTTTTTTTCCCTTTCCCTTTCCACAACCACCTCACCCTAACCCTCACCCTCATCCTTACCCTCATCCTTACCCTTACCCTCGCATTCTCAATTCTCTTTCTTCTTTTCTTGATTTTCTTTTTATTCTTTCTTTTTTCTTCTTCTTTTTTTTTTTCACTTGGACGACAAATGACAATAAAAATCGTACTCGGCACGAATAACTTTTGTGCGTCTGGAAGATAATAATCGATTTTTATGTATATTTTCTTTTTTTTTTGGAAAAGGGGGTTGGTACTTTTTTTCAGGAGGAGGTTAGATTGACAGGTCGTGATATAAGGGATGATTTGATTATTTATCGATAATTATAGGTGAGATTTGTTTTATCAATTTGAAACGAAAGTACAAACTTCGTGATAATTTGATTTATTTTTAGATAGATGCTTTTTATTCGAGAGAATGGTTAATATCAATTTAGGGTATAGGGATCACTAAGGGTTTCTTATTTAGGGTGATATCGGATAAGAATGTTTCGATAGAGTTAATACATCAATTTAGGGTGTTTTAACCCTAAGCTGTCTTAATAAAGATCATCCTTGGGGATTAATATTTCTTCTTATTTATATCACGTTTTTTATACATCTATAAAACAAACTTCCCATTCACGATCTTACAAATAAACAATAAATTATACTAAAATAATGAATAATTATAATTCAACAGATTAACTACGATTCACGATCCCAAAAACAAATAATAAATTATTAAAATGGTTTATGTAACTTTGCGATATTAAATTTTCTTATACGTTTGATAACAGAAAGAAGAAAGAAAGAAAGTAGCTAAAAAAGCATTTGTAGAAAGTGGGCAATGAGAAAGAATAAAAGAACCCGCCAACATGTGGGATGCATATGGAGTTGCAATAGGGGGTGAGCCTGCGCGCGGTGCAACGTCGTATGCACACGTGCGTCGACGCTTTATAGGAGGGGGTGAGAGACAGAGAGAGAGAGAGAGAGAGAACAGGTCGGTGTGGGGTTGGTTGAAGGGACGAGAGTAAACAGAATTTGCATGGAAACACTGTGCCAGTGGGTCGCGCCGACCGTGGGTATTTAATGCTCTTCCTCTCCCCCCATTTACCTTCTACCCTCGTCCCTCAACCCTCTCTCTCTCTCTCTCTCTCAGCAGCTTGTTTTGTTTTCTCCTACCATCAGCGAATGTTCGTATAGCCAGGAGGAAAACTGCTCTTTTTAAAAACAGAGTCGCATAATTCTTCTACGGTCGACGTGGTAAACGCATTACGAGCATTATGTACGTAAACGTGCACCGTTCACTGGGATGAATGGGACCCTCACTTCCTAGTTCTCCTCTTTCTTTCACTCTCAATCTCTTTAACATTTTCGAGAGTTACCATTTGTTTATGTTTAACAGTACTCTTACTTGAAACTTTACATTTAAACTCTAGTTTTTCGTTATAGTTCTTCCTTCTACTCGATACTCAACTTTAAGATGACTTGTCTTTTTCTTTGGTTATTTGAGTTTTTAGTTTCAAGGTCACATATTTTTACAAGACGTATATACACACGTTTGTGTGCTATGTGTATGAGTTTTTTTTTTTTGCTAAGAAATATTTAATGTGTAAATGTTTATTTTATGTTTATTTGTTTTTGTAATAAAAATTGTGATATGTAATTCGATTGACGAAGAGTAGGAGAATGTAATGTTAATTAATATTTATGTTAAAAGTAAAATTGCATTGTTATTTTAATTATCGATAAATTTAATATCCTTTCATTATTTCTTCATCGTTCGTATTTTCTTGGCAACGTCCTATTTTATTTTTTATTTTTTCTGCATTGTTTGTCTTAGAAATATTTCTTATCTCGTCGTCGTTCATCGACAGGACTAGAAGAATTGAACAAAAAAAATTCTTTCGTTAAATAATAAAAGTAGTAGTAGTAGTAGTAGTAGTAGTAATAATTAGTCCTTTCAGAAATCACAAACATTGCAAAAATGCCAATACACATTCTCCCTTTTGTCGAGTCATTTCAGAATCAAAGTATCCACGATCTTTCTATAATAATTAATTTAAAAAAAAAATTATAAAAAAAAAACACCAATCACTACACTGTGTGTAATATAAAATATACATTCCCTTACTAGAAAAAACAATAATATTTTTCGTTCTTGCCGTAATATAATTATTAAAAAATATGAATATTAAAAGATATGATTACAGTCACGTCGAAAAAAAAAACGGTGATCCCCAATTAGACCTTTATATAATCGTGTCTCATTATGATAAAAGAAAAAAACAACAAAACAAAAAAAATACGAGCACGATAATAATAGCAGTAGTAGTTTAACAGTATTAGTAGTACTAGCAGTAGTAGTAGTAGTAGTAGTAGTAATAGTAGGAACGGTAAGTTTGAAAGAGAAGTAGTATAAAGGAAAAATTACAACAACGCGCCTAATAACCTTGTCACTCGTAGTATAGTCGGTGGTACGCTACTTACCTTGCGTACACCCACCGAGATGAAAGTTGGAAGTTTGAAAGCTACTTTGAATACGGGTTTTCAGAGAAGAAGGGGAATGACATCGGTAGGACGATAACGGGGAAAAGGGCGAGGGGGAAAAAGTGGAGGAAGGAGGAAGGAAAGGTTGAATTTGAGAAGAGGGTTCTAAAAGGGGGTTTGGGACGGGAGTACAAGACGAAGGTATGGTCGGGAAGGAAAAGGGTGGAGGGTAGAGTAGGAGAAGGTGGAGAAGGGTGGAGGGATTTAACGAAGTTCCTTAACGAGGCTACCCATTTCGTCGACTTAACTAAATCGATAACTACTTGGCTGCGTGGTACTTTTAAACCGTCAGTCTTAACGCATTAAGAAAAATATAATATTTGATGATTTTTTTGAATCGAGAATTTTACGGCAATTCGATCAATTTATTTTTTAACATTATTTTCTTTTTTCATTCGCATTTATTAATCATTTCATTGATAACAGATCGAAGAAGAAGAATCTCAAAAAGGGAAGTGTCTTTTTCATTTGAGAAAGGAAGCAAAGAAGGGAGGAAGGAAAGGAAAGGAAAAAAGTTTGAGAAAGTATTTTTCTAGTTTTTATTCGTGAAGAAAAATAGAATGAGAGAGAGAGAGAAGAAGAAAGATAGTATCATACTTGTTCCGATTCTTGCGACCCAGTTTCTTAGAGGCAAATCCGATAAATAGGTTGAAACGATCGAAGAAGAAAAAGTAAGGAAGAAAGAAATAAAGAAAGGAGAAGAAAGGTGGAGAAGAAATGAAGAGGGTTCGGGGAGGTTGTAGTAAGATGGAGAAAGAGGAGGTTGAAGAGGAGGAGGATGGAAAAGAAAAATATGGGATGAAAACAAAGTCGGTGGCAAGTTTTTGAAAGTTCGTTCAACTTTTCACTCGGTGTATCTCTTTTTTTTATTTCCCTTGAATTTTCTCTTGGAACAAATTCTTCCGTCATAAATATATATATCTTCACGCACATATGTATATCAGTAATGTTTAAAAATAAAAGAGAAAAGATAGAAGTATATGCGTTAACGCGTTTCGAGGATAGTCACGAAGCAAACTCGAAACATTTGCGTGTTTCAAGGTGGGTTGCTCAACGATGAGCAGCAGCTCGTGTTCGTGTTGAAGGAACGAGAGTGCGTGTACGCACTCTCACTTACACTCTCTCTTTCTCTCTCTCTTTCTCTTCTTCTTTCTCTTACCATTTACCTGTTAACGTAAAAGAGAAAGAGAGTGTAGGCGGTAGGAGTAGTGCCGGCAACAGCGACGGCGGCGGACACATCAATAATTACCCATGGCGGCGCCGGGATGGCAAGACGCGGAGAGGGCGGATGAGGGGTGGATGAGGCTGTGGAGGAAACGAGGAGGACGCGAGGGGGGAAGAAGAAGAGGTGGCGGAGGAGGAGGAGGAGGAGGAAAGAGGAGTCTCGGGTCAACCGGGGTCAAGTCGCGCCACCAGACGCAACCCGCGCACTCACCCTCCTCCTCTTCTTCTTCCTCCTCCTTCTCCTCTTCTTCTTCTTCCTCACTCCGGAGCCACCTCTTCCTCGTCCTCTCATCCAGACGACCCTGCTCAACTCCTCCAACCCGGTTCTTCGTCCTATCCAAACCTTTCTCTGCCCCAACCACCACCACCACCCGTTCAACAACCCCCATTTCCACCTCATCCTTTACTTCGAGGCACCCAGAGTTGGTCACCCACCCGTTGTCCTGGCTGTGAAACTCACGCACGCTCGCACGCACGTAAGCAAGCACGCATGCACGCATCCACGCATGCACGTACGCACGTATACCGAATATACGTTCACCCCCTTTAGTCGGCTGGCAATTCTCTACGAGCTTTGTTCTACATCTCTGACGGCAAGCGAATACACCAAACGAGCGGCTTCACACTCCTCTAAATTCTACCACCACCACCACCACTACCACTATCATCACTACCACCAATCCTAGCCTAAAATCTTCTTGTTTGCTGAAGTCCTAGCTATGTTTCGAACGTGCAATTGAAACACCTAGACGGGTAACGAGAATTACCATTAATCCCATACCTATTCCTTTTATTTTTCTAATAATTCACTTGGATTTTTTATTTCTTCTTTTATTTCAAAGACCGATCATCGTTGATAAAACTCAACGTCAGATGATTCTAGTTGAAAGAAAAAATATATATTTACATCGATATTGGTTATCACCAATTGGTTATCAACTATAGCAACAGTTTGACAGTAATCCCGACTATATGTATTATTCGTATTATTCAACTGGGAATAGGAATTAGGTGACCAGCAGTTTATTTTATTACGATACCCCTTTTTTTTTAGTCTCTCTTTCTCTCTCTCACTCTCTCTGGAACAGGAAGGTACGATAGAACTTTGACAAATGACTCGTCGACGCGAGGAGAAGGCTTTTAATTAATTTAATCATTTCTTCGTTTACGAGTTTACGTCGCTCGTGGGACCGATCGCGTTAATGAGTTTTCACGATGCGTAATGTTTTCGTCATTTCGATGAAAATTTATGCCGGACACGGCGATCGCGAAATGATGGATGAGCTCAACAATCCACCGTGTATTCGTATTTTAAACATATCCACACTCATACACAGAGACATACAACATACACGCACTTGCATATATGAGGATCACGTCATTTTACGTCGATTATGTTTTACGAACAAAATTATCTCTATAAAATTATGTAAATATTTTTTAAAACTCTATCTCTTATTTCTTTAATTAATTCGTTAATTAGCTTAACAACCCTCCTGGACTCCTTTCCGTTCTTTTTCTTTTGTGTTTTTTATTATACGCATTAGTAGGGTACACCATTTTATATTAATTATGGATTTGATATAAATATGTTACAAAAATTTGGCACGATTAAATGTAAGGTTTTTTTTTAAAATAAATTCATTGATTAACTGGACTCTAACAGACTTCACTTTTAATGCAATCCTAATGCAAACCAAATGTAAATACTTTCATCGTATATCATTTTATATGAAATAATATTTGATCATGGGTAGCCCAAAAATTCTCTCACCAATTTATTAAATAATGATTTTATCAAGTCACGGTTACACACATTTGATTATATCAATAATATATTATCCTAAATAAATAAAATTTCAATCTCGGTTTTATTTTTTTTACGAAATTATTAATCCAGGTGGACACGAATTTGTCCCATCCCTTATAAATATTTAAAAAATACGTAACCATATTGTATATATATATCATATTAATAAACATTTAACCCTAAAACACATAAACCAAAATATTTACCGTAAAAATTCCCAAAAAAACGAAAATCCTCTTTCCACGATTTTATTTCTCTCACGAATTCGTTAATTAGCTGGACACGACGAATTCGTTCCACTCGTTCCAACAAACGCGTGGAATTCTTTCCCTCCTCCTCCTCCTCCTCCACCCCTTCCATCCCCCTTCTTCTTCTTCTTTAGTTTCCTCTTTGTCTCAAACGGAACCTCCGGCCTGTACTACGGCCCTTGTTCCCCCCTTTTCCCTTTCTCTCTTTCTTTCTCTCTCTCTCTCTCTGTCTCTTTATCACATATAAAGACACACGTACACACAATTTACTACACATGTTTGTGTGTGTGTATTCTTCGTCTATGTTGGTGTTAGCCACCCACGAGAATCTCACGCACACAGACAATGCCGTTATATCCACACGATGTGCGTTTCTCTGCCGGGTCACGTCTTTGTTCACACGGCACGTTGTCCGTAAACGGAATCTTTGTGAAGCTTTTGCGAAGCTCCACCGACTGGACGGCACACCGCAATTCAACCACACACACGCTCACACATGTACGCGTATACACGTACATATACACGTACATGATTATACGTATAAATATATATAGAGAGAGAGAAAGATAAATGCATACATGGATATAATAGTTGATGTGTGTATGTATGTGTGTGTGTAGGGTTTGCGGGTGAGAAATAAAATGTAGCTAGCTCGTTTCTTGCTTTTTATCGTACGTCTACCGAGACCGCTCGACCATGTTCAGAATTCNGAATCATCTTTCTCTCTCTCTCTTTCTCTTTCTAACTAAAACTCTTACTATTTCCGAGTTACTCACTCACTCATTCATTCACTCACTCACTCACTCACTCACTCATTTGCACAATGGTCTCCTATTTCTGTCCCTCTTTTCGCGGCTTCGAGGCGTCTCGGCAGACGAAGGGAGAGAAAGAGAGGGTAGAGAAATGGGGAGGGTTACCGGTTGGTTTGGAACACGGAACGGGGACTGGAGGTGGAGATTGAGCTTGGGGTTCGGGTTGGGGTTGGGGTTGGAGTTGGAGGTAGAGGTGGAGGTGGAGGTCGAAGGGATGGCGACGGGTCGTTGCCCGAAAACGCGGCTCTGTTATTGTCCCCCTACTCTGACTCCAACGTTCTCGGTTGCCCTTAACTCCGACTTCGATACACACAGTCCCGTTCTCTTTCTATCTCTCTCTCTTTCTAGCTTCATCCTTCCTTTTCTCTACGCGACACACGAGTTCACTCATACGCACAAACGCGCTCACGCACACGCATACACACATACACACGCGATAGAGACAAAACACACAAAGAGACTACTGACTCGTAGGTTCGTTCGGATAGGCTATTTTACGCGTAAGCCCTTACGCACTCGACGAGACTTCTCATCCTACAACGTCATAATAGTTCTTTCGAGATATTAGGGATACCCTTTTTTTTTTTTTAATATCTTTTCCATCCTTTATCTATTTCTCTCTTGTCTTTTCATTTTTATGCCAATTACTTCTTTTCTTTTTTTTTTTAATCATACGTGTCGAAGGAAGAATACGAGTCACTCTTATGAGATTGAAACATTATATAAGCCAGATAAAACTGATTCACGTTTCATTGAAATGTATCTACAAGGACGTTAACCCCATATCAGCCTAAATCATTAAACTGTAAAAAAAACTACACACATAAACACACGCATATGCATCATCCAGCCTGATACCGAAAGAATAAAACCAACAGAAAAAAAGTTATAGTACGGCAAAAAGTTGGAACGCGTTCGATTGTACTTCGTGTCGTAGGACAAAAAACTCTGCACATAAAAAAGAGATCGAATAAAATTGATAGAAAAGAAAATCAAAAACAAAACAAAAAGTATATACACACACACACAGATAGGTAAGCATCGTTCAACATGATACCGAAGAAATAAAAATAAGAAAAAGTGTAAGGTTAGGGGAGGTGGGTAGAGCAAAAGGTGGACGAAACGCAACGAGCCGCGAATCTGCTGGCACAACGGGCAGAAGAGAATCAGAGAAGTGAAGAAGAGGAGAGAAATAGCAGTAGGGGTGTGGGGTATGGGGGTGTAGGGTGTGGGGTTGAAGTATGAAGGGAACGGATGGGTGGGTTGAATTCGTCGAGGAGGGCAAAAGCACTGGAGGTACGAGAGAGAAACAAAGAAAAAAAAAGAAAAAAAGAGACAGAGAGAGAGAGAGAGAGAGAAAGGGTCCACGTCGTCGACTCGTTTCGCGAGCAAGCAGGCGAGCAAGCAGGCGAGCAAGCAGGCAAGCAAGCAAGCAAGCAAGCAAGCAAGCAAGCAGTCAGTAACGTGGCAGCACTTTGCATTGTCGGCGAGCAAGCACACGCGGGAACGTTTACTGCCGTCGACGTGTCAATCCATAGCCAGGGGTTTTACGAGCTCCGCGTAAATTCCATGGCTGTGCTACTGGTCTCCTACACCACTACTACCACCACCACCACCACCACCACCATCACTATTCCCAGACTATTCTAAAACACACCAAGAAACATCACCAATACCATCCAATAACAGTAACATCACCAACGCCCAACACCAACAACACCAGCAGCAACTGCATCAGCTGCATCATCAACATTACACCAATACCCACATTGACATTACCAATACTATGAACATAACTGATATTACTTACACACTATGATACGATATCTCGCAAACTAGTACGAGCACATCAGAGACTACCACCACCACCACCACCACCACCACCACCCAAGCTGACGACGGCTCGAACTCGTGCATCGCCAACGACGACAACAAATGCATTAGACTTTATGGCCGTCGGGCTCGTTAAACCGATCCACCCTTCTTCCCGCTAAAACCCCCCCATACATTTTAGAGCCAACGGGGAGACGACGTCCAGACCTATGCCAGACACTATCCGCACCTGGTATATCTGATCCTATATTTTCTTTCTTTCTTTCTTTCTTGTTTTCCTCTTAAAGATTTTTAGTAGAATTTTTATAGGTGGGATTTTTCTTCAACATTTTTCGACTTTGGTATTGATCGCGAGATTACTCGTAACTGGTATAATTTCAATTCGTTTTAATGATTAATTATATTGGATATAATTATTTTCAATGTTTTTTTTTGTTAATTATTAAATTAAGATTTCATCCCTTTTATTTCACATTCGTTTTTAACTCCTAAATGTAATTCAATGTTTTCGATATTCCATTGAAATTTTTATCATTCAAGTTTCCTTCGTGTAATGTTTGATTATTATTATTTTTTTGTATCATGTCAACTTAATTGCAATAAACTCGATCATATCGAAAATAACATTTATCGAGTAATATCGTATCCGGTCTTGATATTTTCCCAAGAGACCTGGTTTGTTTAATATTGACAAAAAAGGTATGCCGGTGGTTGCCTTGGCCTTTCGCATCGAAGGAAGATGGGAAGAAAGATGTTCGAAAGAACGAGGAGAATGGTGGGGTGAAGCGGGGGTAGGCAGAGGGAAAGGGAAAGGAAGAGACAGGGTGGAGGAGGAGTTAAGGAGAGAGGAAATTCCGTCGCGTCAGGAAATTGTTCGACTCTCTCAAAGTAGCGGAAACGTTACGAAAAACTTCTCCCTCGCCATGGATTATAAACGACAGATTTATAGACGAATAAATAAATCCGTTTTATTTATTCTCATACCCCTTGATTCGTTTAACGTCCGTGAAATGATGTTAATCGAGAACTTTGGAGGATAATAAGATCAACTCTCTAAAATGGTGATTTTCAATTAAAACCTGACAAATCGAGGACGAAATAATTGTCGTTTCGTTGAAATGAAAAAGAAACAAAAAGAAACAACATGTATATCCATAATGTAGGAATAAAAAAATAATAATTATCTAAGTATATTTAAATTTTTCTTGTGTGTGTGTGTATGTGTGTTGAACTATGAACTGATAAATTAAAATAAACTTTGGATGAAGAGAAAATAAAAAGTAAAAAGGGTGTACGGGTATGGTTGCATGTTAACCGATCAAAGTTGACGATGAAAAGAAAAGATAAGAGTAGTGGTGGTGGTGGTGGTGGTGGTGGTGGGAGGAGGGGGAGTATACGAGCAAGGAGAACATCCTGTGATTAGGCGGTAAGAAAAATCTGCCCGACATTAATAGACCCTTCTTAAAGAAGTACCTTCAAGGTACCCACTGCTTCTCCGGTTTTTCCTTAGTCTTCCTGACTCTTAACAAATGGCGGACCGTACTACCATCACGTTTTCTACCATCCGATCGATAGATTACCCCTTCTTTCAATACTTTTCTTCTTCTTCTTCTTCTTCTCTTCTCTTTCTCTCTCTTTCTCATTTTTTCTCATTTTTTTCCAAATTTCAACTCGAGTCTCAATTTTTCTTCCCTTGACGCTATTAAAAATTAAATAACAAAGTAGGATAATTTTAAAATCATATTCGTGGAATACTTTTCTTGCAATTTACGTACACAGTGTTATCGATTTCTTTTTGTAAATTTCTATTTCACACGATTTGTTTTAACTCCCCTCTCACGTGATATTGCAACATTATTCTCGTATTTTGATTCGCGAATGAATTTTATAAATACGATTGTGTATGTGTGTGTATGTGTTTTTTCTTTTTATTTCTTGCGATGCAACGTGTAGCGATCTTTTTGAACAATGAAAAATAGAGTGGAGTATCTGAACAACGACCTATTTGAACAAAATTTTTATTCTGCACAGTGGTAAGAGAACAGACGAATGAACTTTCATAAATAGCCCTTACCATCGAATCGGTTTCGGACAGTTATAGATTTTCTCGTCATTTAACTAACTGTCTCCTCTTTTTTTTTTCAAAATCCAATCTTTCATATTTCTTCTATCGAATGACAAAAAAAAAAGAAGAAATCTAGGAACACGGAAATAAATAAATCACGTTACTTATTGATTAATTTTTTGGTCGTTTAAAAAATTACGTGTATTATATTTAGCTTGAACATTTAGTTTGGAACTAACATAAGATTCAAACATTGAATAAAATAGTCATTCTTTTAAAGTCTTGAATTGTTGATACACCTCCCACTACTACCATCACTACCACCAGCAACCAATACCACCGTCACCACAGTAACCATAAATCTCATTGGGATTGGATTTCTCCGTTTTCCACTTTGGATAAATAATTAAATAGTATCTGTAAAAGTTATTTGTTTTAACGGAAGTTTGTTCTTTATTTCTTTTAACCTATCTGTCTGTCTTTCTCGTAGCAGTTTTTTCTGTTGCATCCTGTTGACAATTAATGAGGCAATGACAATTAGCGACATTTCGGTATCTATTTCTATACCGTCTGATTTGACCTAGATTTTTTCTTACTATAGACTTGGTTAACCGTTAAACATTAAAAGTCGTATGACGATATAAATTGGCCAGTATCCTCCTCCGGGATAATTTAATTTCCGTTCTACCGCAAACTAAATTTGGTCACGGATCGATATCGGAATGTATCGTTTGTAGATTTTAACGATTTACCACTTCATTCCTCCTACCTGACTCCCCTTCTCCTAACCCTCAACCAAATCTAACCCAACCTCTCTTCTCGTCCTGAAAATCACACACTCTTCCAACCCACACTACCACCCCTATCGTTAGTCCTTCATTTACCATGCAACGCGTTGATACTTAAAATAATTTTATACGACGTGTAGAAGTGAACTGTGGTCGAGGGGTGGTAGTAGAGGGCATAGGGGTGAGGGCTGGAGAAGGGTATTGATCGATACGATGAAATTATCTCGGACACTGTGTGAATGAAATTTCGATCGATGATGGATATTTTAAGTTAGACTGTTCTTTTTTTTTTTTATTATTTTGCTCTTTCTTTTCGTTATTCGTGAATCGCGTTACACGCGCTTATTCGTGGCCTGACCAAACGTTGTTATTAAAATATTTGTATGCAAAAAAACAATAATTATAAATTCTTAAATTCTCATTGCGATTATTCAATTCGATTAGAAATAATAAATATTCTATCGCAAATATTAACGATGAAAGATAAGTGATAATTATTTTATAATTAAAATAACAGAGTAGAGAAAATGAATAGAGATAAATTGAAACTAATCGAGACAAATAAATCATGAAACTATTTTACTCATAGAAATGTGTTCCATCATTGAAAAAGTATTAGATAAATTCTCGATAATAGTAACAAACAAAAAAATAGATAAAAAAAAAGACAAATAGAAAGATGAGAAAGGTTTAAAGTACTAAAGGTACGATAAATGAATGTTCGTGAAATAAAAATACAAAAGAAAAAAACAAAAATAAAGAAAATGATAGAAAATGATTCGAGCAATGGGTTAAAGTCTTTCGATAAATGGATCTTATTAAAACGCTTCGAATACCAATTAAACATTCAGGATTATTACAGGAGCATCTGCTTATCGAGTAAAAGGTTCTATTATCGCGTTAGATCTTTCATTTCTTTTTTTTTCTTCTTCTTTTTTCATCTCTCTCTCTCTCTCTCTCTCTCTCTTTGCGTTTAGATCTCGAATGAGGAGTATGGTTGTTATTGTCGAACTATAATTCAGGAAGAGAACGATCGAGAGCGTGAGAAAGAGGTAGGATATCGCATCGGTTGATCGAAACTTTCGATTCTAACGGTAGATTCTACATGCTCGAACTCCTTTTAAACATACGATTTCTTCTTCATCTTCATCTTCATCTTTTATCTTTATCTTTATCTTCGTTTCTTTCTTTTTCTATTTTTTTATTGTATATGTGTATGCTTGTGTGTTTGTGTGTTTTTTTTTTATTTTTCATGTAATAAGAGTGCGTAAGATGCTTCTCACGCATGCACGAAGATCCATGGACCCATAGATACACGAATGCATACATGATGCATGAATCTGTGCATACATGCATGCATACATGCATGCATACATTAGAGTTAACGTAAGTGATATAGCCAGAGTTCTATGAATGTGTATACACTATCAACCAAAAGCTTCCTAATAGATCATCGATTGATTTTATATACAATATATCTAATAGATTAATTTATTTATAAAAATGATTAATCATTAGTATTTTTAATTAAACATTGATTAGGATTTTTAAGAGATTCATCAGTATTTTCTTTTAAATTCATAATAATCTTGCGTAATTTATATTATCTAATTTTGGGTTATCGATCAGTAAGGTTACTGAATCAACCATGATACTCGAAATATTTTCTAATCGTTGTCAAAAATAAAATTGATTATATTTAAAAAATGTATCTGTTTCTTGATAAAATATTAATGTCCTCTATTTTTCTATTATTTCATTTTTTTTGACAAAGACATATAAATATTTGTAATCTTTCTAGAATTTGCAGTACGAATTCAAACTTTTGTCCGATAGTGTATGGTACTCTAATGTGTGTGAATACGTTAGAAATCTATTCGTATGTATTCGTATGTGAATGTATTTATATATATACATATATATAAGCGCGTAAATTAAAGACGAACGATATTCCAAGGGTTAAGGTTAGTTACCGAACGTACGTACGAACCAACGAACGAACGAACGAACGAACGAACGAAGGAAGAAACGAACGAAGGAAGAAACGAACTGGCTGGCAGTTACGATTTCTCGAAGTTCTCCTTCGTCCTGGGGTTGCCGACCTTCCGCGTCTGTTGGCCGTTTACTCTCTCACTCTCTCGTCTTGATTCAGCTCGTCCAAGAGAAGAGCCGGTTGTTTACAGTCTTCGGAGCATCGCGTACCATCGCACGCAAATTACAGTCAATTAAAGGCTCCTCTGCTTACTATACCGGTGCGATATCGACCCCCCTCTTTCACCCCTTCCTCTTCCCCCTTATTCATCCCCCTTCTCCCTTCTTTCCTCCTCCTCCTCTTTCTCTTCTTTCAAAGAGAGTCTACTTCTCTTTCTCTTTGAATCTTCCTTTAGTGTATCATTCTATGTTTTCTCATTCAACTGATATATCAAATATAATTTTAATCCATATTAATTATTTATATATATATATGTAATGTATTCTTATAAAATAATATATTTCATTTATATATTGAATTTATATATGAGAATATTTATTTTATTTTTGTTAATTTGTTTTATTCGTTTGATATACAATATTAATTATTTTACGAATTATTTATATGTCGATTGTATTTTTGTAATCAATTATGATAGATTAAATTAATATGATTTATTTATTTTTTTTTTACACTTCGGTGTATATTTCAATTTTGAATAATTTATAGTAACATTAATATATTTGTGATAAGATATTTATCAAATTTTCGTATTAATAGAACCACGTAATTGCTTGATTATATTTTTTGCCTTTCCATGAAATGATCGTTTAGAATTATAGAAAGTCAAGAACTTGATACTTCTTAACCCATAGAAGAACCTTTCTATTACTACCTCATTAGTAAAGAAAAATTTCGATATATTATTCCACCAAATGGAGTTAGACGTTCCTTCTAGGAACGATTTGTCGAAAAAGTTGAAAGCAATTAAGGGAACACGATGGATGGTTTAACGATTAACGAGAGGACGAGTAAGATAGGTAGTATTGGTAGTAGGTAGGTACTGGTAGGTAACTTTAAGCGGATCTCTTTTAGAGAGTTGCTTAGGTACCTACTTAACTTCAACATATAGTAAGATGAAGAAGAAGAAGAAGAAGAAGAGATTGAAGAAGAAGTTGAAGAAGAAATAGAAGAAGTAGAAGAAGAAAGTAGAAAAGAGAGAAAGATGAAACTAACGAATCTCTTATTCCTATTCGTTCTAAGGTCTTCTGTCTATCTTATATATTTCAAATAATAAGCCAAGTTAAACTGATCGTGACATTAGTTT
The DNA here is from genome assembly GCA_023678845.1 of Mischocyttarus mexicanus. Taxonomy (NCBI): domain Eukaryota; kingdom Metazoa; phylum Arthropoda; class Insecta; order Hymenoptera; family Vespidae; genus Mischocyttarus; species Mischocyttarus mexicanus. The sequence continues at coordinate 172,068 of JACGTP010000008.1, read as the reverse complement.
TAACTCATCTAAATATTCTTATGTATAACGTGTAAAATTTTCAACAGATAAAATACATAATATCTTCTGGTTATTGATTTTTCTTAATTATTATCCCTTATTATCCTTTAATGCAACCAAAAAAATAATTATTCGTAAATTTTTATCATTGGCATATATTGATATATTTTTAATATATATATAAATAAATATATATATAAAATACTATCTCATTAATCTTTATTTTATTTGTAATTTCCCAACTTCGATTACCTAACTCAGTATTTAATAAATTTATCCCAATAAAGTAAATAAATAAATAAATAAAATTAGAAAAAGAAATAAAAAATCAAGAAATCAAGAAATCTAGAAATCGAGAAAGATTCAGGTAGGGTAAGAAGGTGGATGGATGATGGGTGAAGGATTTAGAGGAAGAAGAGATCTGGACCGAAAGAATATAATTGCAGAGAGCAAATGAAGAGAGAAAAAGATAGAGATAGGGAGATAGAAAGAGCATCGTAAGGATCGTGTGTTTGACTCGTGCGAGAGAGAAACTAAGTGTAAGAGAAAGATATAGAAACGAGGGGTTTGGAAGGGGTTAGAGGAGCAGGGGGTGGGAGAAGGAAAGAAAGATGCGCGGAGATGTTCTCGCCGGGTCAGCACGGGGTCACGCTTGGAATCCAGAGCAAACTATCCCCCCTCTTTCGTTTAGTCTCCTCCATCGCTTCACTCGACCGCCCGTTCTCTTACCTACCTGCTTGCCTTCCATCCTCCCCCTCCTCTTCCCCCCCGATCACCCCTTTTTTCCTCTACATCTTTTATTTCTCCTTTCTTTTCTCTTTTTCTTCCTTCACCTCCGTCCTCCTCCACATCTTCGTGATCCTCTTGTTTTTCTTCGATACCAAATAAGAAACTTGTGTATGTGCACATCTACCATCCCTTCACTTTAACCCTAACATATATATATAGTAGGTTGTTTGTATATTGTCGAATTTAATTAATTAAAAATATTTTATTTCAGTTATTTGCGATGATCATCATCCACCTTTATCTTTTACAACTGGACTATTCAATCGTGACGCATTATTTCAAATCGATATATTATTAGAAAGAACATTTCGAGTACCTAGCTTTGAGACTGTTCCTTTTCCATACAACACGATTTTTCTCTAATTTTGTTCTTCCTTGTACAAAGAAAAGAAGAAAATATGAGTAAAACGTTCACTTTGATTTACCAATTTTTATGTGATCCTTAATAAAAAATTAATTGACTGAAGGAAGTGTAAGAAAATGTTAAGTGACGTTTGAAATGTTTGTTGTTAATATTGGTCAAATAGAGATTTAGCAGTTTAAAGTAAGATTAAGTATCGGTAAATAGGATTGACGGGTAATTTTTGTACGAAGAAACCAAACTATCCAATATACGATTTGTGGTATGTGTGTGTGTGTGTGTGTAGTTTTCTTGGTTTATTTCCAACACTACCAGCTTACTATAGTATTATATATATAGGACTATCTCACTCGGTTGCATTGGCTGAAATTGCGACGCGAAATCCGCGTCTTCCGCGTCATTGCCGGGCACGATCTTTCGTCCCAAAGAGACGAGGAGCAGACGATGCAGCCATAAATCGCTCCCTCGAAGAGCACCGACCAACCAACCAACCATCCAACCAACCATCCAACCAACCAACCAACCAACCAACCTACCAACCGACCGACCGTTCCGATCGAAACCGACCAACGGAAGACGAAGCTACGGTTAAACGGGCATCGTCGATTCTACGATTCCGTCTTTTCCAACGACGACGCCATCCTCGACAACTGGCGGAGATAAGACCCGGATCTTTCTCTCTGTCCGTCTTCCTTTCTCATTCTTTTTTCCTTTTCAAAGGTCTTTTCTCATCCCCATTTTTCATTCCGTCGTAGGAATACGTCATACCATTTCTTTTTCTCTCGCACCACTATTTTCTTTTATTTTATTTCATTTTATTATTTTTTCTTTTATTTTATTTTATTTTATTGTAAGGGATAAAATATATTTTATGTATTATTTATTTTATCTATTCATACACGGTAAAATCTATTTTTATTATTTTTTTCTCCAGTTATTTCAATCCCCTATTTTACGTTACATCCTATCTTTCATTTTCTAAACAAGTATATCATAAGATAATTATTATTATACAGTATAATACATCTCCAATCAATGTACTTATTAATAAAAGTTTTCTTTTTTATATTCCATCGAAACTAAACACATCGAATAGAATAAAGATATATAGAACGAATCATAGAGTTTTATCGATCGAGTAATCGCAGTACCTTTCTTTTTACATTATGGTTCATATCGAACAATATACACATCTCATCTTTCTTTCTTTCTTTCTATTTTTCCTTTTCTTTCTCTTTCTCTCCCTTTCTCTCATTTAAAAAGAAAGAACATCGTTGAGCATTTGCAAAAGTTCCAAGTCCTTTGTCAAATCAGTTACATCGACGCGTTAATTATTTCCACGAGAGTGATTTGAACGAACGAACGAACGAATAAACGAACGAATGAACAAGTGGACGAAAGGACGAATGAAAGAAAGAACGAACTAACTAACGAAAGATCGATCCTTCGATCGATCGATAAATCGTTCACATTCGTTCCTTCGTTTCGATAGTATAGTAAAGTATAATATAGTATAGTATAGGTATAGATAGATCGATAAAAAAAAAAAAAGAGAAAAAGAAAAAAAAAGCAAAGATTCGCGAAACGTGTAGGTTTCTCTAGATGAAGGTGTACGAAACGTTTCTGCTTCCACTTCTACCTCGACATTAATCAACGACGATTCTACGGAACGGTCTCATCCATGAAACTAATTTCGCGATGTAACGCTATTATTTTCAATTCACCGAGAGCACGAGATTTCATAGGGTTTTATAGGTTATTGCATGACGTTCCACCTCTCTCTCTCTCTCTCTCTTTCTCGTTTACTTATTCTCTCTCTCTTTCTATCCATCCATCCATCCATCTATCTCTGTCTCTCTTTTTCTCGTTCAATCTCACCTTCGATCGTACCGCGAAAGATATCCTGTTACCTTCCATTACGTCGTCTCCCATTCGCGTTGCTCGCGATACGAACGTGTCACGATGTCGAGGAAATAATAGAATACAAGGAACGAAAACGGGGGATGATTTTTCTTTGAGTTTCCCCTTACGAAAGATTCTCACTCCTGTGTTAGATGAAAATTTAAATACCACGATATACACCTACTCGTTCTTTATCCATCTCGCTTTCCCACTCTTCGATATCCTATCGTTAATAATTCCGAGAATATTTCAAACACTATCTTATACAAATTTACATTAATCAATCGCAATATTGCATTAAACTCGTTCGAATGGTTGTGAACAAGAAAAAAAAGAGAAAGAAAGATTGAAAGAAATAGAGAGGGGAGAAGGATGGAAGGTAAGGGAAGGGGAATAGGGCGAGAGAATGTACATCTAATAAATTAGAAAATTTTAAATACATTTTCCCCTATATATCACTATCTCTCTTTCAAGCATTTCGAACATTGTCATCTTTCTCTTTCTCTCTCTCTTTCTATTTCTATTCGTCTCGTTGGACGAGACGGACAGTGAGATATTCGATTATAACTTATTCCGCTTCGACGAAACGATTTTATTCCGTCGGTCTCTGGCAGATAGTTCGATGCTAACATTTACCTTCGGACTCACAGCCGTAGAATCTCTTTTCTTTCTCTCTCTCGTATTCTCTTTCTCTATCTATCTATCTGTCCGTTTCTCTCTTTACCCGCGCGCGCGGTAATATCGCGACCAAAAAAGCAATACTCGCTCTCGGACGGCCGTTAATTATACCGTCGCGCGGACCGCGTATTGTCGAGCGTTATACGCGTATGAAGTATTTCCATTTCCATGATTGGACCGATGGGGGTGGAGGAGAATAGTAATAGAAAGAGAGACACCTACTGTGAAAAACAGACAGAGAGGAAGAGAGGAGGTTGAGGGTGAGGGTGAAGGGGGTGAGAGTGGGGAAGAGGAATCGGGTCGGTGCAACGAGAACGACAGATGGAGATCCGTGATTCCGTGTGTGCGGCAGCCACTGTTGGTCTAGTGTGAAACGAAGACGGGTATATAAACCGAACCGAGTATGTCCAAGTGAGATAGAGAAACCTTTACTCATCGAGTGTTAGTATTATGTGAATGTATGTGTGAAAGAGAAAGAGAGAGAGAGAGAGAGAGAGAGAGAGAAAGAGTAACAGAATGGGGGGTCGCGGCGTGTTAGGGACGCGCCGCGTGTCAATTAAGTGGCTCTGACCGGTGAGATACGGGGATTCCTTTCCATAGGGATATGCATACGCTCGTTCTGTACCAACGTGCAGACGCGTTCTATCCACCGTTTGGACACCAATACGACTAACACGACCACCACCATCACCACCATCACCACCACCAACTGCAACCACGACGACGACGCGACAAAGACGGGAACGGATGCTTCTCAACCCGGTGCACACACGCATTACCCTTTTCTTTTTTTTTTTTCTTTTCATGTACTATATTTTCTTCTTTCTTTTCTTTTATTTTATTCCTTTCTCTTGTTTTTTTGTTACGTGTCCGTTTTGGATTAATCGTATGGTTGGCCATCGACCACCATCGAGATATTCACCACCATGTTTTGTCGATTCATTTTCCTGTCTCTGTTTCTTATTATATTTTGATTAATGTTTTTCAGTATTATTCATTTTTATTGATTAGTTATTAGCATTGTTTTATAGTTGTGGGAAACAGTTTCGATTAGTTGAATTATTTTTCGTAATGGGTGTAATTTATTGTTGTTGACAACGATTAAAATAACACTTGAAATAATTTGATCTATCAATTTTATAGTTTAGTCTCTTGTTATAATAGAAAATTTTCTTCCATTAAATTACACGGATAATCCTCTCATTTTCATCTCATCGTCGTCATTATTACCATATAGGATTTCTAATTTATTTTATATACCTCTCATCGCATTCTCATACACATACACATACAACACACACTTTCTCACGAATTATCTCTAATTTTCCTATATCTTTCCTCTTTCAATAAATTCATTTTCTTTATATGCATTACGCATTGATAACAACGCATATACGACTCATATATAAAAATAATACATAGAAATAGTTATCATCATAGGTAACACATATTTGTAATGAAACTTCTATTAATAATTATATTTTTATAATAATTATATTAATATCATTAAAAATAAAAATAACTAAATATAAAAATACATAATCCTTTATAATTCTTATCCCAATCGTAAGATATAATCCAAATTTAATCAAAAATAAAATCTATAATTTCCAATTACATTTCTTTCTAATAAAATTCATTTTCTTATTATATAGAAATCCCAACTAACATATACATTCATACACACACACACATATACCAAATACACAGTTACATAAATCATAGGTAACATATCGAAGGCAATCGTTTTAATGGACACGCCGGTTGAGACGACTTTGAAATTCGATGTTACACCCCAGACATACACGTATATACATACACCTATATAAACCTCCACCTTCCAAGTTAAACCCACTCTCTCTATCTCTCTCTCTCTCTATCTCTCTTTCTTTTTCTCTCTTCGAACCCTTCCTTTCCAAGCAACAAAACTAGAATTTTGTGGTGCGTCGGAACGAGTCCAACGGTATGTAATAACGCATCGTTTAAATTACGTGGCTATAAATTATGGAGCTGCGAACTACGGCTGCGGGCTTGGCGCAACGTCGATCCTGCGCGCGTCTGTCCAGCTTGTAACCAACCTCCTCCTCCTCTTTCTCCTCCTCATCATCAACCCTTTCCTCTCCCTTCATATCCTCTTCAACCTCATCCTTCTCAAACTACCATCCCTTCAAACTCACTAACTCTCTCTGTCTCTCTCTCTTCTGCATTTCGACGATCCGTAATTTGCGACCGTAACGTTACATCGATACTCTTTACATATATGTACTTACATATGTGTCCGTATATATATGTATATATGTGTATACGATATATATATATTTATATATATGAATACAATATATACATGTTTATATATATATTATGTATATGTATGTATGTAAAATATATAGAGGGTGGTAAGTGGGGTTTAGAAGGGTGGTAGGAGGATTGCTTTAGCATTGGTCACTCTCGCGAGAGTAGCTACTATATCTACTACTCATTTACGTTCGACTAATATGAATTCGTTTTGTCTAAATAGTAGTACTTTCGCGTTTGTACCCTCTCGTCGATTCGATTTCATCCACATTTATATATACACATATATTTATGTGTGTGCGTATGCGTAAGGATGTGTGTGTGTGTGTGTGTTAGAGTGAATATAGGTAGGTACCTACTCGGTTCTTTTACGTTATGCAAAATCCAATTTGAAATTCGTAACTGTGTAACGAGGAATATCGTTGAAAGTTGCATACCCCCAAATGGTTTACGTTATACAATAGGAAAGATGGCTTTAACCGATGGTGATACGTTCAGGACGCTCGAGACGTAACTATGGATGGTATGGGGAATGTATGTGCGTAGATGTATATATATATATATTTGTGTGTGTATGTCTATGTGTGGATATGGATAGATACTAAACATGCATTTTACATTAGATCGTTGGGACATCGACGAATATTTTTTCTACGTTGTATAGTTACGTTTTATTTTATCTATTACCACGATGTTGTAATAATATATAAATTATATTATTTTTTATTTATTTATTTTTATATTATTTTATTTACATTATCTATGAGATAACCAACGAGTTTTCTTCTCCATCTGCCTGTATAGTGTCAAAAAATTGGGAACACAAATTATTGCGACAACTATACGTTATATATAAATTAGAATTTTTCTACTTTTCTTTTTGTATTGTTTAATTAAATTTTTACCTCTCGAAATCGAAATGAAGTCGTTGTGAAGAAAAAAGAAAAAGATAAAAAAGAAAAAGAGGGGAACGTGTGGTAAAAAATAAATGATTAACTTCGTATGGAACGAAGTTTTTTTGAAAGTGTGAAAAATTGCGACGATGTATGCAGTTTTAGCGTAATTAAATTTGAAGAAGAGTCAACGGGGGATGGAGGGTAGGGAGAAGAGGGAGGAGGGCGTAGAAATTTGATTTGAGATAAAAAATAAAATTTTTGATATCGAGCAAGGAGCTGAAAACAATTAACGTCGTTTCGAATTATCCAGTTTTTTTCTGAATTAATTATTTTATTTTGTTGTTGAGTATATCCGCGAAAAGGTGATAGATTAAATATAGTCACGTGCATCTACTTTCTAACTATGTTAAATATTTAGAATTTAGAATTATTTCTATACTTCCTTATTCTACTGCACCCTTTAACTGCACGTGACACAAGACCTCGTTACGATGACCCCGAAAAGATTCGAAACGTTCACGAAGATGATCCTTCCTATCCATCGCGATCGAGAAACGATCCTTGTTTACCTTCGGCCTCGATGACCGTGCTTGCCACAAGCGCATTATCCCTACTCTCCCTTTTACCTTTCCTTTGATACCTTCTCTTCTTTCAACATACAAAAAAACAAAGAAATGTGCAAAAAAGTAATTGATTTAAAACAAAAAAAATTATTATAAATAAAATATTAATTATAACAAAATATATTATAATATATAATATTATTATTATACTAAAATATTCTCATATTTTTATTATAATTTTTCAATCATTTAATTGCGTTGTTGAGAAAAATATTTCTTAACCTTGCGTAAATAATATTTGTTGATTAGAAAAAATAAAATAAAGGAAAAAAAAATAACTATCCATCCAACAGTTTGCATTTCTCTCGACGAAAGTTTATCGATCGATGTCGTTTCGTTCGTTAACGCAAAATGTTCAAAAAAAATAAATAAATAAAAAGAAGAAAGTTAAAGTAAGAGAGAGAGAAGGAACACGCGTACGTTCGTGGACAGTTTCGATTTTGAAAGTAACGATGGGCTTGGGTTTAACTCGTTAATGGAAGGATAAGAGGATGGAAATGAAGGGATGAGGAATATGCTCCACCGAGTGGTGGATTTGAAGGATGCGAGAGGACACGAGCGTGAAAAGGGTGAAAGGTTCGAGGAGCGGAAACTCACGAAAAGGGTTTGGACGAAGAGTAGACGAACGGTTCAACGCGTTTTCGTGGTGAAACGATTTAACGTCTATACAACTTTTACAAATACACACATATATACATATGCGTACACGTATATGAGTGTTATTTTCCCATTATGCAAATAGTAAATGGCAAACATAACTATTCTTATTCTATCATATCGTCTAAGAAACCTAACAGAAAAGATAGAAATAATTTTACAAATCAAATATTCTTTAGAGCCAATTGGTGTTTACGATAATAATGAATTATTATTTTTTTCAAAAACCTACTTTTGACCGCGTGTAAAATCATCTTTTTAAAAGATTAATTATTATATTAAGTTTATGGAAAAAAATGTCGGATTTACTCATTGAATTGTGATAAAGTATCTAACATTTTTTTCCACCAATCCAATATTTAAAAAATAATTCTAATTAGGAAAAATTATGAAACAAAATAGAAAATACTATATAAAGTATATATACATATATTTGAATAAAATAAGGAAAAAGAAATAGAGTATTTCGTATTAACCAACACACCACATCCAATTGTAAAAGATCCTTGAGAGATATAAAAAGGGTTTGGGTATATAATGTAACTAAAATCTGAAGAGAAAGAGAGAGGTAAATACATATTATCGAGTTCAACGTTTATTCGTTCTAGAGAGTAGCGAGAGGTTACCTCATTGGTTGAACGAAGGTAGGTGCACACGATATCACGAATACGAGAACACCGGCACGAATGCGACGGTAGGTAACGTGCTGTTTTAGCAGGGGCGGATTAGGACTACCGTAACATATATATATATGTATGCATAAGAATGTGTATGTATAGTTTGCGTGTATGTATGTGCGATTATCTTTGCATAGGACTCGATACGCGTGACTCCGACGAACTGCTTAATCGATCCGGTAGTTGGAATTTCCGATCGATCTTTTTGCGACACTATCGTAGATATTCACATGTGCTATTGTATTATATTATGCGAACCTTATTATTTATGCATGTACTATTTATTTTGTTGGTTGGTTTATTTTCTGTAATATTGTGTAACTAATGTAATTTCAATTGTAAGGGAGAAAGGGATAACAGAGACTATGTAGTTAACTTTATTTGCTATAAATTTTGTAGCTAATATTTTTATACGATGCAAACAATGATAATAATATGATGCATGTGAAGAATTTGTATATTGAGTTGGTGGAAAAAAGAATGTCGGATTTTTGGCCACAATTCAATGGGAAAATTATATATTTTTTTCATCAATTCAATATATAAATCTCTGATTCAACCCTTGATACGTAAGAAAAAACATTTTCCAAAAAACTAAGAAAACTGATCTCGATCGGGGAAAAAATGGGATCTCGAAGAAAAGAAAAAAAAATCGATTAATCAGAATGATCGTGTAAAAGGTCGGGATCGGTTGGTTGGTCCATCCGCTCCTGGAGGTTAATAGTAAGTAAGTAGAAGGTAAAAGTCGAAGGTAGAGAGCCCACGATCTATCCGCAGTCGTGCGTGTTCGTGACTTGGGCCCTGCGAGTAGTCACAGAGAGGCTTGCCCGGGTCGAGGCCCGTACCATCCCCTCTTTTTCTCTATCCTTCTCTCTCTCTTACCTCTTTTAGAAGGATACGACGTCCTCCCACGAGTGAGAGCAAGTGAAAGAGAAAGAGAAAGATCGAGAATGAGAGAGAGGATGAGAATGAGAGAGAAAGAGAGAGAGAGAGAGAGAGAGAAACGTGTACACCGAGTGCAAGCAACCCTTTTGCCGGTCGAAGGAGCAGATAGTAGAGCCGATGGTGGAGAAACGGATACGAAAAGGGGGTGAAGGGGAAAGATAGCTGGGCTAAAGGGTCGTCTCTTCGACGCTTTGGAAAGAGGAGAGCAAGAGAGGACCAAGAGGGAGGCAAAGACTCTCCGCAGGTCGATACCATCGCCCGGAGAGCCACCAGGTTCAGTTCAGGTCTCCCGCTGCTGCTGCTGCTGCTGCTTCTGCTTCTGCCTCCATACACTCAAACCTAAAGAGAAAGAGAGTGCGAGAGAGAGAGAGAGAGAGAAGACTTCCCCGTAATTATTCAGCAAGGAGGACCCGCGGGTCAAGTCGGGTTATCTTAGCGTTAGGATGCAGAGTTATCTACCCTGCCTTACTCCTGTTCCTCCCGTCTTCGAATCCAACCTTAGAGGGAGGAGGATAGTTTACCGAAGATTTCTCCCCCTCCATGCCCTCACCCCACTCACTCATTCTATCTCTTTCTCTCTCACTCTAACACACAGGTATAAACCTCGTTCGCTTTGTAACCTCCACGGATGATGCTCTGTGTAGATGCACGAAGCAACTTACTCACGATATATCGTGCTAGTATCCTTGCACTAGGGTGCTTTCGATCATACAAACCAACCTATATATATATATATCTACTCTCTAAACTTACTTTTCTATCAACCAACGTTACCACCACCTTTGCTACACTTATCTTACATTACTTATTATATTTTTTCTATCTTGACGTATGTGTATCAAACGTCCATGCATATATAAGAATAAATAAATAAATAAATAAAAAAATAAATAAATAAGAAAGTTTGTTTTCCTTAAACGTGCAACACCGAACAACATTCTTTCCTTCTTTCTTTAGTTTCTTTTTTTTTTCTTTCTTAGCTTTCAACGATTTCCATGATATCGGAAGAATATTACTACGTGTGAGTTTACGGGCCTGTTAGGTGATGGCAGTGTTAGAGAAGTTAGAGGAAGAGTAAACGGGAAGAGAGAGAGAAAAGAGAGAGAGAGAGAGAGAGAGAGAGATACATACGGCATACAACGCATATGGCACGATAGAAGGCACGTAGAGAGTGGGTCTCCCATGCGGAGACTCCAGCTGCGCCATGTGCGTCGTTTGCCGCAAACGTGACGCTTCCTCGTCATACGGGACCACCGTTCTTTCTTTCTTTGTCTTTCTAGAGATGTGATGCTTTTTTATAAACCCTACTTAAGGTGAAACGTCGCGAACGCCACCAAATTCACCGACGTACTCGGAATAACTTTGTAGAAATATTCGTTTTTTTTCTTGCTTTTATCGCATATATTCGTTCTTGTCCTAGGATAATCGAATTATTATGTTGTTTATATATATTTTAATAAGATTTTTAATATTTTCTAAAACTTATGGATTATTTTGATAAATTGATAAAAAATATAGAAGGGGGAATGCACAAGTAATATTTAATCGGTTAAGAAATTGACAACGAAGCTTGGACACTTCATGAAACAAATATCGTGGGATTTAAATCGTTGAAATAATCTTACCGAACTACTAGACGAGCAAGAGGTTTAGGAGTAGAAACGAAGAGGAAAATGAGGAGTCTCAAAGGATACTCTATCTATCTCTCTCTCTCTCACTTACTTTATTTTCCTGTTGTCGTATTCACGCTAGCGTAACAGTCGACCTCCGAAATACGATTTTAGAGTAAGACTACGTTCGAGATGCACTTTCCTACCGGGTAATACCACTCGTTCTGGGCTTCTAGTGAAAATTAAAGAGCAAACGAGTTAGAGAAAGAAAGAGAGAGAAAATACGCCCGAGGAAGAGGAAGAGGAAGATGAGAGAAAGAGAGAAAGAGAGAGAGAGAGAGAGAGAGGAAGATGGTTGGTCTGATTTCACGCTCGGGCTGCTTAGCGATGGACGTAGATACGAGACACCTTCTCGAGCATGCAGTAACAGCGGGATACCAATCCTCCGGTTCGTCGGGATCGTGACCTTCCATCCGACGAGAGTTTTCTCGAAAAAGTAGTCGAGATCGCGAGTGCTTCTCTCTTTCTCTCTTTCCCTCCCTCTCTCTCTTTCTCGTCGGAGTCGAAAAGTCGACGTCGAGAATCGCCCCGAGCTAGGATAAAACGCGCGAGACGCTTTAAACCGCCTTAAATTACTTGCGAAGGAGCGACTTGAGAGACGTGTACTGCCTATAACCAACATCTTTTTAAAAATTATTATCTCTTTTCCTCCCCCCTCTCTCTCTGTCTCTCTCTACCTTTCTATTTCTTTATATCATCCCTTATTGTTAGTGTCGAATCTTAAGAAAAATCTTGTATTTTCTTTTTTTCTTCGACATATATAAGAAATTAATAAAACATTTTTCAAAGTCAATCTATTACATTAATTTTTCTTAATTTTTGTTTTAGTTTTTCCAAACAACTGTACTCGCTTCTGAGTGAATATAAAAAATATAAAAAATAAATATAATTAGAACATACATGACTGTAAATAATAAAAATACACTTGCTGTATGTAAATATAAAATGCAAATAAAATAGAAAATAAAAATACACTTCATTATGTAAGTTGAATAAAAAGAATCGATATACCTTTCACAGTGATACATACGACACGTAAATAACGAAAAGCTAAATATTTGTCTACTTTAACAGTACGAGAAAATATTCAAAGTAATCTAACAAAATAAGAAATAATTTAATAGAAACCTCCGCAATGATATATAATCGCGACAAATATTTTCTACGCGAATTAGACGGAAAAAAAAACCAAAAAAATGATAATTATTAATTGAGAATTTTTCATGAAATAAAAAAAATAAAAAAATGAAAATCGATTCATGTTTCGCCATTGGTATATACTATAAATACAAACTTATATTTACTTAGAGGACACGTAACAAAATCTTACATTTTACGTATGTATGTACTTGCTTACTTACGTATATTCCAATACACGTATATATATATAAAGTGTAGCGAAATATATACAAACATACATACATGTATAGGTATGTAGAATGTAGATTGTATATAGGTATATGTTTCGGAGCGGGATGCTGTAGATAATCCGCACCGCCGGCAGAATCAGGCCGGAGAAATTACCGGCCGTCCGCTATTTCCCACGCAGCTCGCCTTGCCCGATCACGAGGGAAGTGTTTTTAGAGAGCACGACGTTGCTTGCGCGCGCTACACTACAAGAGAGAGAAAGAAAGAGAGAGAGAGAGAGAGAGAGAGAGAGAGAGAGAAGTCTTTTGATCGAGATCCAGAAGAGAGAAACCGGAGGTGTATCAGAAAACTTTTACCATACTCATCGGCAAGCAAACCTTTTTTATTTTATTTTTTCTAATTTTATTTTATTCTCCAAAATGATGTAGTTTTTTTGTCGATAAAATATGTTCGTCAATAATTTTAATATATTTTTAATACAATTTTGAAATAAATTTATTTCAAAAGTTGATCATAATATTCTGTTGTCTTGAATTATCGAAATGTTTAACGCGATTAAGGAATGGTCGAGCATGAAGTATTGAAAGAAAAGTATTTTAATTGAAATTCAGATTTTATAAAATATCGAAGATTTATTTAAAAATTGTGACTATTACTTTGAGCATATTTTTTTCCTATTTTTATTTGATTTTCATGAGTGATATATATATTTGTTATTGAGAATATATTTTAATATATTAATAATTGTAATCTATCTTAAAAATCTGTTATTATAATAACAAACGTTTCCCGAAATGTGATAATAATTTTGTCTAGAATTATCGAAACAACGTTTAACGTGACTAACGATGGCCAAGCATAGAGAGAAAGAGAGAGAGAGAGAGAGAGAAAGAGATGGAGAATCTCGGTTGACGTTTTGTGTATCGCAGAACCGTTTCATCGTCATCGTATTCGTCGTAGTCGTAGTCGTAGTCGTAGTCGTCGTCGTGGTAGTCTGACGGAATTAAATTAATATCTCTCTGGCTTCTGAGATTTGCTAGGGGTGGTCTAGGTAACGTTGTCACTTGTGAATTATTATTACGCGGGGAAGCGCGTTCGGTGAGAAAGACGTCAGAGGGTATAACTGCGTCTGTGACTGACATCGAGCATGGAAACCGTGGAAATGCTTCGGTACCGGTTTAAAACGATTGCTCGCGGGTATATCCGAGATTCGCGACTTCTCTTAGAAAAGGTTAACCACGTCCAATGTCTGACTACGTAAATCTCTATATCTCCATATAAATCTGTGTATATATGTGCCTCTGTGTAGTAGTAATAGTAGTAGTAATAATAGTAGTGTGTGTTCTTACTCCAGTGTATGGCATTCAAGGAGATTTCTCTGATTATTTGTCACAAATTTACGTTGATACTTCAACGTGTATTAAACGTTCAGAGAGAATTAATTTAATTATTAAATACGTTATAATATGCTACAAAATATTTGGAACAAAAAGAAAAAGAAAGAAGTAAAAATAAAATCAAACTTATTGTTAAAAGATCCTACATTTTTATTTCTCTTACACAAAATATATGCGTGTTTCTACACAAAGCAAAAGTTTCAAATTCTTCAATTATTGGTTCAATTGAAATACATTGACGTATATATTATATTAATAAGACAAATATAATTACGAACAAAATTACCGATTAGTTTCTCAGGTGTCGATAAATTTTCGATAAATCGGAGAGATAAGAACAAAATAAAGAATCCTATATTCCTATATACCAAAAAAAAAAAAGATAAAGTACATAAGTAAATATTACAAGATCGAGATTACATTTTATACATCGCTCGAGTTTCCTTCGTCGAGTCTGTTAATCGCGAACATCTACGGTTACTATCCTACTGACAGCAGCTCTCAGTTGTCTTCACTGAAGTACGCTTTCTAAGAATCCTAAGTCTTTCGTATTCTCGACTTACGTGGGACGGTAGAATACAGAAACGGGGGTAGGGTGCAAGGTGGGTGAGGAGGAAGGATTCAGGGGCTGGGGTAAGGGGAAGGTTGTTGGAAGGTAAGAGACGAGTAAGGAGAAGCCTATACGAAATATACGGAACAATAGTTGAACGTGAACGCGTGTTAAAGCTACTACATAATGGGAAACTAATCGTCAACTTAAGAAGAAAGACGAAGACGTAAAACGAGAAAACTAAAATGAGAGATAGAGAGAGATAGAGAGAGAAATAGAGAGAGATAGAGAGAGATAGAGAGAGAAAATGAGAAAATGAAAGAGAATGCAACTCCTCAGTGCAATACGTAGGATCGCAAGGAAATACCCTTTTCCAAGGATCGTCTTCATTGTTTGTCGGATTCTGTGAAGTCTAAGAGAGATTTGGATGGGGGGTTGGGTGGGGGTTAGTGGAGGTGATAATGGGTGGAGGGGAATATAGCGAAGGTACTCTCAAATTTCGCAGACGCACACCTATTCTCCTTCTTCTTCTTCTTCTTCTTCTTGTTCCTTTGATTCTATCTCTTTCTCTTTCTCTTTCACTTTAGGAAAAGAAGAAGCTCTACTTTTATTCTATCATCCTTTACTTTTTTTTTTTTACTTTGACTTTTAAGTTCTTATTAACTGCGAGACACGTGGCGAGAGATGAGAGATCACGGTTTTATTTTTTTTTATCTTTAGTATAGTTGGATGGTTATATTTTTATATACGGCTATTTTATTAATTGGATCAGTAATTAGTATTAATAAATGTTTAAAAAATATATATATTTACGCATATTTTTCTACGATATTAATAATCATTTGTCAGAATAATATTTTGATAAATGACGTATACTAAAATATGATTATTAATATATATATTGACTTAAAATGTTACAAAATATTGAGTCAATAAATACTAGCCTGTGTTGTATATCAATACGTGTTACATTGAAACACGTGATATTTCCGGTTATCGCTAGCTTGGATTTTATAACAAGGCCGGAACGAGGCATGCATTTCATCGAGAACACCATAAATTATCAAATACTGTAAGAGAAAAATAAATACCAGAAAGAGAGAGAGAGGAAAGATATGAGAGAGAATGCCGCAAAACTTGGCTTCAAAGCTTCTTCTCTTAGATTCCCATTCGGTTTTCCCATTCGTCTGTTCCACTACTTCTTACCGTGGATTTATTATCTCTAAACGCACTTCGAATCGAATAGAATTATGCGTCCAACGTGGTTGATATAAGACACACGAGCTCGAGTTTGTATCATAGTAAAAAATTACAGAAAAAAAATAAACGCTAAACACACTCATACATATATATACACATGTAGTCACATATACAACACAGACGAAAAGTTTGGAACCGTAACGTAAATCACGGAGAAAGAAAATATTATTACGTTGGACATAAAAGATAGTGCCTCGATAAAATGGTCTTAAAAAGATAATACAACTAGTTGATACCAAATTTATCGGTTTATTGAATTATAATGCTATAATTTATTAAATTACATTAAATAGATATATATACCAAATATTTCGTTATTAGTGTATGTTAAAAATACATTTTAACCGTGGTTTGAAAAAAATTTGAAAGTGATTGAAAAGGCATAGAATGTAGAACTTATTAAACATTTACATATATAGGTATATACCTAAGTATATATATATGTAGTATATGTAGTAGGAAACATATGTTAAGATAGGTTCTCCCATGGTTCCCCGTAAATGCAAGTAGTACGCAGCTATTATCGAGAAGCATTGCCCGTATACGGTAGAGGACGATTATCGCGATGAGGTGGCGGCGATGGTGCCTCGACCACGGCGGCCACGGTGGTGCCGACGAGTTAAGAAATAAATCAGGGCAACAGTTTGGCATTAATTGAGCTGCATTGTATAACAGCGAGCGAGCGAGTAACCGAACCAACGAACGAACGAACGAACGAACGTACGAACGTACGAGCGTACGGCGCGGTGAAATACGCCGCGGCATCGATTTACGATAGATAAAACGTACTTTATGGGGATGTTTCCGAGGGGCCAGCCAAGTTGTTTACAACTCCTCCACCTCCTCCACCTCCTCTTCCTCCTTCTCCTCCTCATCCTTCTTTTTCTCTTACGCCGCGCACTGCACTTCGAGAACTGCTGGCTAACATCCGAGAAAGAAAAACCGAGTGTGAGAGAAGATTAAAGGAACACCACCATGTGGTAGAAGAAGGGGAAGGTGGAAGAAGATAGTTGAATACGCAAAGAGGATATTTTACCCTACCGTAAAGTAACTATGTTCCGATACCTATGCATTGATCTCTTTTTTTGTCTAGAATGCATTTTCTTTTTATTAACATACGTGTTACCAGTAAAGTCATAACTCTATACGTTGGTAATCTAATTTTAGAGATATTATTAACTATGATCTCGTACCAATGATGTTCTTTCGAAAGACAATACAATATTATAAAAAAAATATCCCTCCCCCCTCGGCATTAATAACATATCAGTTAATATTTTATCTAGAAAATATAATTCATAAATAAAACCACGAAATCGATTTTACCCGATATATCGAAAATGTAATACCGAAAATAATTTCTTACAGGGTTTCTGGGGGAAAAAATTAGCTTGGAAACGGAGTTGTAGTAAGTATATGTGCCTACATATTAACATTATTATACATATTCTATACGCGTATACCTTTACTAACACGCGAATAATACAACGAAAGTGTGATACGTACTTACTTACATAGACGTGCAGCACTTAATGATCCGTTTCGCGAATCCTTGGCGCCCTCCCTTCCCAACCCCCTTTTTCTCCCCTTTCTCTCTCCTCTCTCTTCTCTTCCCTCTTCGTTCGTTCGTTCGTTCGTCACCGCCCTCGCTTTACCAACGTGCGCCCCGAGTCATATATCAAGCGGCTAATTAATGCCGCTCGCGTAATTACCGCCTATCATAATGCGAGCGAGGCCGTTCGAGGTGGCTCAACATTCTCGGCTGGACTCTTTTGCGTTTCAAACTTTCTCTCTCTCTCTCTTTCTCTCGCACACACACTTTCTCACACGCTTTCTTGTTATAAGATTTTTTTTTCTTTCACTCACGCATCTTTTTCAAAGTGATCCCTTCCTATAGCAAAGTACTTGGGATAATTTCCAGGCCATCCAAGATGAGGCTCGTAAAGAGGCGCGACTTACGACGTTAGTCAACCGTCGTTACGCTTGACTTTATCTTTTTTTTTTTTCTTTCTCTTTCTTTAAGAAGAAGCTGCGGGTAGTAGACCGTACTCCTCTCTCTCTCTCTCACTTTCTTTCTTTTTCCTTCCTCCTTTCTATCCCTTCGACTCGAAGGAGCCGACGAAGGAGAAATTTTCTCCAGACGCCTTATCGTACACCGAATTAAGGTCGAAGGACGTTCATGTCGTTCTTATCCTTCGTTACTTTCTTTCTTTCTTTCTAACTTTCTTTATTACTTTTTCTTATTTCCTTCTCTCTTTCTCTAATGTGGATTTATATTTTTCATTTTCCTATTTTCTTTTTTATCGAAGCCCATTGTACTCTGTGCTTGATAACAATGCTTGTTAACTTTTAAACTTCGATAAGCTTTCATATTTTTTAACGAGAAAATCTCGATTAATCTTTTTCGTGATTATAAATTATTATTATTATTATTATATATATATCATTATTTTCTAAGGTCTTAATTATAATATTGTAGTGTTTAAATATTTGAATGAAATTATTCGAATAATCTAAACGTGTAAACTAACCGTGGTCTATCACCTCTCGTGACCATAATCATTAAATATATTATTTAATTATTACTCGCGTGTCATATAATTATTTGCTTCCCAAAATTTGAACGACTTGTCATATTACCACATCGGATGTAAAAATAATTAAAAAATATTATCTCGACGTTTAATAGAATATTCAATGAATAATAATGTATGTAGATTATTAGAATAATTAATAATGACTATGAATGCTTGGATGCGTGCGTGTGTTTAATTAGGATATCGCCTTCATCGATTCGGCAGCAAGTCAAGACGCTTTTGTATGCATTAAAAAAAATAATAAAAAAAATACTTGAGTGTTTAAAAAATAAATAAAAGAAGAGAGTGGAATTACTTGTTGGGATGCAGTTGATTATGCATGATTATAAAATAAAACTGACACGAGATCATATTTGAAACCCTTTCTGTTTTATGAATGCATCGAAAATCATTCGTGTAAATTATAGACGCGTATATACAGTGCCCAGTTAAAAAATATTCTACAACGTTACGATTACTTATTAGATTTTTTATATTAAACATTATTCGATATGATATGTTTAACGTTAAACCTACCAAGCGCAGTCAAATGTTAAAAAGATTAAAAATTATAGTCAGTTTACCATAGATGTACTTTGTTCTTATATCCAATACTGCATATCCATATCCATAACTGCACATATCCATATATGTATATATCACTGTTCAGCACTACACATACACTCGCTCACATATGCATATCACTTGCATAAGAAAGAATACACGCACACGCGACGCGAAATAAATCACATACTTAAATAATATTCTTGTTATTCCTTCCGACGCTCGAAGAAGACTAACGATTATTATGAAAATTAGTTACGAATATTATCGACAATTACCGAACATACACGAAGGTCAATATCAAATCTAACGATGAAATTCATAATAGAATAGAAATGACAACGTTTGGTTGCCAACACTGGCCGAGGAGCGACGGAGAGTACCGAACGTAAACAAAGCATTGAACGCTCAACTAAGCCGGTAGTTAAGGAATGTTTTTCTATGTGTATTTCATATTTAACGAATTTCCTAGAATTTATCGTTGAGCTCGTCTGACTCGGACGTACACTTTCGCCTATCTTTCTTTTAATACATTCAATACGTTTGTATCGCTGACCTACTTTTCATACAAGTGACCTACTTTTGACCAGATGTTTTCTATTCCTAATGATAAATTTTTATATATTTCTTAATATTTAAATAATTAATAAATAGATTTATTAAAACATTTTGAGGTCCTGTATCTGTGAACATATAAAATTTCCATAAAAATAGTATCTATATAAATATAAATAATTTTAATATAAAATGAATAATATTACAATTATTTATACTATAAAAGTAATATAAAATAATTATTACATTTAATCTCGGTTAATATTTTTTATTTAATATATATAATATATAGAAGAATAATATAGAGTGAATTATTTATAAAAAGGTTTCATATGTTAACAGATACAGGACCTTCAATTATTTTAACAAAATGCCATAAAATAAACTGATAAAATTTTAAAGAGATAAAATATTCTATAATTATTAATACGTATAAACGTATTGGTTTATCAGAAATTCCAGATACATCAAACAATTATTTTTGAATAGTTTTAATCAATATATACATAAATCTACTTATTAATTATCTAAATATTGAGAAATATATAAAAATTTACCATTAGAAATAGAAAACATCTGGTCAAGAGTAGGTCACTAGTATGAAAAGTAGGTCAGCGATACAAACGTATTCAATGTATTAAAAGAAAGATAGGCGAAGGTGTACGTCCGAGTCAGACGAGCTCAACGTCGGTACTGTTTATATCTCTCGGTGACTTCTAGGAAATTCATTAAATATGAAATACACATAGAAAAACATTTTTTAATTACCGGCTTAGTTGAGCGTTCAATGCTTTGTTTACGTTCGGTACTCTCCGTCGCTCCTCGGCCAGTGTCGGCAACCAAACGTTGTCATTTCTATTCTATTATGAATTTCGTCGTTAGATTTGATATTGACCTTCGTGTATGTTCGGTAATTGTCGATAATATTCGTAACTAATTTTCATAATAATCGTTAGTCTTCTTCGAGCGTCGGAAGGAATAACAAGAATATTATTTAAGTATGTGATTTATTTCGCGTCGCGTGTGCGTGTATTCTTTCTTATGCAAGTGATATGCATATGTGAGCGAGTGTGTGTAGTGCTGAAAAGTGATATATACATATATGAATACCTGTAATTATGGATATGGATTATACATTATTGGATGTAAGGACGAAGTACATCTAAACGTAAGCTGACTATAATTTTGAACCTTTTTAATATTTGACAGCGCGTGGTACGTTTAGTGTTAAAGTTATATCAATAATTTTTGATAATTTTTAATACGTATAAATTGATTGGCTTATCAGAAATTGCAGATACATCAAACAATTATTTTTGAATAGTTTATTAAATGAATAAAAATACCTATGAATATTATCTAAATAATAAGTTATAAAATTAAAATCTATTATTAGAAATAGAAGACTGCTGTTTAAAAGTAGTTCACCCTTACAAACGTATTTAATTTTTAATTTGCAAAGTAATAATAACCCATACGTATTGAATGTATTGAAAACAAGATAAGCGAAGGTGTAGGTCTAACAATAAGTAAAACGAGAGATAAGCTTCGACAATGTTTATATCTCTAACCTAGGTATCCGAATAATATTAAAAAAAGAAATAATTGTTTAACGTGTCACGTGTTTAATTTGCCTAGTTCTCAATCCATAAATCCATTCTTTTTATAAATACATAAGAAAGGTATTCGTAATTTGATTTTCAGAGACGAATAATTAATATAACAGTGAGTTTATTTCACGACAACGATTATTTGACAACTTAATATTACTCACTCAACTCACTAATTTTCCGAATAACTTATTTCAAGGATTAAACGGACATTATACGACGGATTTATCTGAAATTTTTAACTGAACTCTCGCTAGTTATAATTTACACGACTTCTATTTTCGTCTCTTACAATAACAGCTAAATTCCTCTAATTCTAATTAATTCTAATTCGCGGAATATCTATTTATTTCTTGTAAATCAGAAGAGTAACTGTCATTTAATCAACAAATCATTAAAATTCATTCTCATTAAAAGAACAAACAAAAACGAAACAAAAGATGTGAGGTAGGAGGAGAAAAAGAAATGTATGAAACTAAGGATGAATCTAAACGATCAGGAAAAGATCGTTTATTCTCCTTTTTCCTGTTTGTGAATTCACAGAAGCGTAGGGGAAAAGGCGCGTAACATCCGCGTCCATTCGTGGTTTACCAAACGTATGAACGTAAACGATAAAAGCTTGCATTGCTAGATCGTCTTGCAACGTTTCCGTGTTCTCTAGTCGATCGCGTTCGATAATCTTCCAACGTACATACGCGAACTGCAATCTTCTTCCTCCAATTCCTTTTTTTCCCCTCTTTCTCCTCCACATCCTCAACCTTCTCTTCCAATACCTTCATTTCCTTTATCCTTTGTCTTCATTTTCTTTTTTTCAATATTCTTTCCCTCTTTTTTTTTTCTTTCTTTCTAGTCGATGCGAAACACGCACGTGCGTTTTCCTGCACGTGTCTATTTCTCTCTCAGTCACTCTTTTTCTTGATCTCTCGATCCTTCTCGATCTTTCTTGATCTTACTCTTTCTCTTTCTCTCTCTCTCTTTCTAACTGAAAGTGCAACAATCGAGACACGGTTTACGTCGGCACCGTCGAGACTCGTTTACGATGCCGTATAGAGAGAATTGCTAGTAACACGCCGACGATCTTCACTATTGCTTTGTATACCGGCTATGTATCTGCACCAACACTTCTATCTTCACATATGTATTCGTATGTGTATCTACGTATGTGTAACGAATTTGTGTTTCTCGTGTATGCTCATCTAATCGAGCATATCCAGATATACTCTGTTTCTGTGTATTTTAACGTTTATCTCTCTTTCTCTTTTACTTCAATTTTCTTTGCTTTGATACAAGAGTATGAGAAAGAATATAAATTATGCTTAAACATATTTACTTTGTACAAATTTTATTCAGATTTTTCTATGATTTAAAAAAATAATAATATTCGTAATATAAATTGATTTTTGTGGGTATAGATTGAAGTGTTTTGTGCATCTTTTAGAAACGATATTTTCGTAGTTAAACAAAGTACTTTCATTTTTATTTTACAAAAATCATGACATTTTTGTTCGTGGAAGTTTCAGAAAGATTTCAATTGATACTCTTAATTATATTTCGAGATTAATGTGTATCAATGAAAGATAAATATGTATATTTAATTAAATAATGTAATATCATATCTAATGTTAATTAACAAATAATAATACACATCCGAGAGAGAGAGAGAGAAAAACGATTAAATTTAAAAATGAAAATATAATCAAGCTATAAATCGTTCCAAACTTTTTATTGTATTTAACTAATCACTTATTTATCATTTATGTCAGTTTGTACTAATTAAACATATACAAAAGTTCGATCGTATCGATCGTTTACATTCGAATAAGTTTTTCGACATTGAGAAAATAATTCGAGAGAATAGATAACGAGGAAAAGATTAAATTAAACAGATAACCTTAGAGGTTTTTTTTTTCTATTTGCTTTTATAACACGTCAACGATATTATTAATGATGATTACTTCAAATATACACACATAATGTATATATGCATATCTTCCTGTGTGTATTTGTATATGAAGAACAATCAAATTGAACGATTAATTATTACCAAGAGTATAAAATTAAATTTTAATATCGAACCAAAAAAAAAATAATACAGTTTAATCATGTTTAATAAAAAAGAAGTTAAAATTAAATATGTAGTTATCGGATATACTTAATTCAAATTTTGGTAAGAAAAAAAAACAAAAGTACGATAATTACGATAATATATTTTATATTATAATAATTATTATTACTTCTTATTTATGGTAAAAGAAAATAAGAATCTTTTCAAATCACACAATGCTATTTAATATAAATCTAAATAATTATACAAGATAAAATATAAATTAGAAGAATATATTTGAAAATAATTGTAAAAGGAAAATTATATAGTAATTAATCAAACTTCTACCCTTTAGATTTGAATCATTAGAAAAATATCAAGATTATTCCTAGTTGAAGAAAGAAGATAAATGGATAGATAAATAAAGTACAAAAAAAAAAAAGAAAAATGTAAAAGGTCTTGTTTAAAAGGGACGTTTTATTCGGAAAACGCTTGGTAACTCGATAAACGAAGTATAACGTTTACTTCGAAATTCGTTTTACTTCTCTTCTTACTATCCACCCACCCGTCTTCTCCCATTTCCAACTTACACCCTCTCACTACCCGTACTACCCTAAGGTTTCGTTATCCCAGCAGGTTAGCCTAGCATCAGGGCTACCGGTTTAGCGAGCAAATAAAGTGCTCGTAATGCGAAAGAGTAACCCTTTTAAAGAAGTTACCACGAACGTTTTCTTTCTTCTTTTTATTTCTTTCTTATTCTTCCTTTCTTTACAAAAAAATATATTTTTTTCTCTCTCTTCTTCTCTTTCTCTCTCTCTCTCTCACTCCTTTTTTTTCTTTTCTTTTCGTTTACTGCTCTTCTTTCACGATTTTGCTGTTCTTGTTTTTTTTGTTTGTTGTATTTAACCTCCACCAGTAGAATTATTTCGTAAGTAGTCTACGGATTTCTGGATCCACACAAATACCATTACGTTTAAGGGAAATACGTTGTAAAGTTCGCGAGCCGGGGTAATTCCGATAAAAAAGTTCAATCGACTAATAACTTCCGGCTTTGTCTAATCGCGGCATTTAATCGGATAAAAGGCTCCAAGCGATCTCTTTTCACTCTTTTCTTTTCTTTTCTTTCTCTGGTGTTTGGGAACTGAAAAATCTCGGAGACCGAGTCAAGTTAAAAAAAAAATAGGGGAACGATTTTTCCAAAGGATTCTATTATTTTTCTACATCTAATAAAAGGATATAATAAAAAGAAGGAAAAAGAAGAAAAAACAAAATCATTCTAAAGCTAAATTGACCTAATTTCTTTTTCTTCTCCTTTTATATCTATTTTATTAAATAATATCGTGATAAGGATTTAAATTTATTATAGAAAAAATACATAATAAATAATAATATCATTGAAATTTTAAATGATTCATTTAAAAAACACCAATTATATCGATTTCTAAAATAGAAAAATATTCGTATATATATTTTCTATAATTTACTATAAAATACAACAGAAACGATCATATACTTGAAGAAATAATGCATATACACATATACATATATTTATGTAGATACGTGCCGTAGTGACATTAAGGTCTTTTTGAACGCACGGCATACGGTAATAACAAAGCAGCATTACCTCGATCGTGCCATAATCTCTCTCGAATAAAACCACCTGACGACTAGAACTACGACGACGACGACGACGACGACGACGACGACGACGACTAGAAACTTGGACAAGAACTGTAGAGAACATTTCTGTTATGGTTGGTGTGCTATGGTAGTAGTGGTACAGGTTTAGCCTAACGTTTGTCACTACTTAATCCTTCTTCGTGTTAGGAAATAAAATACTTGGTAGGTGTAGGCGATATCTAACCTCTATCCATGAGCAAGCGTGCGTGTGTAGATGCGTATCTTCGATATACGTACGAACTACACGAACTATAGATCTGTTCAACTTTACTTTAACATTATGCACTCGTGTTAGAGTCACGGATCTGCATCGTGTCTTTCATTTAGATTTAACCCGTTGATCACTATATTCTCTTAATACTAATCACAATAATTACAATAATAATAATAAATACAAATTCTAAGAACTAAAAGAAGATGTGAATATTTTGTAATGATAATTAAAGTTATATTAATAAATCAGTTGTTTAATAAAACTATGTTCCATAAAATTCTAAGATTTCATTGAATTTTTTCAAAGGGTTTTACGAATTGTTTAAATATATTAACAAAGTATTAATATTATTTATAATTTGAAAAATTATAAATATTATTATTAATTTGAAATATTTCATCTAACAGAAACTATTATCATAGTCAAGAATTTTTTTATTACCATTTTAAATGGCACAAGATAAAATAACTCTTAAAAAACAATAAAATATAAATAAATCAATAACTAACTATTTTTTAAAAGGAAAAGTTACGTAAAGTATTTTTACACTTGTAAGAGTACAGTGAATCGTAAAAGTTTGAAGAGATCACTGTTGTAGAATAATTCAAATAAAAATGTATGTGTAATTAAATTGTTTTTAAGAAAGTATTTTATAATTTCGTTTTTGACACAGAGATTACGTTGGTCACGTTTTATTCGATATCTAATCTTTACTTTAAAACTTTCAAATCATTTTAACATTTTAAGAACAAACACTTCAGGAGTGATTTAAAATCTTCTTGCTGTTTTAATCCATAGAAAATGATTCTTCTTATTTTTGTTCTTTTTAAGAGTATATTTGTCATAAATATATCGTGTTTTATTAATTACAGTATTAATAAAATATTATTTGTAGTTAATAAGTGATAATTTTATTTAAGATTTATTCAAAAAATCTTCCTATCCGTTTCTATAACAACCAATAAAAAAAAATAAAACGTAATAATATAATAATAAAAGTTTTCGAACGTTTGTTTCAGTTCCGTATGAACACTGACAATTAATCAAAATAAATTATGTTAATATTTATACACGCTCATTGACTTTTAACGAAAAGCTTTTTAACACGTTCCAACGATAAAAAAATAAAAAGAAACAAAATAAGAGGATCTGTGTTAGTTTATATTTTAACCATAACACTGGTTATAATAGAAAATATACTTACCTACGTTTATAGGTCGTATATCAAATCGTAAAAATTTCAACGACGAATGTAGTCCGTTGAAAGACGTCGCGTCGAACTGATCGGACGATTTATTATTTTGTTTGTTTCTTATTATTCACAAGTTCTATCATCTCTATCTCTCTCACTTTATCTCACACATTTTATCCTACTTCATTGGTAAGTGGTAATTACCTTGACCTTCCTTTTTTTATTCTTTTATTACATATACGATTATAAACTAGAAGTTGAGAATACAAAAAAAAAATATTAAAAAACCGACTAATGAAATTCATCCAAGTGATTATGTATTAAGAATTTTTGTTAATCTTTTTACGATACCAATTTATTCCTCAGCAATACGTCACTCTCATAACATTTGACCTTCGATACAAACTTTCTCTTTCTTTCCTTTTAGGTAAAATTTAACTCAACATGCACACCAATTAAGGATTCGATATATTTCAATATTTTAATATGTCTAATTAATTGATAACAATATTTTGATCTAATAAATATGAATATTTATTTAAATATATTTTTTTTATTTATGTATATATATTTATTTATTTATAATAATATTGTTTAATATCGCCTTATACGTTTATAGATTTATTTTATTACAAATATTAAATATATCGAAAATTTTATTTCATTTTTATTTTATCATAGCAATAAAAAACTTCTACTCTCTCACGGTGTCTCGAAAATGAATACGATTGTGAAGGTAGGCACGATAATCGTGAACCTTGGAGTTACTCATGGCTAAGTTTAAGTAACTAGGAAAAAAGAAAAAAATCGTATTTAAAATATGTCTTTGCACGTACGCGACACGAATACGATAAATAATCGTTTTGTTCATCAATAAATTGCGATAAAAGTCCCCCAAGATAAATTTCACTGTACTTCCCCACATGAAGTATTTTTCCATTGAAGAGTATAGAGATAGTGGGTATAAATAAGGAGGAAATAGTTAGTTGGATAAGTAGTCTCTTACCGTAAACCACAATGAAAGGATCTTTGTTTTACTCGGTTGCCGTCTTGGCGATTATTTTTTTCAAAAAATCTTCCGCGGAACTTTGTAACGAAGATAAACCTAAAATTTATTTGTGTCAAGGTCTTACGAATTTAGCACAAGTACGTAAACATTTTCTATTTTAAATTATTCAGATGTTTTTCACACCGATATTAATTTTTTATATTTAACAAAAAATATTTAATCCAAAAGTTAGAAATTTGATCGATCGTTTGCATATTAATGCTCGTTTAGTGTTAATCAAATAATTATATATTTTCATGCACTATTTTAATTGATATTAGAGTTAATATGAATATTATCTTATTTTGTTGAATAATCTATGACATAATTAGCATATGATGATGATATAATTATGACATAATTAACATCAACACTATCTCATTTCTTTAACATTTTATGATATAATTACATACCTAGAGTATCATGAGTTATCAGAATTAATATAAAACGATTATTTTAATATAAAACTAAACATTCACTTAGGTATCAAATAATAATACAAAAAAAAACAAATCTAATTTTTCTATTACATTAAATAACAATAATTTATTTCTAACACCTGATTTCTCGTTCGTTAGTATGAATTTAAAATCGTTGAAATACTTCCACGTCACGTATTTTCCTTTCTATTTTAATCTTATTGATATAATCTTATTTAATGATGAACGATCTTAACTGTCCGTAAATCAGTTGGACTCGTTACCGGACTCCGTAGTTGGACTTAGATTAGAGAAGTCTAACATCAGCAGGATACCAGCCGACGCTTTCTCAAGATTCGCCGCTAGTCTGATAGAATTGAGGATCACCGGAAGTTCTTTGGAAAGTATAGAAGCCCATGCATTCAGAAACCTCGATAAACTAGAGACGCTAGACTTGTCTAACAATCGGATCCAAGCGATCGAGGCTTCCTGGGTACAGGGATTGTCCAACTTGAAGAAATTGAACCTTTATACAAATCTAATATCTAGAATCGATCCGGCATTTTACGACCTAGTACCGAAACTCGAAGTACTTGATATCGCTAACAACGGGTTAGTCGAGTGTGTTACAAAAAATGTTTTGTCTAAATTGAAAAATTTAAGATTGATATTGATTGGTAGCAATCCTTGGTCATATCGTTGCCGAGCTAGCATGACTTATCAATTTAAAACACATGGTGTTAATTTTATTAAAGATTGGTCTATCGGTGATTTAATGATTGAAGAATGTTTAGCACACGAACCTGGCGCTGATTCGGACGACAAAGTTTTACGTAAATGCGTTGATGAAAAATCATTCGAATCTATATCACCTATTTTACCTCAATTGCAAGAACAAGTATATACATTGACTCATCAAGTCGAAGCATTGCGTAAAAAGGTTGAAGAAATGAAAAAATGTTGCTAAGAGGAAACACTTTTATTTTTCTTATCTTTATATGCTCTAATTATCTTATATTCTACATTCCTATATATACACACACACACACATAGATATATATGTATATATTAAGAATTGACAATATTACATAATACTTGTACCGAGGTCATACACAAATTATTTATGTGACGGCACGTTTTATTATTTTGTATTACATTCTTTCATGTATATCTAACCTGACCTAGAAATGAATAAATTTTATTATAATTTTTTAAACTAGATCACTCGCGTAATATTAAAATATATTTTTAATATTATTTAATTATTCAAATACTTATATTAGATTAAATATGTCATTTATCCATATATACATATACACTGTGTATACTTAAAACAATATATATGTGACGAGGAACCTATTAACCCTTTTGTTTCGGCACTGAACAGAAACTCGCTGAATAAAACAATCATAGCTCTAATGTAAAAAATATATTAAGTAATGTAGGTATTTGTACAGACTACAGATGGTACTTGTATACACATAAAATAAAAATGTATTAAACAAAAATCTAAATCGTATGTATAAAAATTATTTCAAAGAAATTGAACATTTTTCTTATCGCCGGCACGTGTTTGAAAAATAAATAAGAGTATTATTCGTTAATACATTTAGCGTTAGAATATTTGTTATCTTTGTTACTTGTTGGAATAGTTTATTCCTTAAAAAATAGACCCAGTAGCTTATAAGTGAAGCAGGCACGCGTTCGCAGAGACGTTAAATCATAGTTCGTCTGAAAGCTGATCCACGATCTCTCTCTTTCTCTCTCTCTCTCTCTCTCTCTTTCTTTCTCTCGGTGGAGGTTGGTTATCCTCGCAAAACGGGACAAGAACATCCCGGCTGCGGTTAACCGCCATTCATCACGCGGAGGAGGGCCCGGTTAAAAAATGCGTATCGTACACGCGGATAGATCACGCTCGCAAACCCGTGAGATCTTTGACGCGGTTTCCGCGGTCATTAATAATGCTGCTCGAGGCGGCGAGGTGAATGAAAAAAACGAAAACAAAAAAAAAAGAAAAAAATAGAAAGAAGAAGGAAAAAAAGAAAAAGGGGGAGAAGAATTGGAAAGAGGAAAAGGAGAAAAAAAATAGATTCGAAACGGAACGAAAGATAGAAAGAGAGTATGTGTGTGTGTGTGTGTGTGTGTGTGTAAAAGAGAGAGATAGAAATGGAAAATAGAAGATATATATCTTTGCGAAATGTGTATATGTGTACGTGTGTGTGTGTGTATGAGGGAGAAAGAGAGGGTAAAAGTGGACAGCAAAAGATAGGAGGAACGCCGTATTTGCTGCCGATATGTCGTCCTAAGAGTAATGTTGCTATCGTCTCCTCGTTATAGTCACTTCTTGGCAGGTTAAAGAACGATTTAAAAGAGAAACGTTCTTCTATCTCTCTCTCTCTTTCTCTATCTCTCTCTCTATTTCTCTCCGTCTCGTTACGCATGATCAAATAAATTTAACCTCAAGTAAATTACAGATTTTTTTCTATTTTTCATTTTTTTACATACGCATGTATCGTTCGTCGGTGCATTCGAATTTGTTATCATTCAAAAAAGAATTTAGAGTTGGGAATAATAGGTTAAATAACTTATACGAATTTTGTATACTCGTAATGAGGATAATTGAAAAATCAAAAAGAAATTAATTATTATTATTTCTAATTATATGTATTGTATATATTAATGTATTGCATTTATAAAGAGATATATATAATCAGTATAATAATAATAAAATTATAGTAGATGATAGAACAGATTATAACAATACGATATATACTGTAACCATAAAATTATTGAATTATTAAATTTCGCAATACTAAAATATATTATAGTACGTAATAAACGAGGGAAAGAAGATGGTGCATACTAACGGTACATATATACATATTGCATAAGAAAATAAGAGATTTTCATGCACCATTCTCAGATACCGTCACGCGTATAGAATCTTATGTTAGTAGTAAGATTAAAGCAGAAGACGATGGGGCTTTTAAGATCGACATCAATGGAGTGACATCGTTGAGATAGAGTTTATATACAATATAATATATACATATACATATACATATATATACATATACATATACATATGTCTACTATCTCTTTCTATCTTTCAAGAGATATTGTTCGAGGAAAAGCATTGCCAGTGATTTATAGAGAGAAGGACGTCCTGCATCCAGAGCAGGAGCTCCTGGATATCACGTCATCCTTGTGTTGTCTTCGTCTTCGGTACGGTTAGATGCGATGCTGTGCGGTACGATACGCTACGGAACATTCGCCGTATGCGGGAGTGCTCCAGTTCCCACGCGATTCTGAGTTATACACTGGCTATACTAAAACAGACCGAGAAACACGCTAAGAAAGAAAGAGATAGCAAGTGTTCATCCATCTTTATATCTCCCATTCTCTCTCTCTCTCTCTATCTCTCATTATACGCTTCTGACTTTCTTGTTTACTTTATCTTCCTCTCTCTTTCTCTCTTAGAACACTCTCTATTTTGTTTTTCTATTTTATTTATTTGCATATGTTCTATTCTCTTTTTCCTAAACTCTATCTGTTCCTCTTTATTTAGCTGTTTCAATCTTTCTCTCTCTCTCTCTCTCTCTTTCTCTCACACTCTCTTTCTGTTTCATATTTGATCTATCTCTTTCTATTAAGGTACTTGTATTTCTCTCCATCATATCTATCTCTGTCTGTTCCTCTATTCCTGTATTCCTGTTTCTCTCTTTCTCTTACCCGTTGGTTCGCGCCTTTCGCGAGACAGAACACGCTGGGTATTTATGCGGATTGTGTGTATGCATCCAGAATACGCATCCGGTGCAAGCTTGCAACCGGGTTACCTTCGCTTTGGCGCGAACAAGCCACGCGTCAAAATGGAATTCGTCCGATTCAAGATATCATTTCATTTTCTTTTTTCTTTTTTTTTCTAACTTTATTCCAACTTCTTCTTTTTTTTTAATTTCAAATTTGTTTGATCAATAAATTCTATATACGACTAATAATATATAAATCCTTTACCGCATCATCAAAATGATCTAACGAAATATAAAATGTGTATTACTCATAAAAATATTTCTATTCTCATATAAATATTTGTATTAAAAAAAGAAATATATTCTCTCGGTACAGAGGGAATTTTTCATAGACGAAAGAACCAGTCTCTAGTTGTCACTAGGCCATAATAGTTACAAGACTTTTCTATTATTTCTACAGTTGTACGGGTATGAACATTTAACGAACGGTGACGTCGTTTTGCCTGACCGATCGTTCATGATTACTGCTACTACAAATACGAAAGGGATGGTTGTATCAAAAAGAGAAAAAGAGAGAAATAGAGAAATAGAGAAAGAGAGAGAATCGGAAGAATTATTGTAACCGCGTAATAACCGAAAACGCGAGAATGATGATCCTGGATACCGGAGGCAATGATCGAAACTCCGACAATGTCTGGATATATATTTTCTCTCTCTCTCTCTCTCTCTCTCTCTTTTCCCCCCTCTCTCTTTCATTTTATATATATTTTTTTTTTTGTAACATTCACACAATAGCGGAAATCGAAGACCACCATGTTCGTTTCCAACCAATCCGTGGTAGAACATATAACACACATATATATATTTTTCTTTTTTTCTTTCATTCTTTGTTACTTTTTTTCTTCCTATATTTTTGTTAACCGAGATGGATATACATAGATAGATAATACATACGTACAAAAATAGAGAGAAAGAAAGAGAGAGGAGAGAGGAGAGTGAGAGATCCGCGCCTCGATGCACCGGACAAAAATGTCAAATCAAGCTGCTCGCAGTAGAGAATGCGAGGAGCGAAATCAAGAAAAACGTAAAAAGAACTCAGAAAGAGAGAGAGAGAGAGAGAGAGAGAGATACGTCATCGATACCCGACGGCTTACCTGCATCCTACGAGACAGACAGAGAAAAATAAAGATAGAAGGAAAGAGAAATAAAGAAAAAGAGAAAAAGAGAAAGAAAGAGAGAGAAAGAGAGAAATAGTAAGAGAAGAAGAGCTACTATCCCTTTTGTTCGACAAAAAACTGTGCCTAAGATGAAAAGGCACGAAGTGAGCCTTGCGGCCGGCTGGAGTCCCGCCAAATAATATACCACCCCGTTCTACGAAATTCAACCCTCTCCGAGTATCCACCGTCCTCTTGCTCTTCCTCTTCCTCCTTCTCCTCCTTCTATACCAGCGAATCCCACCCCATTACAACCCAGCCACCACCCCCTGTTAGCGTAACTCTTGACAAGCATGCAGCCACCGGCACGCTCGTGGATGAACCGTTCGACTTGCCGGGGGTACTTTTATATTTATTACGAAGCCAACGGGAGATTGAGAAGGGTAGTGGGTGGAATAGGAAAGTGAAAGAGAGAAAAAGAGAGAGAGAAGGGGTAACAGAAGAGAACACGTTTCTGGCCGTTAGGCTAGGATGTGTTGTACATGGAAGACGGATGATCTAACCTATATTTTTGTCCGCCTTTTGTCATCCTGCACGGGCCTTTTTATCCAAACGGGAAAAGCCTGGGTAAGAGAGTAAGAGAGTAAGAGAGAGAGAGAGAGAGAGAGAGAGAGAGAGAGAAATAGAGAAATAGTAAAATAGAAAGACTTGGGTAGGTATATTTTGTTCTCTCTTTCTCTCTTTCTCTCTCTCTCTTTCTCTCTCTCTCTCTTTCTCTCTCTCTCTCTCTCTCTTCTTGTATTTATATGTATGCATACGTGCAGACACGACTTCTCGAGCTATTATCGCACCGCAAAATAGAACTTTTATCATGAATATGTATGGATTTTCATCCCGTCGAATAAATACTCTGGACACTATCTCTATTTCCCCCTCCTTTTCTTTTTTTTTTATATATATATCTATACCAATGCTTTATTCTTTTTCTATTATTTCTTCTTTTTTTTTTTACTATTTCTTCTCGTTTATATTACTTCTCGGGTACGTGAGACTTTTCTTACATTAACTATATGCGTTAAATATTCACGCTCTTGTGTTTATACATCGCCTATCTCTCTGTTTTCTTATCTTTTTCTATCATTACTCTTTTGTAAAACACGTTTAATGATATCAGGATGGAGATTTCGTTTGGAAGGAATAAAAAAAGAAACGAATTTATATGAGATTCTTTATATTATTTAACTTATGTTTTTGGTATTTTTCTTTTTTACAGAATATTAAAATATTAAGTATTAAGTATAAAGAATTAATGAAGAAAAAGGAAGAAACTTATAGGACTATCTAATTGAAAAAATAATTACTTTTTATATCTCTGATTAATTCTATTTTTTTATTTCCAATAATTTTACAATTATCCCAACGTATAATACGATTCATCAATCGTACAAAAGTATCTTGTACTATAACACGTTTTTAAGTATACCTATCGAATATTACAATCGATAAAATCGAATTTTTAGAATCGATAATTCGAATTCGCAAGAATTAAAACCCAAAAAAGGAAAACAACAAAGAATGGGTGATGTGTTATACGTTCAATTTATATTCCTATCTTTTCTATTTATTATATTTCATTTCTTTTCTTTTCTTTTTTTTCCTTAATTATTATTTCCAACTCGTTTCCAATGCATCCTATATATCTCTTCGAACATTTTCGTTAACATTTCCATATGCCTCTTCTCTATCGAGCTTTTTCGTTATCCGCCGCGGTTTTTTCCTCTCGTCGCGTCTTCCTTTTTTCTTCCTCTCTCTCTCTCGTTCCTTCTAACTTTTCGCGTGTAACTCGGGTGAAAAAAAAAAAATAAAAAGAAAGAAAGAAAGAAAGAAAGAAAAAAAAAAATAGGAAGTGGATCGGAGGCCCGCGTGCACGAGCCGGCTCTTTTGCGTGTAGCCGAGTTAAAACGGCGCGCTCTGGTGATTGATGATCCCTTTGGTGTAACGATCGTCTACTACTCCTGCAACTACCATCGTGTGTTCGTTCGGGTTTCGAGAAAGAAGAGAGAAAGAGAGAGAGAGAGAGAGAGAGAGAGTGATAGAGGGTTGGAAAGAGAAATAACACGAAAGGGCGAAACACTAGAAAGAGAGAGAGAGAGAGAGAGAGAGAGAGATGGATATACCGGCGTAGAAACAAACGAAGCCCCTCGTTATCCCTGATTTTGCAGGAATTAAAGAGCCGATTACTCGCCGCCAACTGCCACACCCACGATTAAGATGGGCGCGGATTAAAATTCTGCCCGCCAGTAAACCCCGATGCTACTGCTACCGGTGTGTGAAAGGGGGAAAGGAGGAAGAGGAGGAGGAAGAGAGCTACCAACCAACTTACACGAGATTTATCGTTCGTTCGGTTATAAATACCTGCATGAACTACTGAATATCGTTCGAATTTTTAAAACCACCATCCCATTCCACCCTATGCAACACCCTTCCTCCTCCTCCTCCTCCTCCTCCTCTTCCCCCAGCTTAGGTTTTCTTTTTTGTTGTCTTTATACAATCTTTCGGAAACATTCGCGAAATTGACTCTTCGCTCGTTTGATTCTCGTTGTTATTGGCGTTGTAGAAATTATTCTCACTTTCTGGTATCCTTTCTTATCCTTTTTTGTTTTTTCTTTTCATCGAAGATAATTTTGTTATAAAAAAGATAATTTTTTATGAATTCATTATTACAAATACTCTGATAATATAATCTATCAAAAATTATTGACAATTTTAATAACTGTATCATTGAGATCACTTACTTTACATACAAATATTAGGTGGACAAGAAAGTAGTGTCGTCATTTATTTATTTTCTTTTGCACAATTTAGAAGTAGACTCTGATTGGCTGATAAATGGTGAACAAATATCGATATGCTTAGAAACGACATTACTTTCAGGCCCACTTAATAATTGATTACGAATATCTACCACTACCTTTGGTTTCATTTACAAATAATTCTTCGAGTAACAAAAAAAATCGTAAAAATTATCGTTTTTTGTATTTATTATTATTCCAAGGAAACAAAATCATCTTTTTTATCCTAACTTTTTGTTTTTTTTAATTTTTATAGAAAAAGAAGAAGAAGAAGAAGAAGAAGAAGTGGTTGCCATTCGATGGGGATAGTTTGGTATATATAAGATAAGAGGTCGTCTCGACACCTTCAAGAAGAGGACACGGACAGGCAGTAACTAAAGCCATTAATCGGCCCCGCCATAGCAGCTCTAACTCCTCTCCTCTCCTCTCCTCTCCTCCTCTTCTTCTTCTCTTCCTACTTGTCATCCCTTCTACTCTCTTCCACCCTTCCTTCATTCCTTCCTTCCTTCCTTCCTACCAACCAACCTACCTAGACTTCTCGAACGACAGGACACACGACTAACGTTCCCTACTCACACACTAAGACAAAGACACACTGATAAAGTGAGTGAGAGTGAGAGAACCAAGAGACACCCTCTTCTTCGGCACGGTCACCCAACTCGCCAACTTGGAAATTGCTTTCCTCATTTATAACCGGGCCACTGTCTGACCCCCCTCCCTTCACCCCATTCTCCTCTTCCTCATTCTCCTTTTCTACTTCCATACTATCCCTTACTTTTCTGCGATCTCACTCTTCTCTCACACATACACAATCTTCCTATTTCTACTACCACCATCTTGTATTAACCATTACTATAACACCACCACCACCATCAACATAACCTACCACTATTTTTACCACTACCAGTGTTACGGGACTATGCATTACTCTCTTTCTCTCTCTCTCTCTCTCTCTCTTTCTTTCTAAGAATATTTTTTCTTCCAATTCTTCTTCTTTTTCTTATTCTTATTATTCTCTTCGTCTTCCTCATTCTACTTTTCTTTTCTTTTCTTTCCTTTCCTTTCCTTTCTTTCTTTCTTTCTTTCATTCTTTCTTATCACTACTACCACCACCAGCACTACTACTACTGGTATTACCCCATCACCGTTCTTTTACCGTCCTCCACTCTCAACCCTCTCCCCCTTTCTCGGCTATCGACCCCGAAAATCTATATAGAACGATTCCTCTTCCTCCTCCTCCTTCTCTTCCTTCTGTACCTCTTGCATTTCCCCCTTCTGAACCCCCTAAACCCCTTTAGCAGTACTCTTCCACCGTGAGTCGGCCGATTTTTCGTGACGTGCTTCGAAACCCTTGACGAAGGAAGGGCCAATCCTACCTACTACCGTAAAGGCATTGCCACGGTTTAACGTAAAGAAAATTGAACCACGCTAGTATATACCTTTTAATACATATATATACTTCCTCTTTCTAACCTTCTCTCCTCCCTTTTCACCCTGTCTTTCTCTCTTTCTTCCTTTCTGTGGGCCACACGAGACACGCGAATTTCATATCCGAATTGTATCGTCGTTTTTTTCCAATTTTCAATTCGGCCTTCGGTCACGAGATCGAAAAAACATGAAAGAATAAGTTAAGTTAGTTAGAGTTAGTTAGTTAAGGATTTATTTAATGCAAATATCGATTTGAATGTTTAAATAATCATCTTACATGTTTTTTAATGATTATTCTTTTTCCTGAAACTATCAAACGTGTTATAGAATCTGATATAAATATTTTTAATTATATAATTCCTATCTCTCTTCAACATACTTATTGCATCTCTCTCTCTCTCCCTTTATTATTGGTCGAGTAAAGAAACGATTGAATTATTTATAATTAACATGATTCAAATGAAATACCATTAATACGAAAAAATCATAGAAATTCGTTGAATTACTATCTTTCTTTCTCTCTAAAACTTGATACATATAAAAATAAATATAACATCGTATAATACAATGAAAGATATAAAAATATATCTTTAAAAATTGTAAACCCTTATCTATCCATCTCTATCTCTCTCAATTCTACACAAGTCTATCTTCCTCTTGGTTAGTCTCTATCGGACGCGCCCCACCCCCCTTCCACCCTCCTCACCGAGCAAGGATTAGTTTATCTTAAACTTATGCTAGACCCGCGTGCATCCATGATTATCCAAAGCTCCGTGTCTACGTAATGGACTTAGGGCAACTTCGTAAACAGGATTAAGATTTCAAGTGGACCGATATGATCTTCCGTTAAGAACTCAATTACCCTGGAGCTCAGCGTAACCGTTGGACGCGCAAACTAGAGAGAAGGGAAGAACGAGAGAGAGAGAGAGAGAGAGAGAGAGAGAGAGAGGGAGAAAGGGAGAGAGAGTTAGAAAGAGGGAAGGACGGGGAAGCCGATTACAAAATGTCCTAGGAGGGAACGAGATTAAACGAGTAGACGAGTAAAGGGTGGATAGGGAGAAGGGTGTGTATGTATAGTTAAGTGTGTTTGTAACTTGGTTGCTTGCTATTATTCTTATAACATCGAAATTAGTGGATAAAAATCATTCCCTTTCTCTGTCCCTCTCTCTCTCTCTCTCTTATTGTAATCGTAAAGTTATCTTACTTTCCAACGAAACAAACCTAATATCGTTATCTCAATATCTCCCTTTTCATTTTAATTCTCATTAAACTTGAACGTCAGAAGATTCTAATGTAATTTAACCAAGTTTCTAACTAATCGTATACGATGATTATTGCATACAGGTGAATATTCCTATCGTAAAGGTGTAAAGTGACGATGATTAATGTTTAAGAATTGCACGGCCTAGAAACCTTGAAACGTTTCCTACGTGAGAAACTTGCCGAAGCACACATATTTCCCTCTCCTATCCCCCCACACCCCCACACTCCCACACTTCTACTCTCTCTCTCTCGCTCTCTTTCTCTGGATAAATGCTGGCGTGGTACACCACGAGCGAGAACCGATAACCAGCTCCGGTTATTGCTAACGACCCGTTAAGATACGCCAAGGTGTAACGAGATCTACGACCGGGAGAGAGGAACGGTCGTTATCGCTTACGGAACGTAGGCGACACGCACGAAATCTAGAACGTCGTTGGTTGGTTACTTGGTTGGTTACTTGCTTGCTTGGTTGCTTACTTACTCGGTTGCTTACTTGGATGGATAGATGGTTGGTTGGTTGGATGGATGGATAGATGGATGGATGGATGGATGGATGGATGGATGGGTTTACAAGTTCGTCTCTTGAACCGAAGAAGAAGAAGAAGAAGAAGAAGAAGGAAGGAAGAAGAAGGGTTGGGGGATGGGGGGGTTCGATGGAAAGGAAGAAGGTAAAGTCGATCGATCTTGGACCAATCGACGTAGACGAGACAATAGAGACAAGCTGCTATCGTACGTCTATCCGAGTGTTCGTAATTACCCAACCTTTTCTATCCTAGACATTTTCTTAGTTTTTAGAATTAGAAATAAGTAATAAGAGATACAGAGAGAAAGAGAAAGATTGATGATCATTTTTTGATAAGTTATCACACGTTTGATTTACCTACGAAAAGGTATATTAATTTTTGATAGAAAAATAGAAGAAAGATAGACAAAATAAGATAATAGATTTGTGAAAGATAGTTCAGTGTTGAATAGGCACATGATCTTTTAACAACGAACGTATACCCCGCCTTCTTAGTTCCCGAGTGAACCAGATTATTGACTGAACTTTGACCATGGAATTACGTATTCTTGAAAAAATTTCTCCAACATTTTTAGGATTCATGCGTGGAAATAAGGAAGAAAAGAAGGAGAAGGAAGAAAAAAGAAAGAGGAGTAACTTTGTTCCTTCCTTCGTGGATCTTTCCTCGCACGCGCTCACCTTTTATGCTCGAGGGTTCCCAAGTAACTATACCCACACACACACATACATACATTGATACATATACAACCTTCCTTCATTCCCCTATGTTGCTCGATGTAAGTAACCATACATACATCCATGTGTTGAGTAAAGGTGGAACGTGGGGTTGCGTCTGGGTAGGGAGGATCCGGGTCACAGATCAGCGGGCCCGCGTGAGGCCCACGGTCCCATCGAGAGCGCGTATCGCGAGCAAAAGGGGGTACCTGCTTTACCTCCTCCTCCTCCTTCTCAACCTTCTCTTCCTCCTCTTCCTCCTCCTCCTTCTTCTCTACATCTATACCTTTCTCTTTCTTACTCTTAGCAAGCACCTATCTACCTACCTGACTACCTGGTACTTGGTACCGGGTACTCTGTACTCCATACCCGGTACTAGGTATATGCCTGACCACCGCGAACACCACCAACCCTGAGGCCACCGCGTTCGTTCCCTCCGTGTTTCTCTTCCCTCCCTCTCTCCCTCTTCCTCTCCCTCTTCTTCTTCTTCTTCTTCTTCTTCATCTTCTTCTTCTTCGTAATCTTCTTCTTCTTCCGAAGTTGTTCTATCTTTCTCTTTCTTATTCCTTGTCTCAAGACGCGCATTCGACCGAGACCTCTCACGCACTCTCTTCTGATTCTCCTCCCTTTCCCCTTACCCCTTCCTCTCTCTTTCTTTCTTTCTTTCTTCTTCTTCTTCTTCTTCTTGGTATGGTACTATCGTCTGCTCGTAACGAGACTACGAGAATCTTCCTCCTCGTATTCCTTTCTAGAGATAGAGAGAGAGAGAGAGAAAGAGAGAGAGAGAGAGATATCCTCTCCCACTATCAAACCCCATAACACGAGCGTAGGCCCGTAAACGGACGTGCCTCTTTGTCCGGCTGACGTGATGATCCTTCGCGCTCTTCTTCTTCTTATTCTTCTTCTTATTCTTCCTCGTTTTTTTTCTTGAAAGAAGAAAGATAGAGAGAGAGAGAGAGAGTTACTTTTAGAATGATACCGCTTGTACGTTATTTCCCGTAGAATTTACAATCTAGTCTTGAAATAAATATCGTCTAATTAAGGCGTGGGAAAATATGAATCTTTATTCGAATGAATTTGAACTTTTAGTATCGAATGTATCTATTGTAACGAAAACAAAAAAAATTCATTAATCGATTTATTGGATACTTATATTGCAATTATTTGTATTATGAAATTTGAATAAATTTGTTTATGTAATCAACGATTTTATCTTGAAAATTCTATCACTGATTTATTCCTTGAGATGAATCTTTAGGATTTACTCGAATAGGAAATATTTTACAAATTTTGCGTAAGATAAAGTATCATGGTTAATTAATTACAATTTGTTATCAATTACACACACACACACACACATATATGTACTCATACATATACATAAAAATATTTATTTTAAATATCATAGTATATTATAATCGAATAATCTACGGTTTGTTCGTTAAAGAAAGAAAAATAGGAGAAATAAAAATATCTTCCAATTTCGGCGTGGGAAAAAGATGTGATGTTCGTTAATTAATATCAACTTGATATCAAATATACATATATACTTATATGTTTTGTTTGTATATGTTGATTCGCACGAAAACACATAAGAGAGGAAAGAAGGAGGATATTAATTTCTTGGTAAGTGCACATACGCTCCGTTGGTTTTCTCGGTCTGGAAACGGGAACGAACCCCTGACCTTTTCCCGATATATACCCGTTATACCCGTTCGTGGCTCCATTACGCATTGCGCTGCTTTTTATTACCGATCGGTGAACGGGTAATAAGGTAAATTCACTTATTCGCAGCGTTGCTAACCTACGATTCGCGTGTATCTAACTCGTACGGTGAATCCATTTCAAACTCACGTTTATCTACATCTCTTTTTTCTTTCATTTTTTCTTTCTTTCATTGTTAACGCAACTTATCTTAAACATTGAAAAATAATTTCTCCGTTACGTTAGATTTCTAAGAAGAAAACGTACACACTCGAATAATTATTATTTAATTTACCCATTCTCACTTTATTTTTCTTTTTTTTTTTTTAACTCTTTCTCTCTTAAAATAAATCCATTACAAATCTGCATATTTGTTTACAAAATTATTCCATTCAATTATAACTTATCTTAAATAATTTAACATTCGAGAGAAAAAAGGAATTGACAATTAATATTCAAAAGAATGCAAACAACTAGTTGAGAATAGTGAAAGGATGAAAGATGGTGTATACTAAACTCATTTCACTATCTCTCTCTCTTTCTCTCTTTCTTTTTTTCTTTTTCTATTTTTCCGTAATTGTGTAATTAAGTCTAATCGCACTCAAGGTGAAAGATCAAAAGCAAAACTCGTGCACCAATTAATCGTTTTTATCTGAACATTTTCGTTTCTCGAATAAAACAAGAATAAGGGTAAAGGGGAGAAGAGGTAAATGGAATGAAAGTTTTTGATAAATAATATAATAATAATAATACTAATAATAATAATCAATAAGTCTTTGTGATGTTGGCGATGATAATGGTTTTCGTTGGTTATGATGGTTGATCTTTTTGAAAGGAACATAAACATTCGTAAGAGTTGATACCCCATATCGTAATTAGCCGATCACTTTATATCCCCCCATATAATGATGTCTTGTAATAACTGTACGTCTCAGCTCGTGGCACATAGGATCGTTAAACCATTTTTGCAATAAACTCGGCGACGTTATGCGCTCGTTATCCAATAAGAAACGCACTTACGTATACGCGCACACACACACCTATGATACACGAGTAAGTAAGATAGAGAAAGAAAGATAGAAGAAGAAGAAGAAGAAGAAGAAGAAGGTACTCTATTTAAACCATGTGAATAACCATACATCTTGAAACGCTGTAAAGTCCCTTTCTCTCTCGTTAACCATAATTTCCCTAAGAAAAAGAAGAAGAAAAAAAAGATCGATGGAAAAATCAATCTTCCTTCGTGGTAAAAATAAAGAAAAGAATGGGAAAAGGGTAAAGTATATTTTATTAAAATTTGAAACAAACTAAACATTTAATTTTATGGTTTATGCACTTATCACAAATTTCAAATCATCAATTCCAGCGATGCGATTAGTCATTCAACTATTCCAGATATATTTTTCCGTTCCATGAAATCTCATTAAAGATCATTGTCTGAAACAATACCATAATATCAATACCATGATACATTAAAACCGTTATTCGATTAGAACTTAATATAATAAAAGAAAAAGAAAAAGGAAACAATAGATTTAAAATAAATTTGTATATTAGATTAAAAATGTTGTTTCACAGTGTACGTTCGTGCGTAATATTCGAATTCTCGAGACATTGTGGGTACGTATAATATGCTATCTCTCTTTCTCTTTATCGAGACACACACAAAGAGACAAAGACAAAAACAGAGAGAGAGAGTTAAGATGAGGGGGTGGGTGAGGGATGGAAGGGTAGGAGGAGTAGAAGGGCCTCCCGATAGTTATAGGCATACGAGATCATCGTGCGGAGATCTCGACACGCCCGGAGTTCACGCTCCGAGCGCCGGGGTCATTGGGCAGCCTGCTCGACAACAAATCATGGCTAATGATCTACCCGTACCTTCGCAGTTACCGTACCTTACACACTTCCAAAGCAAAACGAGAGGGATAGGATATAGGATAGGATAGGATAGGATACGATAGGATAGGATACGATAGGATAGAATAGAAGAGGATAGACTAAGATAGAAGAAGGGCATACACTTCGCAAGACCTTAACCCCTTCCCTCCCTCTCACAATCCCCAGTCCACAATCTTAATCCCTGCTCCTTTACCAACCCCAAACCCTCTTACCCCCCTCTTCCATACTCCTACTCTACTCTTAGTCATCGCTAAGCAAACTATGACGAAGCAAAACTCGTCCACTCCCACGA
The DNA here is from genome assembly GCA_023678845.1 of Mischocyttarus mexicanus. NCBI lineage: Eukaryota > Metazoa > Arthropoda > Insecta > Hymenoptera > Vespidae > Mischocyttarus > Mischocyttarus mexicanus. The sequence continues at coordinate 128,523 of JACGTP010000008.1, read as the reverse complement.
ACTCCTTCTGTTTCTATTTATTTCTTTTCTTTTCTTTTCTTTTATTCCTTTTCTGATGTGAGTAATTATAGTGATGGGTAAAGAAGACCGAAAAAACATGCATTACGTGTTCCAAGACGGTTAAAGTAAGTTTATGTTTATTTATTATTGTTATAACAGTTAATGCGTTAACAAAGAATCGTAGATCAGGATTGTAATAAATGAAGAAATTGATTTCTCTCTATTTTTTTTTCCTTATGGATATTCAAAAAATAAACTAAAATGGTAAGAAAAAAAGAATAGAGAAATCTAATTGTAAGGGTAAAAGTTAAACGTTGGAAAGTATCTTTCGGTGTCTTTAGATTTATATTGAATTGGATAAGTCGTATTCGTTAGATATATAGATAGATAAATAGATAAATAGATAGATAGATCTCGCGGTGAATCATCGAGATTTATTGCCGATCCGTTTCCTTAGATGAAGATTTTTCTCGAATGGAGAATAGGAATCCAGAGTACTTGGACCGTAACGAAATCAGGTCTAATCGAGTAAAGACTTGAGAAAGGTTGACCTAAGGATATAGAAAGGAGAAAGAAAAACTAATCGAAAAGGATCGAGACTCAGTCGTATCTCGTTTTATCCCAAAGTTTCGAGTATCGCGTACAAAATAAAAAAGAAACATTTCCTTTGAACTTCTTTTTCTCGTTTTGAGAAAAATAAAAATTATATCTTTATTAAAATTCTTTTCATAGTTTCTACAGTTTTCTTTTTCCTTACCTGGACAATAATAAAATCATTCTAATTGTATAAATTGTCAAACACACGAATCGTGTACGTTAATGTCAATTAAATATTAATTACATTTGAGATATTCATGGTAATTGTAAAATATATTTGTTTTTTTCTAAGATTGAGGCTATGAACAACTTTCTGAACGAAATCAAATAAAAATGAAACAAATAAATTGAAACATCGTTAACTTCTCTGTGTTTGTGTGTGTGTGTTTTAAGTGTGGCACCGATAATAAATTTCTTCAACAAATTCTAACATCGAATTAAACTCTGATGTAACAATTGTTACACATTCTTCCCAGTTGCAATACAACCTTTTATTAAGCCCCTTCTTTCAAACCCTAAGGTTCCAAAGAATTAATTATCTAAAAAATTATTATTACCTGCAACTAATCAAAACATATATAATTAATTGATTACGATGTATTAGAATATTATTTAAAATTCACACAAAACACAACCAAGCAAAGAAAATATAAAATAGGTTAATTTATAATAATAATAATAATAATAATAATAATAATAATAAAATATATATAGTATATTCCTTGTTAAAATAAAAAAGGAAACAAATAGAGGGAGTCGATGTTATAAGGAGGTCGTATCTTCAATCGATTCAACCAGCACGAATTCGCCAAGAAGAATGAGAGACAAAGACAAAAAAAGAAAGAAAGAAAGAGAGAGACATAAAGAAAGAGAAAGGCAGAGAGAGAGAGAGAGAGAGAGAGAGAGAAAGACTTTTCCTCTTGCAGTGGAAACTCGACGTTTACTCGAACGATCCGAAATAGAACGCAATGGAAGATGCACGAGACGCGAGTGTTCGGTGAGGAGACAACGGTTATTATCAAGGGAGTACCGTACCTCGGATCCGTTCCTAGCCAAACGTACTCTCTCTCTAAAAGAGAAAGAGAGAGAAAGACAGATAGTGAAAGAAGAGAGAGAGAGAGAGAGAGAGAGAGAGAAGGAATAATCCTAACAGTCGCTAGCACCTTGGCGTGTAAATACGAAGGCTCGCAGTCTCCTGGTGTCTCTCTCTCTCTCTCTCTTTCTATCTCCAATTCTGTCTCTCTTACTCTCTTACTCTCTTTCTCATTCCAACTCTATCTCGGTTCCTTCCTCACATAGAGACTGCCGTAAGCTGGCGTCCTGCCGGGTCAACGGAGGTCAAAGAGAGCTCGAGCATGCGGTATATAAGGTTCGCATTCGGCTGGGTCTGTCGGGAGAGACGTCCTGTCCTCGGGAAAACAGATCACGAGGGAATCGCACCGGACGATGGAAGAGCCTCGTAGAGGGAATAGAGAAAGAGAGTTAGAGTGAGAGAGAGAGAGAAAGGGATAGATAGATAGATGGATGGATAGATAGAAGGAGAGAAACAGAGAGTGAGGGAATCCTTTATAGGAAGGAGCAAACGAGAAAGAGAGAGAGAGAGAGAGAGAGAGAGAGACAGATAGACAAACCTCTTGGACGTGTTCGATAGGAAACGTAGAAACGTTCGGAGAGGCACTTAATCGGACATTCCGCATCGTGCCGATCTGAGATATCGGTCTGGCCGAGGTTACGACAGGTCACGGCGACGTCGAAGCAATTCCACCTACGCAGGCCCCATCCCCCATCCCTCCCATCCCCATCTTCAGCCTGGTTACTCTACTCTACCTACTCGTATCCACTCGGACAAAATATCCGCACCGTTACTCACTGAGAAAGATGGAGAGAGTACGCGTATACGCAACATGCGTAGGAAGTCCAAGAAAGAAAGAAAGAGAGAGAGAGAGAGATTTTTTGGAGACAATGAATCTGTACTAATGTTTAGAATCGTTAGGATGAACTTAGGATCCTAGAATGAATTTTCGATATTTTATTTAAGATTGAAATGTTGGAAATTAAATTAATAATTTGCGTTGTGTATGATTCTTTGATCGATATTAAAATTGGTGTAAGGAATGCAGAGATAATAGAAAATTGTAATAGGGTTATTAATGTTATTTTATATTGGGATTTTGAATAATACAATATTGTAATATTATATTTTGATATTATTAACTCATGATTACTCAATAAGATAGAGAGAGAGAGAAAGAGAAAGAGTGAGATTGAAATAGGTTTCTAGGATAAACAAAATAATTTTTACAGTATTAGTATTTTTATTTTTATATATTAATTAGGATATTGAGAAATACAAAATAGAATGGATTGTGATTTTTTTTCTATCAAAAAAAGAATATAGGCATCCCTAAAAGCATGGAATTTGAATAAACAAATTTTCGAACATATTAAAATTCCAAAGTTTTTGCCTCCGGCTAACTCTCTCTGTATACATCTCTCTCTCTCTCTCTCTCTTTTCCATTCACTCTTTGATAATAAAATGTAAAAATCTGCTGCACAACAAAGCGAACCCTTCCAATCGTTTGTACCATCCCTCCTCTTTTACTCTCTCTCTCTCTCTCGCACACACTCTACACATTCTATTTCTCTAACTGACTTTCTCTGACACTACCGGACTACTTTTTTTTATCTTTTTTATTATATATATTTTTTTTTTACATTTTCTCCTTTTTCCTTTATTTATTTCGATTTAACGGGAAAACAAAACCAGCTTGCGTTACGCAATTATTCGAAGTGAAGCTTTCCGTCATTGTTAATTGGTGCGCGCGTACGAGAGTAGCCGTTGCAGTGTTGTATTCTGCATATCTGTGTGTGTATGTGTGCGTTGTTATGTTGTATTGTAGAAGTATTATCTATAAACGTTATTCGTTGTACGATATATGTACTTACATACTTGTAAAATCGAAACCGTCGCTCGGAAGCCCTCTCCCCCACCTCTCCACTCCTTCCCACCCTTTATCAACCCCCTCGCAGTTTTACGTTTTGACGAGAAATGTTATTCGACGAACAATCGAACGAGTACCATTTCCATACCTACTCCATATACGTACGTGCATGCACGTGCATACATATGCACTCCAAGCGCATCGTACATTTTTGAAAATCCATATACAGGAACGAGCTAGATTATTTTTTTTTTATTTTTCCAAAAGTTTATTGCGATCGTGGAAATTAATAAAAATAGCATTGTGGAAAAACAAAGATTGTGGGTAATCACGTTTGAGTTCAATCGTTGAAATAACAATCGAAATGAGAAAAAGTATTTCGGAATTTGATTAATTTGTTATTCGTGTCTCTTTGTATATTTTTTTTCTATTTTAAATTGTCGTCATATAATTTTTATCTCAAGCGTTTATTTCTAACGTTCAATGTGTGTTATGCTGTTATTATTTGATAGATAAATTTTGTCGAAAGAAATCAAAATATTTCAAAAATAATCGTAAATAGAGAATTAAGTTTCATTAGAAATATTCTCGTATTCCAAATGTGTGTTTTTTATTTTTATATTTTAAATATCATTTTTTTTTTTGACGAATAAAAATATAGAAATAATTATTAATCTAACAAATTAATTGTATACATAATTTCATAATTTAGAAGAGGCTCTTTAATTGTATCCTTCGCGTAAATTTCATCTAAATTTGATTACACGCGAAATAGCAGAAAGGATGAAAAGGTAAGAGAGAGAGAGAATATAAATACGACATAAATGTACATATTATATTTCAAAGGATAGTAATTGTTCGTCAGCTTTGTTTTGATAACGAGATAAGAAAATTGGCGGTTTGTATTAAATTATTTTATTTTGAAAGACGGAACGTCCTTCCTTAGTCACTCCCGAGACGTTGAAGTATAAGTATCATCGTTTCTAAATCAGAGGTACATATAATAATCTATCTTAAAATATCATTATAAAATATAAAATAACTTAAAAACATTAAATATGTAGGTGTATGCAGGTGTATAATAAATGCATACGTGTATGTATGTATTTATTAATTAATAAAATATTATTTAAATTTCATAAACACGCATACAAACGAACTTAGATACATAAAATTCAATATTTCTATTATAACGAATATTACAGGTTTGGTATATGTATGTTTGTATGCGTGTATGTATTTATGTGTGTATGAATTTCTGTACATGTAATTCAATGTTTCTAATAATTAATATTACAAATAGATCAACGTTTAGAATTTCGTATTACTAAACATAATCACATTATGCGTTTATTTTATTATCAGCTAAAAAAGTAAACAAAAAATGATTAAAATTACTAAAAGCGTAAACACGTATTGTTATTTTTTTGTACAATAATATAATTATTAATTATTTAAATATTACCGTGACCGATCAAAAGTATTCTAATTAGGTATTAAATCGTATACAATATATTAATGATATATTATTATATTCGTAATTTCGACACCATATAAACGTTTTATAAGAATAATTTTAATGGTTATATATGATTTACGTTGAAATTTACTCGTAAATAATCTAATAGATAATAATAATTAATATCTTTCGAAAATATATATATATCAACATGGTATTTCGTATAATTTATAATTCGCAGACTAGTATTTCAATTATGAGAAAGGATGGGTACGATGTAAGGGTTTCCAACATAATTATATTTATTACGTATCGATCTGTGGACGCGTGTTCTTGTTGTTGTTGTTGTTGTTGTTGCTGTTCGTAGTTGTAATTGTGATTGTGTACGAGAGGTATAGAGACCACTATCACGTATCATCGTCCACGCGTTTCGATACTAATTACGACGTTCCTACGAGGAGGATAAAGAATAAAAAGAAGATAAGAGAAGACAGTATGAAAAAGAGAGAAAGAGAAAGAGAGAGAGAGAGAGAGAGAGTATCCTTGAAATAATTTTTCTATCTTACGAAGAGCCTCGAGAGAAAATCGTAGTGTATGTGTTAGTGTATAAGAAGCTAGCTAGTATAGTGATAGGGTAGCGAAAGGAAAGAAAAAAAAATAAATAGTAGTAGTAGTAGTAGTAGTTGTAGTAGGAGGAGGTTGAGAAGGTGGTGGAGGAGTAGGATGAGGAGGAGGAGGAACGCAGTGGGCGGTTCAACGTGCGTGCGTGATCGTGATCAGGATCGTGAGCTAAGATAGCGAAGCTGTTCCCGTCGTAAGGCTCTTGCTAAAGCTTATACGGGGTGATCCAAATCACTTGGACTTATTTCTCTAGGGATATCATTATTTAACCCTTGGATTATATATTGGTATTAATCTTGTTTTCTTAGAAACACACCAAGTACGTGTGTATAACCATTTTTTAACCTAGATTTTTCCTAAATATTTATTCCTATATTTTCATTTTTTTTTACTTTGTCTCGTTTTGCTTTCTTACTAGGATTTTTATTCCCGTGTTTCTTTTTTCTTTTTATTGCGAGTTAAAATAAAGATCGATAAAGAAGAAAATTGAAAGTCTCGTTTAAAATTTGTTGGACACTTGTCACTATTTTTTTGTTTAGATCGATATTTTATACGTTTGATATCGATAATTATAATTAGGGGTAAGTTCGCATCGGATTAGATACGCAAATATTAATTTCGAGATATTTTAAACGATTTTGTGAATGGATTGAAAAGTTCTAAATCTAACCATAGAAACAATCATTTATCTTTCGAACGAACTATTAAGTGATAATAATAATAATAACACGATACAAAGTGGTACAAAGTCGGTGGTGAGGGGAAAGAGGATAAGGAAAGAAAGGGGGGAAAAAGATTCGAAAAGACGTAAGGGTATAGTAAATTCGCGTATGGTAAAGCAAGTTAGATGGGGCAGGTTTTAACCGTTCCGGGTGCTTCGACGTGTTACGCTTTTACGCGCCATTCCGCGGTGGGATTTATTGCCACAGTGGCACGCGGGGTAGAATTGGACGTCGTCCTAACAGATATTCCGGTTATCCTCGGCGTCCTGTAACCGACCGAAGAAATAGCATCCGGAGATATCGGGTGCACCAGGAGTAAACGCGACCAGTACTTTTACCTATCTCTCTTTCTCTCTCTCTCCCTCTCACACACACATACACACAAATCCACACGAACAGATCCACATATACATTAACTTTAACGTTCTTTGTCTTTCTCTAACGCGTTGTCTTTTCCGTCTCTTCTTCAGAACCCGAAGAGAAGTATAAAAAGTAAAAGAGGTTGAGAATAAGAATAAGAAGAAAGAGATAGTAAAGGAAGAGGAGAAAGAGGAGAAGGAAGAGAAAGAAGAAGAGGACTAAACAAGAGTGGGAGGAAAAGGAGGAGACAGAGGAGGAGGAGGAGGAGGAGAAGAAGCAAAGGTATAAGAAGACGAGGGTATTGTTAGGAGGGCGGACGAAGGGCGGGTGGGTTCTGTCACGTTTCGCATTGCACGCACCAGAACTTTCTACGGTGAGGTTCTCCACAGAGAGATAGAGCGAGAGAGAGTGAGAGAGAGAAAAAGAGGATCCCTCTTATTCCTCGTTGGAGTTCCTCTCGGGCTGATCACAAGCAAGATCTTGCCGTCCTCTGGGCCTTGCGCAAGAGGCCCGCGAAGAAGAAAAGGGCCCTGCGCGAGATCACGACTTCGACGTGATCCGTCGTGACGACTATATACACTCCCCCTCGCCCCTCTTTCTACCTCCCACCCATTCCCCTCCCCCTTCAACCCAACCCTCTTTCTACCTCCATTTCTCTCCGTTTTATTCTCGATCTCTTGGTTACTCCGTTTTGCTTTTACTGCCGATATTATTATTATTATTATTATTATTATTATTATTTTTATTATCATTGTTATTATTATAACTCTTTCCTTCTGAGAGAGCTGCAGATACTACCAACATTACCACTACCTATATTACTTATGCATCTAACTTACTTCTAGTGTATATTTCTTTACTTATAATGCATATACATTATGATGCTAATAGATCATATCGTATGCTATGAACAAATAGTCGAAAAATATCCATTCGGATATCCTCGTTTGTATACAATTTTTTATTTTAATTTTTGTCTGGTATTTTTGTATTTTTATATTATTTTGTTAATAATTAGAAAATGTATTAATGAACTATCGATATCTATCGTAGTAAACATTATTTGAATTATATACGCAAGTATATATATATATATATATATTGTATTTTTCAAAAAAAGGGGGAACGAAATCTAATATAAGCTTATTATAATTATTATAATAAACTTATTATAATTTTCTTATCGAGATATCATTTTAATATTTCACTATAGATTAATCTTTATCTTAAAATACTCTTCTTAACAGTTTTTCAAGATAACAGAATGAATTAAGTGAAGTTATTTTTATTTTTCCTTTAATTTGAAAAAAATAATTGATTTTTTTAAAATAATCACGGATATACGAGACTATTTTGATTATTTATAATACACACATAGATGTGTGTGTATAGATAAGATGAATCTAACGAATAAGAACAGAGAATATTACTTAGTCATGGAACGACCGGATAACTTCTTTGAGAATCTTATTATAATCGTGTTTTCCGTGTATCATCTTTTAATTTTTAATCGTATTTTTAACATTGTCGTATCTCAATACGATATAAACTGATCATATTAGTTTATTTTTTAGTTTGTTTATTCTTTTTCTTGAAATACATCCAAGGATAATAGTAAAATCGATAAAATTGTTTCATTTCTGTAAATTAACAAAAATAATATGTATATACTTTTTGTTTTGTTTCAAGAGATAATAAATACACAAGATGAATCGATTGAATAACGACGAATACTATTGTCCACATAATCGATATAATAATTGGCGATACGTTTTAAAAAGATTTTTCCTTAACGTTATTTTATGTCTACTGGCGAAAAATTATTACTACTATTTGGTATCTCTACGCAGAACTTACTATCAAATGTCATATCGTAATGTGTTTTATTGAAAGATACATAAACAAAAATAATATTAATTTAGCTATAATAATTAGCCTTAGTCTTTAAACCCTTTAACAATTGACAAGGTTTTTATCTCGAAATACATCTAAGATAAGTGAAAATCGATAAATCATTTAAATCTGTAAATTATAATAATTTATACAAACCCCAGAAAGAGTATCATAAATATATATATATTAATAATTAGCTTATTATAATACTTATAGCAAAATGAGTGAATTATTTGATTACGAGTGTTATATCACATATCCAAAACGCAAAACTTTTTTTCTTATCTGTTATTGTTTATTTTTTACGATAGTGTTTGGTGTATATGGCATTTTGGAACCTATTGTGAGACGTTTTAATTTGATGTTGGCCAGTATCATAAGAAACATTATTTGAATGAAATCATAATATTTTTGGTAGAGGAATTTTTAATGAAATAATAATAATAATACTTATATAAATGTAGTTATTAAAGTTTTGCTTTATTGTATTCTTAAACCGTTTAACGATCGACAATTTTTGTCTTGAAATAATCTCACTTAGATTAGAATGAGAAATATTGATTAATTTATTCACAATCGATGATTGACAATTAATTTATGCAAATTAAAGATATACTCTACTATTAATACTAGTAATACTCTTTGATACTTATTATAGTATACTATTAACGTAGACAAAAATGATTTGTACTATATATAACGAACACGCAACCGACGAGCATAATTTTTTCACTTTATTATATGTTTATATATTTTTATTCAATTTTTACGTATATAATGTAGCTATGAATCTATTGCATAATATATTTTAATGAAAAGATGAAATTAATCATGGTAAAATAGCTATACGAAGTCATTCAAAACGGGTAACTCACACTAACGAAAATAATTATTATAATACGAATTAAGCAAAGAAAATTTTAACGCATCTTCGAACCTGATTTTTCTGACAATTTCTTTTTTTTATAACGCTGACCACTATGACGACAGAATAATCGTTAAATATTTAATCAAGCTTCTATAATATTCATTAAATGAAATTATACTAATGAAAATGCATGACACTATTTTGTTTGTATTAAATATATTCATTGCGAGGAACTTTAGTTTATCGTAACACAAATGTTTTGTCTTCAGCAACGAAATTTTTTCCAATCATTGAAGGTGAATATATTTATAAACATTTTTTCTACATATATAACGTCACTCAATAAGTCCCGGGCCTAACACATATATGGCAATACTGTTCGCAGATCCATATGGTTTCTAGATTAAAATTTTCTTAAAATTCTGATAATTAGTTTACGAGTTACAGTGGTTTCAATGTTTTATAGCGATTTTCACGAGGTGCTGTCCACTCAGCTGACGATCTTTTTGATTTAGGTTTGTAGTAACGGATCCATGTTTCATGCATTGTCGCATACCAACGCAAGAAATTCTTTTTATTTCGTTTGAACATTGGAATTTAATCGTTCTCAAAAAGTAGCCGGTGAAAGTCTTGTAAGTAACTTGTAAATTAATTATCAGAATTTTGACACGTATCGTTGGATGGTTGGCACTATCTAGAAACCATATGGGTCTGTCAACAGTATTGCCATGTATGTGTCATACCCGGGACTTATTGAGTGACTTGTTATATAAATTTTGTTACCTATAAATAAAAGAAATATATATATGTATATGAAACAAAAAAAGAAGGATTTTTTTATTACAGTAAATATTATATTTATATATAAAATAGATAAATATATTTAAATATGTATTTAAATATACATCTATATATTTCTTTTTAAACATGCATCTCATTTTACATATAATTTTTTTTAACCATTTGTCAAGAATTTTTCTTTAAAATTTGTCATAAGTTATTCGAATTATATTACTGCATTTAAAATGAGCAAAATAACACTTACGAGAATGTAAAAATGCAATTAAAACTTTAACGTATGAGTTTTCTTTTTTTATGTATATACACATCTATATATATACATATTTTATTATATGCTTTATTATCTGTCAAAAAAGAAAATGTATATAAACACACTAGGATGATACTATTTATACTTCAACTATACATAAAATGCATGCGAGATGAACGAAACGATTATCATCGAATAATATACATTAAAAACACTGAAAATTTTTCTTCGAAAATTAATATTTAGACATTTTTGTATTATTTAATCTTTTTTTTCTATAAGTTTCTATAAATATTATTTATTTTAATGTGTTTTACAAAATTGTACTATTCAAAAAGATACGTACTTGTAATTGGAGAAAATCGTGATATTAGTTATTAATCATTTCATTTATAATATAAACATACATAAAACACGACAAATAATTCTTATACCGAAAAATGCAGTGTGTGTGTTAATGTTAAAGAGACTTTCGTTTATTATACTGGAGGGGAGGGTGTTTATCTAGAATAAAAATATAAGAAAACAATCGTACAAAGATCTCTGTAATGAAAAAATATAACAATTATTATCGTATGGAACTTTTTGTTTGTCTCTAAAGAAATATTTAAACAATTTGAAAAATAACGTGTTACAATTTATTATTTAATTTTACATTCCTATCTATCTATCTATCTATCTATCTCTTTCTTCTTTCAGTTCTGGCACGCGTAAAACGAAAGAAATGATCTAAAAAAAAAAGAGAAAATAAAAAGAAAATGGTAAAAGAGAAGAGAGAAGAGAAAAAGATATCTTAGAGGTAAGACGAAGCGAGAAAGGGGTGGATCATGAGAGAGAGAGAGAGAGAGAGAGAGAGAGAGAGAAAGAGAGAGAGAGAGAGAGAAAGAGAGAGAAAGAGAATTTACAACCATAATTCACAACTCCTCTCTGTTATTCGCCTCACGATATCGGACTGTTATTAAGAGGACACCAATAACGTTACCGATACAGCTTTATTACTGACTCTTTCTCTTTCTCTTCACCGACCTTAATAGGCCCCGCTAAGTTTGATTATCGATTTACCTTCATGATTTACGGCGATTCGATCATTTGCTTCTCGAGAAGGCAATACAGACCTCTCTCTCTCTCTCTCTTTCTTTCTCTCAATCATGTATAAGAAAAAGAAGAAATCATCGTCATCCCTCTTCGACTTTATAACTCACGACTCCAGAATTTTATACAACCCAAATCATTCAAAAAGAAATATATTTATAAAGAAAAAGAGACAAGTATATTAGATAGAAAGATAAAAAGATAGTTAGATAAAGATAGGGATAGAAAAGGTCGAGGATCCCTCGTAAGCGACGCCAATGAAAGTTCGATCGTGAGTAGAAGTTTGCGGCTCGATTGCGGCAGCCTCTCTACACATTCACACACGTTCATACACACTATACACACACACATCTACAGTTGCGTGTATAAATATACAGGTATATAGAAAGTTAGCTTGGGCGCAAATCTTCGCTCGATTTTAAATTAGCCGACTTTTAATACGCGTGGTATTGCATGTTCCGCGGATAAGCAGCGGGGTTCGTGAGCGCGTTAGCCTGCCTTTTCTAAACTCTCACGAGCCTTCTCCAAAGGCAATTCATTTGGTTGCTTCTCTGGCCCCCTTTTTCCGCGATCTAACTTGCTAGCTAGCTAGCTAGCTAGAAAACAAGTAGAACTAACAGAGCTAGTAGAACCTAAGCTAGAACAGAAAAGCTAGCTGGCGATAGAACGAACGGCCAACCAACCAACCAACGAACCAACTAACCAACCTTCTTCTTCTAGCATCTTCTTCCTTCCTTCGCGTTGTTGTTGCGTTGCGTTGCGGCATGCCGATATTTAAACGGGTATTTATCGATCCGTAGGAACAAACCTAAGCAGAGGAACCCGATAATATCGAGAACCCGCTCGAGATATTGTAAATTCCTTATCGGCACGATTCCGATGCAACACGATGCACTATCTTCCTCTCTCTCTCTCTCTCTCTCTCTCTCTCTGTTTCTCTCCTTTTCACTTACTCATTCATTCGCTCACTCACTTAATCGTAGATCCTACGTACACACGTTGATTTTTTTTTTACCATTAACTCGTATCTTCAATATACGTGTTACGTATTTTAACATGTAGGAACTTAATCACTTTTTTAGGTAAACTATCGAAAATACAATAGTTTAACTTCCGATCAGTTTTTTTTTGCTTTATAAATATATAATCTCTCTCTCTTACTAACTCATTCACTCACTTACTCGTAGATCCTACATACACACGTTGAATTTTTTTTAACATTAACTCGTGTCTTCCATGCATACACGTGTTACGTATTTAACATGTAGAAACTTAATCACTTTTTATAGTTGAACTATCAAAAACACAATGATGCTGTATAAATATCTAATCTCTCTCATTCTCACTCACTCACTCACTCAATCTTAGATCCTACACACACACATGTTGATTTTGATTCCAACATTTGACCATATGATACATACGAAACCTAATCACTGCTTTTTAAACTATCAAAAATACGATAAAGAATTAACTTACCATCAAATTGTTTTCATTCTTTACATTACAAACCAGGGGTAGTAGTAGTGGTAGTATTTATGATGGTTGATGGTAGTGGTGGTTAATTTAAATATAAAAATTGGAAACCAAAGTAAGTACCGTTATTTTCCGAAAGTAAGATAATCACGGCAGTTGGGAAAACGGATCGTGACCGTAAGCGATCGGTAATGGCCATTTTGTATCTTTATCCTTATTTCTTCCTTTTTTCCCCCACCTCCTAGGTCCCCTTGTTTCTCTCTTCGTTCTCTCGGAACGAATGGAAGAACGAAGGGAAAAACGCAACAAGAACGAGGAACGATTTTCTCGTGAAACTAAGTAAAATTGTACGGTACTGTCCCACGCATTAGACACGCGCGGAATGGAACGACCCAGGCAGCGCATCACGCATCGACACTCTTCGACGCATCGTTGCGCCTCGACGAGTTTTAAGCGTTTATTTTCTTCTTCTTCTTTTTTTTTCCATTTTTCCTTTTTTCTATTTTTTTTTTTTATATCTTTTTTTTTATTCTCTCTTTTTTCTCTCCTCCACCCCCGCTCCTTCTCTCACTCTACTATTTTTTTTCCTATTCTTCTTCTCCTTCTTCTTCTTCTACGGTTTTTTTTTTCTATCTTTTTTTAGATAGAGATAAAGCACGTGAGCGGAAGATTTATTGAATTAAGATTAAAAACGGGGTGGTGTTGGGTTGTGCGATAGACAAAGCGTGCGTTATTAGAAAATTTATTCTAGTTTTTAGTTTTACTGTGGTTTTGTTGTTGTCTTCTTTTTTGACACTATTGCGTTTTTCAATGTAGATTATTGTGGATTTATCGATTGTATGATTTTCTTTTGCTTCGTTAGGTAAACCATGAGGAACGATTTAAGGTTCATAGATTAATAAAGATCTTCGATATTTGTATTATATATTGAGTAATGATTTTTCTCTCTAAAAAAATAATTACTTATATTTCTTGTATTAGAAAGTGATAGAACACGCGTGAGAAAGATTTATTCAATCAGAAAAATCGATTGTATATTTTTTTTATAATATTTTTAACATACACCCTTTATTTACTTGCATCCAAAAACCGTTCTAATTTTGTTTATCGAACATTATCAACACTTACAGAAATTCTATATTCCTAATTGTTACTCACGCAGTTATATCTTATTCATAATACATGAATGTAAGTTAAATCAATCTAAAATCTCTATAATATCAAAAAAAATAATATCACAGGAGAAATAATAAATATTAACACTTCTAACATAGTAAATATAAAGAAAATCATTACATGCGTTAAACAACCTCTTTGGTATATTAATCATTCATACTTCATTCATTTTTCATCTTTTCTCCAATCATAATCCTTTCGAATTCCAACGTCGAACGTCTTCGTTTTAGAAAGCTTACGATTGAGGGAAAAACGAGTTACGTGAGAGGTAAGGGAGAGGAAGGTGAAGGTGGAGGTGGGAGGTATGGGAGGAATGGGATGAGGAGGAATAGGTGGAGGGAGGAGGGTGGACAGCAGGGTGAGAGGTGAGGGGTGAGGGGGAGTAGGAGTAGGAGAAACGATAGGAAACACTCGGCTACGAGTCCTGATGGAAGCTCCGACCTACGGCACGCACGCTATAAACAATCCTGAAGTAGTAAATGGATATGCGCTGTTATACAGCGTCGAGTTGAAAACTGACCCTGCCTTGGCCCTTTGCGAAACGGTTATTGGATGCACGCCATGCTCCCGTGCCAACCCCGGTCCCGTTCGCTTGGTAAACATTTTTTGTCCAACCTGGAATAGATATTCCTCCGCGACAGCCAACCTTCCTCCCATAGAGAGACACAGATAGAGATAGATAGTGATAGAGGGATAGAGAGAGAGAAAGAGAGAAAGAGAGAGAGAGAATAAAAAAAAGGGGTGCTCTGCAACGAAGCAAATCATTCGATAGCTGAACGATCATTAATCGTGAAAAACTATGCTAGCCATTGATTTCCTTTTCCAATCTTTTTTTTTTTTTACTACTCCCAATTCACAAAATCTGATCCGTGATTTTATGATCAATAGGTTCTTTATTTTATTTTTGTTTTTTTTTTTTTTGAAAGATATTGTACGAAATGTGTTCAATGTAAATTTAATATCGTACGAATTATTATCGTATACGGAAATTAAAGGTTCGAAAATGAATAAAATAATTTGTAGGATTATCTTTGACTGGATAACTACAGATATCAAATTATATATCAGAACAATTATTTGTGTTATAAAAAAAACTTGATAAATTGTATTATATTATATCAGTGGTAAGAAGAGAGGGACAAAGATAGATAGATAGGTATATATATATACAGAATGAAGGAAGAGATAGTCAAGGCACGTGGGCGGGATGGTAGTCGGTTCGCAGGAGCGAGTTACAAGCAAAATCTTCGTAAGCTGTAAGACGATACCAAACCCCGAAGTCCGTAGCTTGCGCACGATGTGCGATCTCAACACAACCAACAACAACAACGAAGACTACGAAGACTACGACGACGAAGACGACGAAGATGACGACGACGACGTTGAGGAGATCGTGCGCGTTTGCTTATATCCGATCGTACACGTTGTGGAAACTTTTGTTATTAAGACCCCCACGAGAATTCCAAGTTGATAGCGACACCGACTAGTAGAGAGGATCGCGTGTATTAGAAAACGAAGCCCGTGGTAAGCTTTACCTCGTAAATTCATCTCTCCCATACCAACACCTATTGCCACGTACACAACACAGTCGCCCACGTACGTGTATCTGTTAATATATTCATTTTTATTTTGATAAAAAAAACATATATATACACTGGGTCGGTGCCCAACGATTTGATTTTTAGCCATGATTCAATGGAAAAATCCGACATTTTTTTTCCACCAACCCAATATATACACCAAGGAGATATACGTACAAGACACATATAAGTTCATATTACTAATACACTTTCTTTTATGAAATTCTAAAAATATTGGATCGGTTGAAAAAAAATGTAATGAATTGAATGAAAAAAAAACTTCGAATCTAATAGGAATTTCTTATTTTCTTTTTTAATGCTGGCGGTTAGATTGAAAAGATTTGACGAAATAGGTAAAGAAATAAGGAAATAAGCGAGTAAGCAAATAAATAGACAAGTCCAAAACGGATATCCGTTTTGTAGATAAGGATCGAGTGAGATAGCAAATAAATCTCCTCTCGTAGAGCGTTTACCGCGTTAAGTTCAGCATTGAATCTTCGTCGAATCAGCGAAGAAGATTACGCGGCGGGTGGGTGCCCGCGGAAATCGGTGAGACCGAAAGGAAATTAATAGTTCGTCCCGGATGCTGGGCGCTTCCACCGCAAAATCTACCGCAAAACGTTAACTCGCTTCTATCGAGTCTTCCTTCTTCATCTTCTTCTTCTTCTTCTTCTTCTTCTATTTTTTTTTTTCTTCTCGATCGGAAAGTAGAAAGTAATTTTCTTCTAATTCTATTCTAACAAGTGTCTTGCAAGATGTTTTGATAAATGTTTCCAATTGGTAGAAAGACAAATTAATTCTACTGTTTTTTAATTTGTTTGGGGTTTTTTAATTCAGTAATTTTGATTTTTATTTCAATTGTTGGGAATAGTAGTATATAAAAAGAATTAATTTCTTTCTTGAAAATAATTCTTCAAGTGTTATCCCCGTGAAATATCGAGAGTTGTTAGAAAACTAGGTCGATAGAATTCCCATCGTTAGGAATATATCAATTAAACTCTTTCACCATATTCCGAGGCTGATTACTTTCAACTCTTGTTTTTATTTACCGTAAAAAAAATCTCATCTACACACTATTTTACAACATATTGTAAACTTTTTTGAATTATTTTTAATCGTTAAGCAAGTAAACGTGTGCTTACATAATTGCAACGAAATTCTCTCGAAGAAAACAATCGATATTTTAAAGAAAAGAAAAAGTATATAAAATATAAAATTAAATAAACGAAAAAAAGAGAAAAGAGAAGAAGAAGAAGAGGAGGAAAAAGAAGAAGATAATTAGAGAGTGAAAGAAAGAAGTAATGGATCAAAATCAGTAGGTTGGTTAACTAAAGAAAAAAATAATGCAAAAAAAAAGCAATAAGAAATCCTGCGAAAAAACTTAAACGTGCGTGTATAAAATGTATGCGTGCATACTTTCAAACGTGCGTGCGTGCGTGCGTGCGTGCATGTCGATTGGGTATACAACATCTGTCTATCCGATCGGTCCTTTTCCTTTCTTCGCAAATGCATGCGTGCACGCACGTATACGCGTGCGTGTATGCGTGCCTGGTTGGCTGCGTGCGTGCGTGCGTGCATGCGTGCATGCGTGCAAAGAGGATTGAGAGTCGAGACGAGTTCGTAGAAATAGCGTGCGGTATCGTACCTTTCCATCCTGCATGCCATAAGCTGCGTAGGTGATACGAACACTTATACTTTGACGCACTCTGACGCATTATCTCTCTCTCACCCTTCTGTCTCTCTCATTCTCTTACATTCAATCTTCCTTTATGTTTCTCTTACACACATGCGTAGGTAGGCATAGTGGATGGTTTCAAACCACAAAAACAGTATTCTCGTTAGCTGCTGTTTGTGCTCACACCAAACACACTCAAACACGTACACCTACACACGTGTATATAAATACAAAGATACTCGAACGTACACTCATATAACCGTACATATTGAGAAAGATATATACCTAAGAGACACATAGATAGAAAGAGAAACGTGAATAAAAGGAGCCCACCGGGTAGGTTTCGTTCCTTCGTGACGATGCGAACGAGAGGAGGAAGGGACACTCTGGGAACAACGGACTAAAGAGGACGAGAATGAGGATGAGGATGAGGACAAGGACGAGGAGATTGAGATGGTGGTAGAGAAAGAAAGAAAGAGAGAGAGAGAGAGAGAAACCCAGACGCGAGAAAACCCCGGAGGATGAGAGAGAAAGAAAGAGTACAAGGAGAAGGAGGAAGGATCAGAAGAGTCTGACGAGGGAGGAGAAGGGGGATGGTTGAGAAGAGAAGGGCAGCAATCTCGCGGTAATCTAATTTTAGCGTGCGGAGGGTTCTAGGAACGCGGCGTGACATTAGCGAACCACCTTCAGCACCGTCCATCCGTACGACGACTATCCTCCACCCCCTTCTCCTATTCCCCTTTCCCTCTTCTCTCTCTCTCTCTTTCTATATATATGTTTCTATCCTTTATCCACTTTTAACACAACTACTAGGGACGAGTAGCAAACACCAATGCCAGGAAGCTTCTCTTCCCTTCTCTGTTCTATCTTCTTCCTTCTACTTCTACTTCTACTTCTCTCTCTCTCTCTCGCTCTTTCTGTGTATGGTTATACGCTTTTCTATATCTTTTATCTTTCTCGCACTAGCTACCCTTGCTTATACGAAGCAAGTCTAGTTACCGACGCCGAATAAAGTGGTTCGACGTTTATGCCGAGCTGGGCTAACGGGTAATCCACAGCAACGATTTTCCCTCCTATAGTACCACCCTCTCTCCGTCTCCCTCCCCCCTTCGCTCTCTCTCTGTCTTCTTCTTATTTTCTTCTTCTTCTTCTTCTTCTACTCTTCCTAGTCCTTTTCGAAAGGATAACACACCGAGTGCTTCAGCGCGAATCGTGCGGTTGCACTTTACGCGGCACTCCTATGCACAGGTGTATGCATTGGCGCCGATTTCGGGTACTGTTTTTATATCCACAAACTTATTATCTCGTGCGTATTGTAAAGTATTTTTTTACTTAATCCTTTTTTTCCGTTCGAAGAGTATTCGTTGCGATTCTATTTTTTCAATTTAACAAATTTAAAGTTCCAAGAAATTTTTTTAGAGAATCGAAATAAAGGGTTTTTTCCCGGCTAAAACTATAGAATGGAATTTGGTATTTGTTTTATATTTATTATTTTTTTTTTTTAGATCAAATTCACAGTTATTCGTCGGACGATAGGAAATCGAAATTAATCCAACCACTTTCTTTTTTGTCGTGTTTCATCGTCATCATCATCATCATTATCATCGATAAACGATTGGAATTTTTTAAAACAATGACCCCATTCTTTTCTTCTTTGCAAAATATTCGATTGCAAAATTGATCGAACGCGTTAATACTCAAATTTAATTCACATTCATGTTTGTTAAATGTTAATTTCTCAAGAGACACGATTTATTCTTTTTATTTTTTCTTTTATTAATACTCCAAAAAATTGATTTCCATTTAAACGTTAAATAGAACTTGATAATTTGATAATTTAATAATACTCGATAGAAGTTGGTCGGTTGAGGCCGGTCGGGGAAGCAAAAAGATAATCGCTAAAAACGGATCTCGGTTTATTTCATATCTCTTTTTTAATATATCTGAAAAAAGAAAAAGAAAGAGAGAAAGAGAGAGAGAGAGAGAATAAAAAGAGGAGGTCGAAAAATTCTATATTTTCAGTTAACTAGCAGCTTTCATTTTTATCGTTAACGAGCCGACGATAGAGTTTCATAATGATCGTTCAAAATCGGGCACGCTCGACATTCATTTATATATATATAAAATTTATATACATATATATATATATATGTACCATGATGTAAATGCATAGTTAAGAGAATGATATCGTTTAAAATCTTCTTCCAAGTAATCAAAATAGAAAGGACAGAGAAAAATAGATAAATGGGATAAAAGAAATAAAAAGTAACGAGATGAAAGGATGTTAAGAAAAAAAGAAAGAGCATGAACAAAAGAAAATAGAAAATTAATCCACACGGATTGTGTTTTTTGATGTTAGTAAAATTCATATATATTCATTATTCGAATCGATTAGCTCGTTTATTATGAATCATTTAATAAAATTAAATCCAGTAACACCATTGGCATGTAACAAGACTCATTCTCGTCATAGTTGTAAGATCTAAATATCATCATTATCATCATTATCATCATCATCATCATCATCATCATCATCGTCATTGTCGTCCATCAAGAAGGAAATTTTCTAATAGATACAATTGATTATATTTTCAATGGAATTATACCGATCAGATTATTACCGTGCCGTAAAATACCGAATAGAAAAAAAAAGAAGTTTCTTTTTATTTGATTACATAAGTTCGCGTGTTGTTAGAAAGATAAAACTGTTTATTTGTAAGGTGAAGAACATTAGGATTAATTGATTTTAAGAAGATGAGTTGATATCTGCGGGTAATATATGCAACTTGTTTGGTAATATTGTATCTATCTTAAAGTAAGATAAAAGAAATAATAGGAGATAAAATGAAAGAGAAAGAGAATATGTGCACGTACTCTCGTAAAAGCGGCAGACGATCACGTAAATCTCTGGGGTTAGGTAATACCGATTAGGTGGATGTGTCTTGAAACGTTTTATAGATACATATACATACATACATACATACATACATACATACATACATATCTTCATACATATCCTCATTTATATATATACATATAAATATATTTACGATTATGCTGAAAGAGTTAGATTCCACGAATATAGGCGCTAGCTGTAGCCTTTACGTTTCCTGATTACCGATCCTGAATTCCCGATCCTTCTATTTTCCAAGTATACTACTAAATAAATTATTTAATGACCGTCTCTATACGCGATTATACGCACGTAAAAAGGAAAATAAAACTTCTTTTACACTCGGAGTTATACATTTTTATTTTCATTATTTATATCCTCTTTTTTTCCTTCTTTTTCCTTCTTTTTCCTTCTTTTTTTTTTATAGATTGGTAGATAAATCATTCTAATTCTCTCGATGAGTCTTTTTTCTTCCCCTTAAAATATAAACTTATTAATAAATAAATTATTTACCGATAGTTTGTATTTAGAAAAAAATAAAACAAAGATAGTACTTTCGATTGCGAATAAAACTCGTATATTTTTGTCAAATTTAATGAAAAATTTTGATATCCATCTAAATTGTATATGTAGGGACGTTTATCTCTAATCCTGACGTTTCTTATTTGTCAAGAATAATATTAAATAAATAATTTAAATCCCCGTTTGTGTGAAAATACATGTGATTGAAAAAAAAGTATAGAATATTTTATTTTTTCATAGATTTAAATGTATTTGAACGCAGAATATTTCGAGAGAAGATAACTTTTAATGTAAGATATTTTTTACATTTGGAAAAGGAAAATCTTACTGTTTATACATTCCATCTCTCTCTCTCTCGTCTTTTCATTTCCGTCATAGCGTATAAGAATACTTACCTCCGAGTTGGAAGAAATGTTTTCCCCGAATACGAACTACCAGAACAGAACAGAACAGAACAGAAAATAACAGAACGGGATGGGACGGAACCAGGACGGAAACGGGACGGTATCGGGATGCAACCTTTTGAAAAAAAAAGAGGCAGGTAAAGGGCAAGAGAAAATAATCATTCCCTGGTCCGTGTGATATCGTCCGATATGAGTGAAGAAAAGAAGAATGGTACTTTCGTAGTAATCTTCAGACTCGTTGCTACGAATACGCGTCTAGCTTGCGTCTTCTTCGATGTTCACCAACCAACCAACCAACCAACCAACCAACCAACCAACGAGAAAGAAAAAAAGAAAGAAAGAAAGGAAGAAAAATATAAAACGAGCAAAAGATAGAAAAAGATAGATAATAGATGATAGAGAAGAAGAAGAAGAAGGGGAAAAAAAGGGAAAAAAGGGATAAACGAAGATGAGGATAGAAAGTTAGGGAAGAAATGATAGAGATAGAAGAAGCTTGTCTTTTGTATTATGCTTACGCAACCTATACCTATACCTACTAGTATTACATACACATATAAATATATGTATGTGTGTATAGTATATAGAAGAAGGTAGAAAAGGAAACAAAGGGCGTAGGGAATTTTACGGAAGAAGAGAAAAGTAGAAAAAGATGGAGATAGAGGTATAGAGCAAGATAGAATGATGATAGTGTCTTTCCTTCTGGAAAGAAAAGGGGAATATTTTTCTACCGGATGATTTGGGAAGTAGGAGAAGTGTAAAACCGAGAAAGATAGAAATAGAAATAGAAATAGAGAAAGAGAGAAAGAGAGAGAGATAGAATGAGAGAGATAGGGATGAAGGATAGAGATAGAAAATCTAGCCGATACGCGTTGATATTTCTTCAAGTTTATCCCGCATTTCGAGCGTAAGAAAGTATCGTCTACGTTATAGTGGATATCGTCCCGCATAATGTTACGTAAGCGATGTTAGTATACTCCCTATTCCCTACTACTCCACTATCATCCAAGTACTATACTTATATACTTCTATATATATTTCTATGTATATATATAAATATATATATGTGTGTGCGTGAATACATGCATGCATGCATGCATGCATACGTCGAGGTCGTGAGCATAAGATGTGGCTTGTACATAAGAACAGTGCACACGATTCGTTGCGTAACCGCGCGTACACGCATAAATCTGCCGTCAAGAAGGATGAAGTAGGAAAGTAAGAAAGACGACACTGCGAGGATTTAAAGTACCGTATATAAGAGATAAAGATACTCTGAAAGATAGAGATAAAGAAAAAACGAAAGAGAGAGAGAGAGAGAAGTTGAGAGATGACACGAAAGACGAAAATATGTTAAAACTATACAAAAAAGAAAATAAAAGTGCATATATGTATATGTGTGTGTGTGTATGTATTTATTTACAAACGTGACGACTTCTCGCAAATATCCATTTCAAAGGATTTAATGCGTACAATATTACTTACGTAATGTTTATATGTGTTAATGTATATATGTGTTTTTTATTTTAGTTTCATCTGCTTTTCTTTTCCATTTATTTTAATTATTATTATTTTATTTTGTAATTATACTTAAAAAAGGGATCTTGTGATACAGCTTTTTTGTTATTTTCTAATAAAACTCGTATATTACAGCGTGAATTAAATTTTTTCTCCTCGTTTTTGTTTTCTTTTTTTATTACAATTTTATAATTTGATTAATTAACTCGAAGAAATATTAATCATCAATAATAACAAAATAAAAAGAAATATTCAGTGACACAAATATTGTACGACGCAATGGTATTACTTTTTAATCAAAGTTAAACTAACACAAACGCAAAGCCACTTATAAGTAAATTGATTGAAAAGTTTCGAAACATAAACATGGGGAAACAATTATTCTATTTATATCGATCGAACTAACTTTCGTTTAAAAAAAGAAGACAAATAAAAAGTTGTACTACTTTTTTTCTCTCTCTCTCTGTCTTCCTCTCTTTTTAAACTCAATCGACCGACGTATATACTTGAATGAAAATAAAATAAAAAATATCATATGGTGGGAGGGGAAATATAATATATTTTTTCTTATAACACTTATCATAAGAAGAAGAAGCTTTGATTCAATATAAGAAAACATTATCTTTAGCTTATATTTCTTTCTTTTTTCCTTCTTCAAATCGTGCCATTATATACTCTTCCCCCCTTTTCTCCCCCTCAGTTGGTTATGGTAAGAAGAAGCGACCTTTTCTGGCACATTTGCAAAAACCATAGTCGCGAGTAGTCGTAAAAATATCGAGTAGGAGATGGAAAAGGTGGAGAGGAGCGAAGATGGAGAAAAATAAGAGTAGGGAAGAGGATGGTGGGGTTAGGCGGGCGATATGAGAGGGGGGAGGGAAGAAGAGGAACATTCAAGGTAGGAGGCCTGTGCTCTCGGGGATTATTAATGCGAAGATAAAGGAGAGAGTGGAGACGACTTATCGTTACACTCTCTTTCTCTCTCTCACTCTCTCTCTTTTTCATATACACATACACAAACACACATACATACACAGGGAAACACACATCTTCTATCTTTCTTACGTGCAAGGTTCACGATTCTCGCGTGACCTGTGAACTCTCGCACGTAACGAGATCTGTACCTACCAGCAAGCACAAGCAAGCGCAAGCAAGCAAGCAAGCAAGCAAGCAAGCAAGTTAAGCAAGAGGGACAGAGAGGGAAGATCAACGTTGTATCTTCGTTCGCATTCAGAATCGTCTCGAGGCAACAACCCTGACGTTTCTAAAGTCTAAACCATCGTACCTAGGTTGCTCCCGTTGATAGTAATGGTAGTAGTGATAGTAGTGGTAGTGATGATGATGGTGGTAGTGGTGGTGGTGTTGGTGATGGTGATAGTGGTGGTGTTGTTGGTGGTGGTGGTGGTTCTGTAGAAGCACGCCTCCGGCCCTAATAAATTACCTCTCTTATATATCTCCTTGGACCACGGCCCGACCATTTGAACTCCTCCGTTCTCTATCTCTACTTATTCTTCTTATTCTTATTCTTATTCTTATTCTTATTCTTATTCTGATTCTCATTCTCTACCATTCTCCACCACCTTCTTCTTCTTCTTCTTCTTCTTCTTCTTCTTCTACTACTTCTCGTTCGGTTACGTACGAGAAGCCTCCCTTCTCGAAACGTTTGCACGTCGACTATTGAATCGCTGCGACGATACGTGCGAGTCCTGTATATCCTTCACCCTTTTCTTCCCCCTTCACCTTCCTCCTTCTCCTTCCTCCTTCTCCTCTTCTTACTCCTTTTCTTTTACCTTTGCTTCTTTTTCTTCTTATTCAATTTCTTCTTCTTCTTTTTATTATTATTATTTTTATTATATTTTTATCCTCGTTTAAAGAAAACAATAATCGATTTTTTTCCATATCGTACTTTGCTTCTTTTTGATTTAACAAAATATACGAATTGATTTATATACTCCTATAACTCTCTCTCTCTTACTCTCTCTGTTTCTCTCTCTACCTTTTTCTCTTTATTTCTTGTTCAACAAAGATATCGTAGAAGAAGGTTAAATAATAGGGAGCAGTTTCACGAAGCAAGTCAAACTTTCCACCCGTTTTTTACTTCCTTACGCTACTACCCAACTCGTCGTCTTCCTCGTCTTTCTCCTTCTTCCTTTCATGTCTCTCTTTCTCTCTTTCCCTTTTCCAGTTATTAAATTCGTAAAGAGAGAGAATCGTTGAAATTTTCTTTCCCCTTTTTCCAACTACCAACTAGAAGCTTCCAATATTTCTCTCTTTTTCCAGCTTCGTTAACTGTCAACCTTAGGAGGAAGTAAGTGAAAGGCAGGATGTGGAAAAGGAAAGAAGAAAGAGGAAGAAGATCTAAAAGAAAATAAAAAAAAATGACAAAAAAACAGAAGAAAAATAAGAAGAAGCAAAAGAAGAAGAAAGAAGAAGAGTAGAGTGGAAGAAGAGGAGAAAGAGGAGGAAATAGAGGAGGGTTGAAGGATGGGTTCGATGAAGATCGAGTTTACTCGAGAGTCCCTTGTCCCAGAAACCCTTCCTTTCCCATCTTTTCCTCCTCTCCCTCGAAAACATAAAGTTTTCACGGAAAAAGAGAGAAAGAGATAGACAAACGAAATGAGTGCGAGAGAGAGAGAGAGAGAGAGAGAGAGAGAGAGAGAGAGAGAAAGAGAGATGGTCTCTCTTCGCTTGACTTATAATAAGCTGGTCGCACGTTCCAGTTTGCTAGGTGTCGTAAAACGAGGACCAAGTATATACCACCACCTCCTCCCTCTTCGCCTCCTCCTTAGTACCCCCCTCGATCAAACTAACTTTTCTTACCCACCCACACTGTCTTCTTTTACTTCTACTTCTCTTTCTCTTCTGTCTTCGAGCAAAATGCATATCCCTTCTTCTTCTTTTTCTTCTCTTTCTCTCTCTCTCTCTTCTACCCTTCATCCCTTCCTTTCCCTTCTTTTACCAAACCACGTCCGCAACATCGACGAGAATCAATACCTACCCCTCTTTTCTAACGTTGGGTAAGAAAAAAAAAAACATTTTCTTATAACAATTTAACACTGTTTCTTTCTTTTTCATTTTATATCTTTGTCTTTTTTTTCCTTTTTTCTTGATTTTTATTGAAGTTTAGATAATACGATATCAATACACGGAGATTGAAAAGAGTTATAAGTAATTTAAATAATTAATTATTTCTTTTCTTGTTTCATGAATGATCAGAAATTTGTGGTTTTGTTTAATTGGAAAAAATTCATTTCTTTAGACAGTCTTAGATGAAAAAGTACTTCCCAATTGATTTCTACAATTTTTTTCAATTATTATCACCTATTCCCGATATATTTAATCATAGTAAATTTTATTCTTGGTATATTTCGTTTCTTTTTCTATATTTTAGATAAAAGTAAAAGAAATAGAGAGGGAGAAAGAGAGAGAAAGGGGTCAGTAACTTTACAAATAGAATGTAATAAATGCAGAGAGGTATTTGTTGGATGATTTAAATCGATGATTAATTAGGCACGTTAATTGGTCGCACTAGAGGATAGTCGTGATACTACTCATGGTAGAACAATATAAATGATAAATGATTCAGCTTAGCTTCACCGCTTGTCTCTCTCTCTCTCTCTCTCTTTCTATTTCTCTCTCACTGGAATTGATTTCCATTGGAAGGATTTTATCAGAGCAAGGAGTTGTAAAAGGAGGATATCCTCCTTCGGGACTCGTCCTCGTGCACGAGGATCCTTCCTATTCGAGAGCGTACCGTATCGAGGAATACGTGTATATAAATGAGACATGTATATCGACGCCATTGTTCTAAAGTCGTGACAGCACCAGGTCAGGAACGCGTGTTGGCTCCTCTCTCTCTCTCTCTCTGTCTCTCCCTCCTTCCCTTTTTCTCTTTCTGAGTTCGGAGGGCCAAGAAGACTCCTTCTGCATTTGCATAAACCCCTCTCCTTTCCCCTAACCTCTCCCAGCAACTACCTTTCTCTTTTACGTTGGTTAACTGCAAGTACTTCTTCCCTACTATCTCACTTTTGAATACTTTTATTGTTAATTTCATTTTTCATACGACAAATATCATTCTTTTCTTTCTCTTTTATATATTATTGTTATTATTATTATTATTTATTTTTTATTATTATTGATTTTCTTTTATAAATGTTATTTCAAGGATTTGTCGTATCGATGGTCGTACAAATTACTTTAAATCGTTATTGTCTTTGCTGTTCATATTTTTTATTATTACATTTTTTATTTTTCATAGACACGATCGCGATATTGTTTTCATTATGTTATTTGTGATTAGAAATTTTGCAATTTATTTTTCCTTCGGTTCTATTATTATTTTATAAATGCGTACAAAAGTAAAACCCCTTTGGATCTTCTGCCATTTTTAAAATGGCGCTCGCAGAACTCTTATAGGGTGTTTTCTTTCTTCCTCTTTTTATCTTTTTCTCTCTCTCTCTCTCTTTTTCTTTCTGTACTGCTGCCACATGGCATAACGTAAACTTATAAGCGAAGGGGAAACGTTCAACCCCCACAGAATCATTTTACTCCGCCTTCCTGCCAAGGATACGAGCAATGACGATGGGAGTTTACACGCTAAGCCTTACTGCGTGATATCTTTGAGAAAATAATTGGAAGAAAAATCCTATTGGTCCGTTAAAATAAATTCTCTTAACTTTCCCTCTTTTTTTTCTCTTTTCTCTATTTTATTTATTTAAAATAAAAAATTAAATAATAACGAGAAGATGTTTTAAAAATAAAGGTAAATTGATTTTTACGTCGAAATAGACTTCATTTAATTTATTATATCGTAATTAATCAAACAAGTATGCGTATATGTATTGTTCGTGTCTGACATCGTACCTACACCCCTTTGAAATTCAATCAACATGATAGCTTTAGTACAGTTGGTCTAGATTGAATTCGTTGCATTTCGTTTTCTTCGTTTTACTCTCTCTTTCTCTCTTTCTCCCTCTTTCTTTCAATTTTTTTTTTTTTAAACGTCCAGATTTGTACCTCCTATCAATTGTAGGACGACAAGCACGTAAAGTTGGTGGAAACTCAACACAGTTGCAAAAGCAGCATCGTACTAGGAAATAGTCAGAGGCGTACGAGGGGGACAAGGGTGAAAGAGAGGGAAAAAGGGGAAAGGGGTTGTAGAGCAAAACGTGGAACGTCAGTCGCGAAGACAAGCAAAATCGCGGCGAGTTGCATTATCGAGGAGTCGACGTGGCGCTCGTAAGAGAGAGAGAGAGAGAGAGAGAGAGAGAGAGAGTAACAGAGAGTAGGATAGGAATGGCTAGATACATAGATAGAAAGAGTGAGAGAGAGAGAGAGAAAGAGAAAGAGAGAGAAGGACGGGGCGCCGAGGTGGAAGTGCAATTTTGCAGCGTAAACCCTGGCGTCGGGCCAGGGCCGTGTATCACTCCGCATTGGAATTCGTTGTTCCTCGTCTCGTTACCGGTGGGAGTTTTCTACCCCCCTCGTTCCAAACCCCCAACTGCCTTTACACTCCTACCCTCCCTCTTTCTTTCTCCACCTATTTTCCTCCATCAGTTCTATCAGACTTTCGTTGCACTTCATTGTCCTGATGATCCAACGAAGACGTCCAAAATACACACACATATACACACATTCACAATATATATGTAAATGCACGGGTATATGTATTTGCAAAATCTCGAAGATCGTAGTTTGGTGTACCATTCAGAATGTATATATATATATATATAAAAATATAAAAATAAATAATATCTTCAAGAAATGTTGCATAGACTTTGTCGCGCATCGGTCATTGAAGAAAATGAAAGACATTTTTGAAAAGATGCTTTTCACCTGACGTTTGCCGTCATAAGAGTTTGTTGTAGTAGAGTTGCATCGAAAACGGAAAAGAGAGATAGAGATAGAGATAGAAACAGAAATAAGAGAGAGAGAGAGTAAAACGTTCTCGTACATGGTTGATCCGAGAAGGCTTGTGGCATTCGTCGAGAGGCATTCAGCGTCCGTTCGCATTCATCCGGATTTAACCGCGCCCTCCTGGTCGGGCCGGTGCACGACATAATAATGGGGCCAGCGGAACCTACCCCAATGGAACGCTCAGTGTCGAGAACGTAGGGCAAGGAGAGTGAGGGTGACGGAGGGGTTCTCTCGCGGCGCTCCGCATCGTTCGGAGGGGAGCTTCCATCCACGAGGGTCGTAAAACTCTCTCTCTCTCTCTCTCTCTCTCTCTTTCTCACCCACTCACTCACTCACTCACTCACTCACTCACTCCCTTCTCTTACACCGCCCTTTCCAGACAACCCTAACCTACCGCACGTCTCGGCGACGTGGGCAGGCCTGAGTGACTGGTAGAGGGATAGGAGGTCGCGAGAAACCCTGACGCACCCCTCGTGCTACAGAGACACACTTTTCTCTCTCTCCAAGTCCAACCCCTCTTCTTCCCCATACCTTTTCTCCTCCTCCTTCTCCTCCTCTTTCTTCTTCACCCTACGACACGTCGTCGTTCCTTCCACAACACCAACCCTACTCGTCTTCTCTTTCTAGATTTCTTTCTTTATATACATATAGATAAATCTTATCCCACCCCTCTCTCTCTCCTCTCTATCTTTTGGTCTTTCTCTATCTGCCCGTCTGCCTATCTGTCTGACCGTCCATCTGTCTTCCCGTCCATTCCCCTTTTTTTCTTCCTACCAGTCCTTCTACCTCCCCAAAGTCTTTTCTACATCCCTTTTCTCTTTTGCTGCTCCAACACAAACCGGTTCAGTTAAACCAGTTTTTCCATTCCTCTTCTACGTCCTCCATCTTTCTTTTTAACTCCAACCCCCTTTCTCTTTCTCAATGGAGATTGAAGATTTTCTTCTCGAAGCGTTTACTCTCTCAAATTTCATCCTACCTTCTCGATAAAATGTATCTGTTTTCTTATTTCTTTTTTTTCTTTCTTGTTTTTCTTCTTTCATTCGTCAAAGTATATCAATTCGTAATCATGAAACTTTCACGTACAATCAACAATCTCTTAGTATTTTTCTCTTTTCTTTTAAACCTCGAATCATGAAAAACAAAAAGAGAGTTAAAGATTATTTTATTTTTAAACGCTCGAGATCGATCCAATTATTTTCCTATGAAGGAAAAAGAAAGAATTTTTCTTCGTTCATTTTTATTTTTCTTCAATAATTTCTTTATCATACTTTTAATGCCTGTCTACAAAAATTCGTTAAAAAATAATCGCGAAATTGGGAAGTACGAAAAGTAACATTCGACGTTCTTCTCGATAAATTCCAATCGATTCTTTCCCCTTTTTTTCCTCTCTCTCTCTCTCTTTTTTCTTTTTTTTTTATTTTCGCGAGAATATTCAACGGTCGACCTAAATTCGAATAGAGGAAGGGTGGGTGGAGGATGGGGAAGGAGGGATAGTTTGATCCACGCGTTCGAGCATGTGCCATCATCCGACTTAACCATCAGCGAGAAAACCCTGTCATTAATGAAAACGTTTTGAAGCTCCTCTACGTCTTGTTAGAAGACGAGCGACGTTAATCAAGTATTCCAAAGTCCGTTGTAAAAGTGTCGGAGAAAAGTGGAACCTCTCTCTCTCTCTGTCTCTCTCTCTGTCTCTCATTCACTCTCTCCTTCTTTCTTTCTTTCTCCTATCCTTTAATATAACCCAACCCTATTTTTCCCCACTCTCTTTTTCTTCAAACGAGATGAAAGTGGTAGCGACAGGGGCTTTAATCCTTTCGAAATCATCCGAAGCGATAGGAACGTCTTGACCCATCCTATTTCTACTTTACCCTGTCTTCTAACATGACGTAATTCCATCTATGAATAAAAAAGACAGATAGATAAAGAAAGAGAGAGAGAGAGAGAAAGAGATAGGTGTAGAGAATATGTACACTAGTTCACATATATATTTAAGTTTACACATACACATATATAAACCAATACGATACGATTCTGGTAGCGTCTCGAGATTTGAACTCACCGAAACACATTCTCATAGATTACACACACACATATACTTATATATACATACATTCATACGTAAATATCCGGGCAAGATCCGTTTTCGTCGATATGAGAAATCTAGGAAGAGACAGTATGTGTGTGTGTGTGTGTATACGATACACATATGAATATATATATACATGCATATATCCTATATGTGTATATGTGTGTATGCATTGGAACGTCGTTCTCCGGTCGTCAATACGCTTTACGGATGGCGGACGTGTTCCATCGAGACGACCCTATGGGTGACTTCAGCAAGAGAATCCTGCGGCCAGGAGAGTCTCATATCCTTGAAGCCTCTGGGCATTGAGTCGAGAGAGTACCAAGCTTCGAGATCGTGTCTCTGGATGTTCGTTCATCCAGTGAACGTCGCTAACGACGACGGACATACATATTGGTATCGCTAGTAGTCGGCTTCTCTTAAGAGACCATGCTTGCCTCTTCTCTCTATCCATCTATCCAGATATCTATCCATCTCTCTCACTCTCTCACTCTCTCTATCTGTTACTTACTCTCTCTTTCTCTCTTTCACTATGTCTACATGTCCCCGTCTAACCCATCTACGTACCTCTCTCTTCCTACCTTTCCTACCAACCCTTCGTCTATTACCTCAAATCCGAAGGATTCGCTTCAGGCGCAAAATCCTTTCCGTGCACGTATTCAAAGGCATCCACGCGACATTGGCAACCTTCTACCTTAACGGTTACTATGCTTCTACGGGTTTCCTGAATTTTCAAAGCTTACCCGCAACCAAAGAGACCGGTCAACGTTTTATAAGAACGACCTTTTTCTTCTTTTTTTTCTTTTTAATTCCCTACTCTTTTATTCGATAATATTTTAAAAGAAAGAATTTCTTTCTTCAAACATTTAGTGCAGTTATTTCTTCCTTATTATTCCTGATGTAATTTTTTGTATAGAATTGTTACATTATGTAGAAAAAATTGATACGTTATATATATTAAATCGTCTCATAAATTTCTTCCTTTTCTTCTTAATTAACTTTTTATATTTTATATTTTATATTTAATATTATTTCAGTAATACTAAATATACCATAGTATTATGAACAAGGTATAATAGGAATAAAATCGTATATTGTTAAGTAAAATAATACAAAATATTTTATACTGGAAAATAAAAAAGAAACTTATGGGACAACTTAATATATTTATACACAGATGTGAGAGATATATCGAAGCTTTTAAAAACAATATATATATGCATTTATGTATACGAAACGATTCTGGATATTCGCGCAAACATTCGTAAGATTATCGTTACGAAAATAATTTGGATGACATCTCTATTAAAAAATAAGGAAAAATGTTCGACAGGATGATAAATTCAATGGAAAAATATTAGATCGTATTATTATCCGTTAAAAAACGGATATTTGAAAAGAAAATCCGAAGCCATGAGAGGAATTAGGACGAGAAATGCCATCGAATTAAAGTCGTCAATTTGATAAACTCATCGTGTGGGATATTCGATTGAAACTTTCTCGTCTCTCTCTTCCCCTCTCTCTTTCTCTCTCTCTCTCATATATATAAACGTATCATCATCTGCTGGCCTACCACTACTCGTTTATTCGTATACGTGTTTAGCGATAGGATGCATCGTTTCAATGAGATGAAGTCCCCTCTCCGCGCTAGCGTACAGTCACACATATATAAACGTACACATATGTAGAAAGACATATGTATATACACAAATATATACTCACTGATATACACAACGTTGCTCGTTGGACTTACCACAGCAGCAACAGCAACAGCAACAGCAGCAGCATCAGCCTCGCGCGAAACTTTCCACCGTAGCTCTGCATAAACATTACGAGCAAAAGTGAAAGTAGCGCGCGCCGTCACCAAAGTAAAGTTTCCTCGTAAGGTGGAGAGCAGTACCGGGTACTTGCACCCTCGATGCCATTGTAAGCACGTTTTATGCTTTCCATTTCTCTTTACATTACTCTCTCTCTCTCTCTCTAACACACACACATATAGACACATACACGCGCAGGTACTCTTTTTCATTTTGAATCTATTTTTCAACATTTAGATTTTAAGTTAATTAACGCGTTACATCTTCCATCGGATTTCATGTATTTTTCTCTATTACGATATTTGATTTATATATTTAATTGGTTTTCTTTTGAGAGAGAATATATATATATGTTTGTATACATACGTATGTATAAAAAGGGGAGAAGGATTTTCTTCAGATTGATTTCGAAAGATTTGAGAGAGAGGACTAAGAAAGTGAAGTTCAATCAGCATCGAGAATTACTCGTCCGAGTAGAGTAGCATCCATCCCATCGGTAGTTTGGGGAGAAAAAGATTCACGTTTTTCACGGAGCTCATCTTCCTAATCCTGATCGTTAGAGAAAGATGGGTAAGAAGGAAAAGAGATAGTAAAGAGAAAGAGAGAAAGGGAAAGAGAAAAGGATAGTTGCTCTCGAAAGCCTGCGATGCCCGAAAGTCGTAACTTGCCTTCGGTTTTGGTAGGGTATTATGGTATTGGTATGTGCGTGTGCACGTGTATGAGTAAAAGTGAACGAGCGACTGAGCAGGAGAGTGTGAGATAGGAAGATAGAGAGAGAGAGAGAGAGAGAGAGTGGGACGTTGCAACGGAGCTGACTGCAGTTTTTCCACGGTGAGAAATAGGGTCTTGGGGTGTGTAAACCCGGTTACTTATGGAGGCCATTCCGGTCTGCGGGCTGGGCGGCCTCCGGCTGAGGGGTTTTAAGGACTTAGCTCGACATTAGCGTCCCTGGAGGGTGGGCGCGGGGGGTTTTGAGCAGGGAGTCGAAG
>JACGTP010000008.1:48558-76298 GCA_023678845.1 Mischocyttarus mexicanus | reverse complement strand
ATAAGTCTTACTATCTCAATCTTATAAACCTCAGTTTACAAGCGGTATTATCTTTCCTTTTCATCAGCCAAGTTAATATGGTTCAAGGACTAATTCTGTATATACCATTACTCTTATTATTCACTTACAAGATACTTTTACGTATTTCATAATTTTGTAAAAATTGTTATTTAAACCAATTACAAAATTACATATTTTTTTTTTAATAAGATAAAAATAGAAATATGTCAATGACATTTGCATTTCTTAAGAAACAAAGACTCGCTCATAAATATCTTTGTAGATATTATGTAATAATATATATAATTCATTGTACTCGAACTTTGTGTAATAAATTTGGGCCAGGATTTTCAACGCTAACGAAAAGAAGAAACTCATGATAATAAAAATATATAAGTAATATTTATATCATAAAATAAATATTTTTCTTATATAAAGAAATACTATAGAATCATAGAAATGCTCACCATTTTCTTTGACTATCAAACTAACGCCATGAAAAAATCCCTTAAACTTAGGATTAGGCGATCTTTGATCGTTAATGAATTTAACTTTGACAGTTTCCATAGGAGTCACTGCAAAAATAGCTTCACATACACCGGCGCAAAGTCCTGCCAAAAGTTTCCTCTGAGCATTGAGATTTCCATCTGCATCAACTAATCGTTTTTTAACTGACTCGAAAGCACCAAAACGTACTGCTGACTTTGGTATAGAGCCATAGAGGAGAACAGATAGGCCTCTGTATAGTCCTAAGAATCCACGAGATTTTACAGTTTTTGTTACGCAATCCCATATTCCTGTGTATTCTTTGCCAGCTCCACTTTTACCATCCAATTGTAGTTGCGTCTTAACGTATTCAGTTGGATATGTAATGCAAATTTCTATACCTCCTGTAATACCACCTGCCAAGAATGAAGGTTATATCTATTATCAAAATGTTAAATCTATTTATTTAATTAATACAAGATAATATGTGATTAAGTATAAATAAATGGAATGCATACGAAATATACTATAGTAAGTGTATTGATGAGATAGTAAATATATTCTTTCTTATTGAATGGTTAATGCGGTTTCGATCTTTGAACTATCACACCATAGAGAGAGAGCACTACAAAAATTATCTCTCTCTCTCTCTCTTTCTCTCACTCTCTCATTCTCATTCTCTCTCATTTTCAATGTGTACATATGAACATATATAGTTAAATACATACACCCATACACACATATATATATGTATATGTATATGGTATGTACTTACTTAAGTAGAAGTCTTGTGGTATCGTATCGAAAAACAGGTTTCAAGGTACCGATCGCTAAACGTTCTAAGAGATCGGCCGTTTAAAACACCCTAACGCGTTCTCGTCGATTAAGAGACTGCCACGAATTAGCTCTAACGTCAGGGTTAAGTTTTTTTTTAAAATATTAATTAACGTTTAATTAATTGCATTTCAATCGATTAGTTTCTACGCAATTCTTCCTATCAGATATTTTTAATTAAATGGATTACTCTTATTCGTATAATCACGTTTCGTTGATTCCTATGTGGTTTCATATCTTTAGATTATAATACCTGTTATTTAAGCAATAATTAAATAATACAAATGTTCTCTAACGATATTACAAAAATAATCTTTGAAAAAGAATATATATTAATCAATAACGAGATAATTATTATTCGAATAAATATAAGTTTATTTCATTCATTTATTTACCATCTTATTCTCCAACACACATCCTCATTTTTGTTACATTTCATTCTTCTCGTTTAAGTTAGATCTTCTATGAAGAATAAATAAATTGTAACTCATTCGAAAGCTAGGATAAATCATAAAACCTAAAACCACGTCCTTATACGTGTCAACTATTCTAAAAACGTTCTTTCTATTCTCTCTCTGTCTCTCTTACTCGTTTCTTCTCTTTTTGTTTAATTTCAGCAGGTTACTACTACTACTACTTCTTCTTTTTCTTCTTCCTCTTCCAATTTACACAGCTTAATTAACGCAAGGAAAACGTTGGAAGGAAAAGTATGGAATAAAGAAAATTGACGACAACGAATGAGACAAGAACTCGTGTGGGGTTTAGACTTTCGTTATTAAACATAGATCGAGAACTTAAAAATGAAGAAAGAATGAATGAATGAAAGAAAGAAACAAAAAATGGAGATAGAGAGAAAGAAAGAAAGAAAGAAAGAAAGAGAGAGAGAGAGAGAGAGATTAAAAAGAAATGAAAAGAAATTTTAACGTTGCTCGTTGTTCTAAAAGTAAAGTTCGTTAACGATGTCCTACGTGTTCGCTCTTACATTTTGTGTATTTTTACAGAGCGTTGGGCTCTTACACCTTTCGTTGCCACTGGTCCGTACTTCTCTCTCTCTCTCTCTTTCTCTCTCTTTCACTCTCACTCTTTCACTGCTTTCTCTGTGTATACCAGGTAATTGGGTGTGAAATGAAATCTAACGAAAACCCTTTTAGGCGTGTGCACAGTCGCTCGACCACCGGTAGAATAGCCTGGCCCATAGTCCTCTCTCTCTCTTTTTCTCACCTTAACAGTCTCTATCCATTTATCTCTCTCTCTTTCTCTCTCTCACTCACTCACTCACTCACTCATTCAACCCCTTTTTCCTCTTCCCACTAACTTTCCTCTTCCTATCACGATCGCAGTATGCACCTCTTCGTCACTCACTATCTTCCTACGTATATGATATTATATATGTGTGTGTGTGTGTATGTGTGTATGTGTGAGAGAGGGAGAGAGAGGTGGTTCACGATCAAATAGTTTCCATTTTTTTGTCAACGCCGCCATGGTCCACCCTTTCTCATCTAGCCCCGCTCGGTGTCGCAGAATATTACGGAACGATGGTTAAATTCAGCTTCTCTTCCTCTTCTCTTTCCTTCCTTCCTTCCTTCCTTCCGTCCTTCCTTCCTTCCTTCCCATCTCTCTTCCTACGAGCTCAGCTGCCCCTATTATATTCTGCTCATTTATGTATATTTATCTCTATCTCTTTGCGTTTGTGTGTGTATGTGTGTATGAGTTAGTTGGTTTGTTTGTCCCTCTTACGAGAACTTATTCTATTTGATAGGAGTCAAGCATACGCTTAACACTTTTTGTCAGACTATTCTGAAACTTCCTTCATTTCCTTCTCTTATTTCATTTTTTAATTTATATGTATTGTACAAATGTGTATGTGTCTGTGTGTATGTGT
The DNA here is from genome assembly GCA_023678845.1 of Mischocyttarus mexicanus. NCBI lineage: Eukaryota > Metazoa > Arthropoda > Insecta > Hymenoptera > Vespidae > Mischocyttarus > Mischocyttarus mexicanus. The sequence continues at coordinate 73,096 of JACGTP010000008.1, read as the reverse complement.
ATTTGTATTTATTACATAGAGATGAAGAAAGAAATAAGTTGTTGATTGTTAGGTGAAAAGAATTTATTTTTGTGATAATAATAATGATAGTAAAATTGAATATTTCGAAACATATATTTATTTCATTTTTTATTTCAGATATTACAATTATTTATATTTGATTAGTAGAAAAAATAATGTCGGAGTTTTCTATTGAATTATAGCCAAAAATCCGACATTTTTTTCCACCAACCTAATATTTAAAAATGTTTTTGCTATTCTTTTTTATTTTTCGTTAAGTGTATTATCTTAATTACGGCACACACGCATATATATATATAAATATTTTATATTATTTTAATTTTCTTAAAAGCTTTATATTTTCAGTCTCGAAATTTAATACAATTTTGTAGATATTATTATTAATTTTCTAGTATATGTATATTACTTTTCTCGAACAAATTAAAAAGAACAGAAAATATTGAAAACTTTATAATATTTAAATAAAAGAAATCTTAAATTTCTTCCAAACCAAATCAAAAATAACAAATCAATAAACAAAAAACGTGGTAGGAACGGAAAAGAAAGTTGGATCGTGAATCGGCGAAGCGAATACGACCGGCAAGTGGGAATAAGAAAAAAAAAAAAAAGAAAAAGTATAAAAGACACGACGACGATGACGCACGAGATCTATGTCACTGGTAGTGGTGCCATGGAATTTCTTTACTTTAGTTATCGCAAGAAATTCTCGTAACCAATCGGGTGTCGGGGGTTTACGTCCATGAAGACCCGAAACCCTTTTTATCCAACCATTCTCGACAACGACGACGACAACGCTGAGACATCGGCTAAGCAAAGATTTCGAGGCCAACCTTATCCTTGTCGTCTTCTTCTTCTTCTTCTTCTTCTTCTTCATATTTTTTCTTTTTTTGATTCATCTCTTCCTTTCTTTTTCCGATTCTGAGATCGTTGACCGGAAATTTGTACGAGTTAAACACCAGTTGAAAAGTTACGAGCTTGACACAATAACAATTCTTTTTCAAGAATCATATTAAGTCGTGTCCATAAGTTTCTTCCATATTTTTTTAATATAAAATATTTCTTTTCTTTCGTATTTTAAATTATTTTACTCAACAATATATGATTTCTGTCTCTATTTCTATTATACCTTTCTCATAATACTATTGTATTTAATATTAGTAAAATAATATAAAATATAAAATATTAAATACAAAAAGTTAATTAAGAAAAAGACTAAAACTTATAGGACAGCTTAATATTATATTTTTATATTTACGATTAAAGATTGTTTAAATATTAGTAAATGATTACAAAAAGAAAACTGTGGTTTTAATGATTTTATTGTTTAATGAAAATATCGTAAACAAATACATTGTGGTCGAATCACTATGAAAGTTTGGAGAATCGATACTGATTGTAAATATACTAATAATCTCGTTCTCTTTCTCTCTCTTTCTCTCTATTTTAAATTCGATCGAATATACATAGGTAACCCCCATTGTGGTTCTGGACATATTAATTGGTTTAAGCATACTGTATATGTACATGCATATAGATATGAACCATGTTCGTTTTATCCTATTGGAAAATGTCGAATTAACGTGTAAAAATCGTTTCATTATTACGAACAAAGCCATATTAACACCGATTAATTACCATTATTATTACTATTATTATTATTATTATTATTATTATTGTTGTTGTTGTTATCATTATGATTATTATGACAATTATTATTATAGTCATAGTAATCATCATCGGTGAAAATCGAACGGACAATAGACCCAATGATATCAAATTTCAGATCGATTAAACTTTCAATCGAAAGAGAGAACGACGATTATAATTATTGCCGTATATTATAGCTCTCTGATATTCGGTATAATGAGAATATACGAATTACATTTATATATATATACATGTATATTTAAAATAGATAATACGTAATAAGTAAGTGCATGTTTTCGTATCGATTAACATTTGACACGTTTTAAAGAGCACCGAAATATTGTTCATCGAATTTTTGAAGATCAATGTTAACTGCGAAAAATTAAACATATTTTAAGTTAGCAATTAATTAATTGCAAATAACTATACAACTTCTACGTACGATACGTGCATACGTGCATATCGAATATAAAAAAAAATTGAAAGAACAGATTTATTTCTCACTCGCAATCAGTATAATACTTCTAACGTAAGATATTAGATTAAAAAAAGGAAAAAAAGAAGAAAAAAGGACAGACACAGAAGATAAAGGAGGTGGGTGGGGAAGAGAAAAAAAGAAACTGTAAGAAATAAAGTTAGCTAGATAAGTAGATAGATAGATAGATAGATAGATAGATAGATAGATAGACCTGGCTTTGAAGATTTCAACGTGATTCGATCGTCGAAAGTACGAGAGATCTTGTGTTCTTTATCGTTTCCCATCGCTATTACCTTATTGCCGTAGTTGGTAATAAACTTGAAACTCGAATCGATCGGGCAAACGAAAAGAAGAAAGAAAGAAAGAAAGAAATAAAGAATGAAATAAAGAAAGAGAAAGAGAGAGATATGAGAGGGATGATGAAAAAGGATCAAAAACAAAGGAGAATGAAAATAAATAAAAGAAAACAGAGAGAGAGATAGATATAATAATATTGTCTCTATCTGTTGTTCGTTTTATCTCGTTTCTCGGTTAGGCGTCTTTCGGTGCCACGAAGAACAACTGTGCACCTGTGCCTTCTTTAGTCCTTTACCTTTACCGCGAAGGGAGTAAATCGGCCGATGAGTCCACTCTCTCTCTCCCTTTCTTTCTTTATTTTTCTCTGTTGAGAGTGATTGCACTCGTCGTAACAACGAAAATAAAACTACCACCACCACCATCACCAGCACCACCACCAACAACTGCAACAGTAACAACAGCAGTAGCATCAGAAGTAACCTTTTCTCTTCTTGAGGGATGTAAGAGGAAAAGGGAGAAAGGTCGGCCTGGAGGAATAAGAGGGGTGAGATGGGGGGGAATTTAACGATATCTGCGTGAGGCGTGGAGCGTGCGACGAGGCTACTAGCATGCGATTCGATAATATCCACGCTCGATTCGATTCGATTCTCTTCCTACCGTGAAGGATTATTAGAAGGAAGATAAAAAGAGAGAAAGAGAGAGAAAGATGAAGAAGAAGTGATTCTGTTGAGAAAACTACTAACGCTGGAAAGATCGTACCATTGGCGTCTTCGAAACGATCGATAATATCTTCTTTCTTTTTTGTATCCTGAAAATATCGTATTAATTATTTTTTTTATTTCCCCATTGAATCGTGGCCAAAAAAATCCGTCATATTTTTTGTCCACCAACCTAATATTACAAATGGATATACACTTATTGTGTTATATATAAATTTAAACACGCATATATACGCGTGTATAGGGAAAAATTGACCAAACTCCGCTTTGGAAGAAAACGATTAAAAGGTAGAGAGAAATCCTTGGAAATGGTTAGGATGGGATTGTTGTACACATAAAAGGGTAACGTGTACTCTATCTACTACTCCGATGTAAAGCCCCAAGAGAAATTTACGAAAGTGCTCTTCTCTCGACTTGTAGAAATGTTGCTGCTGCTTCTGCTGTTACTGTTGCTATTGCTGTTGCTGTTGTATTGCGCTTGTATTTGCGCGTGCGTTCGCGCAAATCTTGCTCGACGCCTATGTGCGACGTGAGTCTTACACCCTCGGGGGAAATGACAAAAGAGAAGTCGAAGACAAGAAGACGGTGATTGCCAAAGTACATTTCTACGTTGAGGTGGAGAGACAAGGAGGGTGGAGGGCCGGGAAGGAGGAGGACGACGACGCTTGACAAAGGTCAGCCGCTCTCTACCATACGCGACCACCTTCATCGAGACTACTTTGCAGTTTGTGCTTCGTGTGTGTCCGTACAAAGTACGTAACTAAGTACCCCTCATCCCGTACACCCCATCTTTCTCTTTCTCCTATCTAATATTTAAAGAAATCAATCGTATCCTTAACCTTTTCCACATATATATTCATTCCCTCTCTGACATTATTATTAATATTATTTCTACCATTGATTCGTACTTTATCATCATTATCATCATCATCATCATCGTCGTCGTCGTCGTGATCGTCGTCGTTTTTATTATTATTATTATTATTATTTTCATTCCAAATTTATCTTTTATATTTCAATTTTGTATGAATTTATTGAAACACTCTTATACGTGATATGTTATTTTTTTTAAATATTTATTTTATACATCATATGCAGAAATATGTTGTTTTATAAAAATTTGTATATATTTTTATTATTTTTATTTTAAAATGAATCTGTTTAAAAAAATATTACTTTCTAAAAGATATTAGTATACATCTCTTTATATATTTTTATTTTTGTAAATACATATATATGTATGGAGTAAATTTGAGGATGTATGTACATATTGTAAAGATGTATAAAACACGTTGGTAGAAGTATCACTCGACTTAAACCCAGGAGAGAAGCATATGTGGCTCAGTGGATCGTATTACTACTATTCTATGGGATCGTAACGTCGTAACGTTACGCCGCGAACGTCCGTCTTGTAGCAACAGATGCTGCGAGCATGCATAAGCGTGAGTTTCTCTCACCTATACTATACACTTACCATACTTCGAGCTTATATCACCTTTACATCTATCTATATGTATGAATATACGCACACGTATAATGTGTTGGTTCACATACGTCTGCTGGGTCCTTTCCTATTGCCCGAGGAAAGGAACAACCGATCGTATATGTGTGCGTGTGTGTGTATATATATATATGAACGTGTACACGCCCTTCCTACGATGGGCTTGTACCTTCGGCTACCGGTGTTGTTAGCAGGGCCGGATAGCCGGTCGTTATCGAGAACACAGCTGTTGGATTTCTCCCTACGAACTTGCTTGTGTCTTACTATCTTCGTTACTTTACCATTTATGTATATATATATATTTATATATGTATAACATAATGTATATCGAATTTTTTTTACGTATTACTTGTATATATGTATATATATATAACACTTCACTCAATAAGTCTCGGGCCTGACACCTATATGGCAATACTGTTGATAGACCCATATAATTTCTGGATAGAACCAACCTTCAAACGATAATATATATATATACAATATATGTCTTTTAGTATACGCGCACACATATGTGCATATAGGCTATAGAAATTTTTTTGTATATATATGTATGTATAGCAAAACGGATCATATACATATTTGTATGTAATTATATGTATTAGGTGTTTATATATATGTACATATAAGTACATATGTACATTATTTTAGTTCTAGGTTCGAATATTTTTTGGTTTCGTCGCAAAAAAAAATCCTAGGGTAAACGATCTAACGCAGATAATATTATCTCGTTTGAGTTTTGAAAGATATATCTATCTCACTCACTCTCATCTTTCCTACAACTTCTTTCTTCTCTGTCGAAAAAGTTCGTTTCCTTAGAAAAAAAAAAGAGAGAGAATTCGAGATAAAGGAAATCCAGTATAAACGGTCTCTTATATACGATACTAAATCACAATGGTACTTTCTCTCTCTCTCTTCGTTTTTCTTTCTCTCTTTCTCCTATCGTTGTACATAATATATCAACTTTATTACCCTCTCGCTCTCTATTACACCCACGATTAATACTTTTATCACACTTTCCCTGGCTCTTAACACTTTCACGGTCGAGTATATTTAATAAGAAAAAAAAAGAAAAGAAAAAGAAGAAAAAAAAGGAAGAAGACAAATAATAGAAAAGAAATTCGTTACTAGTTGATTACACGTTTTTTTATACTTGTAATTAAAACAGATCATCTCTTTTAAAAAAGTAAACAATTTGAGAGTAAACTAAACATATTAAATTGTAATATTTTGGATTTATTTGATACGACAGATATTATTANTCTAAACAAAAAATCGGAAAAAATCCTGTTGAAAAAAAAGAAAAGAAAAAAGTGTAGTTAAAAAATTGATACATATATAGAAAAAAAAAAAAGAGGAATAAATTCACGGGTCAGTAGATGGTTTTGTAACGAATTTGTATTTGTAAAACTACGGAAATATAAAAGTTCCTGGGATTTTCAATCGTTTTGGATGCGTTTTTAAGTTTTCGCGAACGTGTCAAAGCAACAGAACAGAACAGAACAGAATAAGAACGAAGTGAATGAAAGATGATCGTTGTTAGTTCCTAGAAACGTTCCAATTTCGCGAGCTTTTTATTCCTCGTACTGCAGCCCACATTGCAAACTCTTTCTCTCTCTCTCTTTCTCTCTCTTCTTTCTATCCTTTTTCTCGTTTCCTACACCATCGTACCTAGTGGGATCGATTTTATCGTTCATTTTGGTTCTGTTTGTATGCACATCAATTATGGAAACTTCAGTCAACCAACTGCCGATCGCAAAGGACCTATTCCTGAACGTTTGCGCTAACAGGAGTATGAGTGTGAATATATGTACCTTCGTATATATGTATGTGTATGTATATTATGTGTATGTGTATGTGTGTGTGTGTGAGGAAGAGAGAGAGAGAGAGAGGAATATAGATTTTCCGATAGACATCTTCGGCGAAATAGAAGATCCGATCGAGACATTACCTTGGAAGGATTAATTTGACAGTACGATTCAATAAATAGGAACGATAATGTAGTTATAAGGTAACGTTCAGATCAGCTTTCTATCAATTATCTCACTAGAGTTCTTCAACCTATTTACATCGATCGATTCGATGTAACATTCTTGAGAATATTTATATATCTATCAATCGTCTTTTATATACACACCAATACGTGTATGTTTTATTACATATTTTTGTGACTTACAAATTAATGGATTAAAGAATTACAAATTAAAAAATTTTTTAATACTACTACTATACTTTTAACACGTTATATCAATTTATTTGTCTTTTAAATAATATCGAAGATGAATATTATATTGAACATTCGTTTCAGATATCGGATAAAACAATTGATTCGAATTATAGACATTATTGTTTACAAGCAAAATTTTAATTTTTCGTGTAAATATAATCAATATTTGCTTTTGAAATTTTTACAAATATCCCTTATTTTGCTTCAGATGTAATATAATGTCAAATGAATTTAATATTTAGTTCTTTTATGTTGTTCGTACAAATAATGAATAAGAAAATTATAATAAATAAATAGAAAATCTAACTGTACTTTAGTTGAATATAAAAATTCCTAAATAATTAGCTTACAGTGAGGATAAATGATGTGGATATAATTTTCATAGAACAAATTTGAAAGAGGATGATATAATAAGAGTAATAAGAATAGAGAAAGAGAGTAACGAACGGGTTAAGGTTTCTGGGAAAATCGGAGGAACCTTTCTCCTAGTTGGCGTTATTTCTGAAAACGTCGTGCCTACGTAATGAGCGCGTACGAAAAGAAAGAGAGAGACAGAGAGACAGAGAGACAGAGAGAGAGAGAGAGAGAGAGAGAGAAATAGAACAATAAAAAGAACACTTGGAACGTAGGCATGCCATGGCACGTAAAGTTAATGCAGCCGCGTTATCCTTCCGTTGGTTGGTTGGTTGGTTGGTTGGTTGGTTGGTTCGTCCAGCTCTCCTCTTCCACGTCCTCGGGTTCCACAATAAGGAAGCAGTGGCGCGGGTCGACCTTCGAAGATTGCTCGAGCTCGCCTACCAGCGCGCATGATAATTATTATCGCGCGAGCGCCAAGAGATTGCACCGTCGATGCAACTTTTATACCTACACTTTCAAACTATACACAGTGTTGTCTGTCCTTTACAGATATTATATACTAATATATTTATATGTATATATATATTATTTTTACACACACACACATGCGTGTTTATGTATGTTCATCGTCACATATACATTTTTTTTTAGTCCTATCTAAAAAATCCTATTTATGTTTATATATACATATTAGGTTGTCAAGTATGAAATGAAACAAGATCTAATTCAATTATGTGCATTTTTTGCTCCATTTCATATTTGACTACCTAATATATATGTGAGTATTTATGTTATGATATACGTATGGAATAATTTACATATATACGTGTATGTGTTCATCGTACACATACCGTTTTTTCTTTTTTTTTAACTTACAACGTTTATATATGCAGATATGTTTGAGTATGCTGATTTTTTTTTTTCCTTCAGAAAGAGACATATAAAAATTATGTATTACAAGATTTATGTTAGTGTATGTATATGAGCATGCGCGTGGCTTGTTTTTGCGGGTACTTCTATGTATGAAATAATTTACATATATACGTGTATATGTTCATCGTGCATACTTTTTTTAAATCTATCACATTTTAATATGCAAACACGTGTGTATTTTTATAAATAAATATAGAAGTAAAGTAAAAAGTTTAAAAGTAAAAAAAAAGAATCATCAGTGCAGTGGTTTGAATCTGGTCACGTGAATTATTACAAGAATGAATCATTATTTGCATACGTGTTACGTCATTTTTGTCATATTGTCATATTTCATAGAATTGTATTAAATCTTTTTTCTTTTTACTTGTGTAAAAAAATATCATAGAAATGTTGCAGATAATTATAATCGAATTAAATTATGACGTAAACGGTGTTTCAAGGGAATTCGTTGTGTTAAAATAAATACAAATACAACAAGCGTACGTGCTTAAATATTTTTCTAATATTTTATATTTAATCTCTAGAAAATATTTATATAAATACATACATACATACACAGAGATACATGGGTTGAAGATAATTAGAATAGGACAGTTGAAAATTCGAATCCCTGGATAGAAAATCCTTTTGCAGGATTTAACAAAATTGAATTAGGTTTTGTCAGAACAATGCAGTCAGCGGCCCTGCAACGGACCAAGAGGGAGATTGCAAAGAAAAAGGAGAAGGAGGAGGAGGAGGTTTTGAAGAAGTGTCCGAGGGGGGACGGTCACGGCTGGAGGCACATCCGTCCTCACAAATGCACGCACGCGTGCACACACCACGCCAAAGAGATTCGTTCGCGTAGTAGAATTGTTGAGAAGAGGTGGGGGGGAGGAAGGGAGGTAGGGAGGCTCCTCTGTTATTACATTGCGTTAATTTCCGCGAGGAATTAGAATCCTTACGACCAAAGGAGAATAATATTCTTTCGACCTTGACTCGCGTCCTCCATTTTAACCCTAACTACTCATTTATAAAAACGCATAATTTTCTTTTTCGCGCGACGTTTATTTTCTATTTAAATACTCGTGTGTGTGTGTGTGTATTTTTAATATATTTCGTTTTTACAACATATACAAATTTTTCATGTTAAGTTTATATATAAAAATTAGGTTTATAAATAAATGACTTGTTTCAAGTTTCAAGTAAACTTCTTAAGTTTGAAAAATACAATTTTTGTGACGATATTACACGTTTTGTATATTCACACAATAGTTTTAATTATTCAAAGATTAAACACAATTTAATATTATTATTAACATTTCGAAATAGAGATTTTCTTTTTTAGTATATTAAATTCTAAAATTCATAATTTAATACATCGATTTATGCGAAACTTAACGAGTTTTACGTAATATTCGTTTTCTTCCATAATTTTGCGATTTTAATTACGTACGATTATCCGACTCTTACAGATCAATTCATTAATTAATATTTTATTATGTTTTGTCTTTTTTTTTTTCCTATAGTTCCCATAGTTATCATGGTTTATCTAACGACTTCCATCGGTCGAAATCATTTCCAATAATAAATTGATACACTCTCTCAAGAGGATAGAAGATTACCGATCGATCTATACCAATCGATATTCAATTTATAGAACGATACTATACGATACGAAACGATACGAAACGATACGATACGATAGGATACGTAACGATACGATAGGATACGATACGATACGATACGATACGATACGATATGGCGCGATACGGTGCGATACGTTATCGTCGCGTGCATATTAAAGGCAAGAACAGAAGAGTCGAAATAATAGAACGGGGGATAATTCGATGGGTTATTTTGATACGAAACCCCTCGGCCCGAATCCAAACTCATTATGATAAAATAAACGCCCGGGATATATATCGTTGTTTCAACTCATACTCCGGACAATGCCAAAACTATATTTATGAGCATTAAATAAATCTCACAATCTATCAACGATTTTTCTAATATCTTTTAATTAACATACATTTTATAGATTTTTTATATTTTCTATAATATTTATTTTCTTAATTACACATATAATTGTTTATTTACAAACTTCTTGCCATGAAAATAATGAGTATGTATACGTGTTGCAATTCATTTATATTTAACGATTAGATCGAACATACTATCTCACCTGTTTAAGAACAAAAATCAAATACTTAATTCAGATGTAATACAAAAAAGAAAAAGAAAAGAAATCTTTCCTTTAACTTCAAATCATTGTTTGAAGATTGATAAAGAAAAAGGTCTTCCATTCGTCTATTTAAAAAGTGATAGAAATAGTGAAAGAATGATTACGATAGGAATAGGGGTACGTTTTGATAAAGTCAGTGAAAAAAAAAAAAACGAAAAGGAAAAAAGTCTACTATCCTGTAGAAGGAGGAGGAAGTTTGTAGAATCGATTCATAGTGCCGACTTCTTAAAGCGACGGGATTCTCTGCGTTTAAGAAGTTTTCAAGAGAGTCTAAAAGGAGAAAGAAAGAGAGTAAAAGAGAGTAAAAGAAAGAAAGAGAGAAAGAGAGAAAGAGAAAGAGAGATAAGGATAGAAAGAGAGATGTTAAGTTGCACAGCATCCGAGGTGGTTGGCAATTTCGCGTTGGATTTACTGGCCGAACCGAGGTATTACTTTTCGCGGAGGAAATTCCAGAGGCTAACGCCGCTCCTAACGCGCATACCATAATGATCGGCTTCGACGTTTTTGCTTGGAACTCTTACGAGACGAGAGAAAGAGAGAAAGAAAAAGAAAGAAAGAGAAAGAGAGAGATGAGATGAGAAGACTAGTGGATGGATGATCTTCTAAGAGACTTGGTGCCGCAACCGATGTCAGCTTCTCTTTCTCCTTTTCCGATTTACACTACTACCATCTTACACTTTCTCACTTTTCGAAGATGAGGGAAGGATTCGAAGAGTAGTAGTCCCCCTTCCCCCCTATTCTCCCTCTCACCCTCACGACTATCCTTTTCTCCTTAGGACAACGATCAGCCGAAGGCTCTGGCTAAGTCTTTACCAACCGTTAAATCGTTTACAACCTCGTACCTTGTAAACTAAGGGAACACCCGAGTGGAAAGAGAATAAGAAAGATAAAGATAAAGATAGAGAGAGAGACGATGTTGTTGGTGCTGTTACGAAGACGAGCTTGCTAAACCTTATCTCTCTCTTTCTCTCTCTCTCACTCTCTAATTCTATCTCTCTTATTCTATCTCTTTGCTCGTCTTCTCTCGTCGTTAATGACGACCAAAGAGAAGAGAGAACGACGTTCCGCGTGATATCCCCTTTCGAGTACTACGAGAAGTACTACCTGCAAAATTCTGACGTAGAAAATCGAAGAAGATTAAGATTAAGATAAAGAAAGACAAGATATATATATATAGATATAATATACATTTATTAACGAATTACATCGTGTACCCTTTACAAATCATGTAACTTTTATACGATATTTAACATTTTTTTGAGCAACGCATATTTTGGAAGTTATATCGATGCACACGTTGTATGGACCACTCTATATATACATATATGTAGAGAGAAAGAGAGAGAAAGAGAGAGAGAGAGAGAGAAGAAAATAGGAAAAATATATATAATTAGGTTTCTTGATTTCATTCACATTAATTCTAGTATTATTGATTGATATGATATCGTAGAATAGCGTTTTACACTTTGTATTGGAACGAGTTCGTAACAATTTACCTCTCATGAATTTATTAAAACGTGTTAAGAGTTTACTCGCTTTTATTATGTTATAAAAAAAATTATGTTATAATAGAGAGAAGAAGAGAGAGATAGGGAGAGAGAGATAGGGAGAGAGATAAAAATATTAAACATACTTTTTATGTTTCTTTATAGGAAGGATTAAGGGGAAAAAAAAATAAACAGTTACAGAAACAAATGTTACATTATGAATCTGATTAATAATTGATTAAAAACATACACACACACACATATATATATATATATTTTTTTTTAATTCTATTCTTTTTCATTCCACTTTTTATGCTTATTCTTCCGTTTGTTTTTTCTTCCTATTCTTATTATTATTATTTTTTTTTTTTCGTAATAATCATCTTTCTCTCATCAACTTTTTTCTTCAACTTCTCCTCCTCCTCCTCCTCCTCTTTCTTTTTACGGCCAGTGCTACCGTGTGTACTGTAACCACGCTACTCTCTCTCTCTCTCTCTCTCTTTCTTTTCTTTATGTACTTTATGTACGTTCATGCAGGATGAATCACGCGAACTAGCCAGCTCGGCTACGACTATAACTAATTATATCTCTGTGGTAGTTCTATATCGTTCGAGCGAATAAAAATAGCGGGCCATATAGAAAAAAAAAAGAAAAAAAAAGAAAGAAGTAAGAAAGAAAGAAAGAAAGAAAGAAAGAAAGGGGAAAAAAAATATGTTGCAACAACGAAAGAAGATTATTTTTCGATAAGATTATTACCCGTGCTCTCAATTTTTCTTTTTTTTGTATAAAAATCAGACAACCGATCATGGTTTTTCGATGATTTATAATAAAATAGAACTACGCGAGAATATGGGAAAAGAGTTCATTAAAGAGTTAAGAGAGTAGGGTGAATAATTTCTATACCGAAAGTTATCAAAATTATTTCTATTTTGATTTTATTTTACTTTTTAATTTACTTTTATAGTTTACTTTGATTTTGCCATAACCCTTGTAATATAATAATAATAAATTTAAAAATATCTTGGGGAGAAATTGAAAAATAGATGAACGGTGAAGATTATTTCTAATTTAAATAAAAATACATTGATATTATGTTTCTGTGTCTGTAATTATAAAAATATCGAACTGAAAAAACAACAATACCAACATTAATGTACCGAAAATAGCATTTTGTTTTTTTATATAAGATGATAATATGGTTTTATATATAAAAGGATAAGACACTATCCAAATCTATATTCCATACAAATTACATTCGAAAATTATAAAAATAAAAAAAGAATAAGAATAAAAAGTAGAAGAAGAAGAAGATGAAGATGAAGAAGTACACTTCGTTGTTAACACCATGAAGAAAAGAATATTACGGTCTTCCTGCGCACTTGGTGAACACGATGTGTATCTAGCAATTTCCAGGAAACCTAATTGCTCGCACGCACTTCAAAGGTAGTGCGCGTGCACGAATTAGTTCAAAATAAAAGAGAAAGAGAAAGAGAGAGAGAGAGAGAGACAGAAAGAGATTTATAATAAAAAGAAAGAAAAATCAAATAAAATAAACTTGACGAGTGGTTGAAGTTAATTTTTCAAAATGGAAGACTTCATATCGTATCACTTCCAACCTTCATTCTTATAATTACATCGTCTATCTGTGTATATATACTTTTATGTATTTACGTATATATATGTGTGTGTGTTTGTGTGTGTGTATATGATATAACTATACACCGCTAGTCGTGCTTCTTCCCTTGGTAAGCAAGCAAGCAAGTAAGCAAGCAAGCAAGCAAGCAAGCAAGCAAGCAAGCAAGCAAGTAAGTAAGCGAGCAAGTCAAATTATAGGTCTTCGAGAAACTCATTAAACGCATCTCCCGTTAGCCCTCTCAGACCGGCGCGGTTCTCCTCTTACGAACAATGCCCTCTTCTTATTCTTATTTTTCTATTTCTACTTTATCTTCCACTACTTTTAAAAACTCTCCCCGTTTCCCTGCCTCCAAGCTCCGACGCAGCCCCTTCTCACCAGTATTCTTTCATTTGTTATCAACCCAGATAAACTTCCAAAAATTTCATTCATTGTTACATCTTTCAATTGTCTAATATGTTTTTTCCACATTATTTTTTATTTATTATGATTGGATCGAATCAGTTTTGAGATTAAAAGTTTAGAAAGTATTTTATTTCAATTAGATTTGATTTTATATTATATCTTGTTTTTTTCTTCTTTCGGTTCAAAGTTCGAAGTTTTTCAATTAATCTTCGTTATATGTAAATATTATTCTTTAAATAGATACTCTCGTATGCACTCATTGGTTTATGGTTAATTAATGAATTTATTTATTATTTTAATTATATATATATTTATTTATTTATTTATTTATTTATATATTGAGTAAGTGAATAAAATTCGACTAGATTTGATAGCCGAGAAAAGCTTTGGAACCGATATATATATGTGTGTTCATGTAACCCATACACAGTTACACATACAGTATATATATATAGTTACATACCTTCATACTGGCCTACATTTCTGCTCGCTCCCTCGTCGTTTCAGCAGATTTTGTATAATTAATATCGACAAGGCACGAAGTACAGTAGGAAGGAGGGACAGAGAAGAGAAAAGTGAAAAAGAGAGAAAGAGAGAGAGAGAGAGATAGCCAGTTAAAGTCGAAATTAAAACAACGATCAATTTCTCAGCTTTGTTGAGGTATATACGAAAAGGATACGCTTAAAATCCTTTATCAAAGATATCCATTTATTTAAAGCTATTTTCATAAAATCTTATTATTACATTTTAAATATTACCAAACCGAGGGGGGGGGATGGGGGTAAAGGGTCACGTTAAATTATATTATCTTAATATTATATTACTCATTAATATTATTTACTCAATATAATTATTCAAACGTATTTATGAATTTTTTTTTTGATTACTAGGAATAATAAATCATTTCGATTAACGTCGTCGATGGTTGAAACGAGATTATATGAATATTAAAAAAAAAAAGAAAAGGGAAGTAAAAAGAAAAAAAAGGGATGTTCGATAATTTGATTAAAAATATTATCAAACGTCAGGTTAAAAGTTAGCATTGGTAAGACAACTCTCGCACGTAGGTACGTGGGCGAATTGAAAAGTTTCGAGTATACCACGTGGAAAAATATAACATAAATGAATTTTCGACGTACAAAAGAGATAATGGGTTCTGTGTTAGGTTGAAAACTGATTTTGAGAAAAAAAAAAAGAAAGAAAAAGAAAGGAAAGGATGTTAAAGAATTTGATTAGAAATATCAAACGTCACGTTAGAAGTTACCGTATAGTTTGTAACTATAATTTAGACGTATACACGTTAAGTTGATACGTAAAGAGAGTCTTTTTTTGTTTTTATTGCGTTTAGAAAATAGATAGAATCTAAAAAAAAATCATTCCTATCGTTAGGTTCTATAAAATGATTAAAAAAAAAAATGTTTCTTAAATATTAACGGACAAATTTCGCGATGCAATAAAAAGAGGTAAAATGTCTTAATTAATGAGACCTAATTTTGCTAAATACGACACCATGCGTCAAGAATCCCAAGAATCGTAATAATTCCCGATAAATCGAACGATGATCAAAAATGTATTACAACGAGAAACCAACGACGGAAAGAGATAGAAAGGAAAAATCAAAGATCTTATTTAAATATTAACAGACAAATGGTCAAATTAAAAGAATAACAGTTTAACTCCACTCTCCGAGAACTGTTACACATGGACATAAAGAATGATAAAACTGAGGGGGAAGGAGGAGGAGTCGATTGGGTAGATGATACATACATGATTGGGTCAATCGACGATACTAAATGATAGAGAAAAGGTTAAAAAAGAAATAAAAAATAAACAGGACAGAGATAGGATTCGATTTGTGTTTAAGTAAGAGCGACCAAATGGACAAATAACCGGATGACAAAATGAAGGAAGAGAGAAAATGGGAGTAAAGAGGGGCAAAGAGTGAGACAGTGAGTGGGGTTTGAAGGGGGTTTGAAGGGGGTTTGAGGGGGGAGAATGAGAAGAGGTAGAAATAATTATTCCACGAGTGGGTACGCGTATCGAACGAACGAACGAACGAACGAACGAACGGAGTCGAGGTGAGGTCACCGAGCGGTTATCAGGCCACAGGTCCAATCAATTACGATGTTGTGCATGCAGCCTACTGTACCTGCCGTCGCGGCGGCGGCGTCCCCTGCACATCAGCGCAACTCCATCGGAAATCAATGAAATCCGCCAAAAACTATTCCGTTATTGATACACCGCGGTTTAAATAGCATCTCGAACAGTGCCGGCTGTTCCCTACCACCACCGCGACATCGGCAGCAGCCATCGTACCTTTCCTCGAAGGATTAAAATCCCGTTCGTAGTTATCTGTGTAACTAACGCAAAACCCCTACGCCATTATATTTCTATTATATTCCTTTCTTTTTTTTTTTTATTATCTCTTTCGTATAATTTTGGTTCTATTTTCTTCTCTTATGATCATTGAATTTCAGGATGGAATTATTAATGAAGAAAGTATTTTTTGTTTATTTGATGATTTAATTGATGGTTTGGTTTAAAGGGTGTGTTAATGTTCAATTGAAATTATAATACTTGTTAATTAAAAATGTTTTTGTTAATAATACGATTGATTTTTTTTAATGTTGCAATATTTGTTTAGAAGATCAATTACTGTCAGACTATTTTTAATTTCTTTTTTACATTTTATTTAAGTCTCTTATTTTTACGCGGAAGTATAGAAGAATCGTATAAAATTCATTCCAACTTGTATTTATATATTAAATAATTTATAAGAAATTAATTAATTGATCTAATACTTTGTTGAAGCAAAATATATATTAAGATCAATAATTAGTATCGTTATTTTTATTCTCACGTTTTATTTTGTATGTTAATAGAATAGTTTAGAAAAAAAAAAGAAAAGTAAAACGATTAATCTTCGAACGTCATTGCATATTCGTGTTAGAAAATTGTCATTTGTAGAATACACGATAGATAGAAGAAATACATTGGATAGATATGATCGATGGAATATTTACGTACAAAAAGTGTTCTTACGTTTTGTCATTAATTAAATCGATCTTTTTTTTCAATAGCGAATAGGTAAAACGTCAAAATATATTATCGAAACGATTCGAACGATTTTTTTATCTTTCCCACCTTGTTTTTTTCCTTCTTTATTTTCTTTCTCACACAGCAGTTGGTTTCGTTTAACGAATATCTAACGACACACGGTTACTATTTTAAAACATATATATATATACATACATATATCTTTCTCTCTTTCTCTCTTTCTATATACTTTCTTTCTCTCTTTCCTATATATAATATATATATAACTATATAGTACCCAGGTTGCATTATAAAATATCCACAAAGAGTTTCGCGCGATAACGCACGCCCGCGGCCACGATAAGTGATTTTATCTGCCCGACTAATTTTACACCGCCTATCCTGCCGTTTTCCCCGCTTTTTCCACGCACCGTTGATTTCTCCTCTTCCGAAACAACGATCCTCCACAAATGTCCTCTCAGAATCCATCCTCTCTTTCTCATTTTCCCATTCTTTCACTCCTCCTCTCTCTCTCTCTCTGTCTCTTGCAATATTCCAATGAAAAACCAAAAAAGAAATAATATAGAAAGATAGAAAAGATAAAATATAGATTAAATAGAAGATACGTAGATTAACGAAGATATATTCGAATAGACGAAATATACAAATAAAAGACCTATTATTTCTATTTCCTATTAAAAAACATATATTAAATTGAGGGAAAAAGTAATCATGCATTATTTGTTGCATTTATTTTTCAAACTTAAAACAATGGTACTCATTTTTCACCCCTAAATTAATATTAGCTGTTGTAAAAAGTAAAATCCATCGTTTTTAGCTTGAAATAAACTTAAAAATAATAGATTTTTCCTTAACTATACTTAATATATTTGATTATTTTAAACAAAATCTTTCGAATACTTTAAACCTCTTGAAAATAATTCAAAATCTGTCAACAATATTTAAAAATCGATATAATATGAAAATCTTAATAAGACGAATAATAAATTTGAAAAAAATGAACAATCAATGTGAAAATTAATTTCGAATGAAATAATAATGAAAAGTTTCTTTTGATATTACAATAGGTATGATTCCGTACCTTTAGGAAAGGCTTTAACACTTCTCTTGAGCCGCAAAATAATCCAAAATAAGTCGGCGGTATCGATCGGTGGATATGGCAAAAAGAAAGAAAAGTCTCTCTCTCTCCTTCTCTCTTTTTCTCTCTCTTTCTCTCTTTCGTAGTATAAGCGAGGGTGGCAGCGGTTGGCTACTAGCGTGTGTGTTGCAGTGCACGCTAACGTTGCCTGGTATAAACGTTGGATACACGCTGATGTTCGCTCCTAACCGTTCCAACCTCTTTCTCTCTCTTTCTCTCTCTTTCTCTCTTTCCTTGCAAACCCTTCGAGCTCACCACCCACCCTTTTACTCCACCACCCGTCTCCGTCCGCTCTTATATTTCGTTTATCAGGCTTAACATGCGACTTCTCCTCCTCCTCCTCCTCTTCTTCCTCCACCTCTACCCTCAACCCCTCTTTCTCCTGCACCACCACCTCCCCCTCTTCCTACCAGTCCGCTATTCGAGCTCGCTTGCGGTTTCGTGGAAAACGATTTCGAGCTTGCTTGGGTCGGAAAAATGGGAGGTTTTCGGGTGAGGGAGGGCAGGGAGGTGGGGCTATCTAAGAACGAAGAACGCTAGAAAATAAAAATTTCTGCTTGCTAAGAATAATATCTTTTTCTTCTTTATCTATTCTTTTTCGTTCGGTTTATTTTATTTATTGAACGATTTGTTCATAATCACGTTGCAAAATATTCATTAAAAATTAAAGTAGACTCGTATTTCATTGATAAGAGATGGACAAGAGGTTTATTTATTAATGGGTGTAATGAGGGAGGAAGACAGGGAGGAGGGGTGTTATTTTGCGTAAATTTATGTTCGTAGAAAAAGATATGCTTCATTTCTTCTTCTTCTTCTTCCTCTTTCTCGTTTGACTTGAAATTTTTGTTTTCAATTAATTGAAAGAAGGGATAAAGAGCCCAAGTCCGTTTGATAATTTATTTATTTCTCTTTGCAGTTATAGCTTTAATTTCGAAAAGAGAGTAACTTTATCCTAGGCCCTTTGGTTAAAGTGCGTAAAGTTTTGACCCTTTTTTCGAGTAAGTTCGCCTCATTCGAGAAGAAACTTTTTAAGGTATTACAAATCCCGAAACGTGTTGCAACTCTTTAAAGATGTTCAGATATTTTTCACTCTCTCTCTCTCTCTCTCTCTCTCTCTCTCTCTCTATCAAAGAAGAGAGAGTTTCTTCTTCAAATTCTCACTCACACTATCACTCTCTCATTTCTTTTGGCAAAGAGGAAGGGAAAGTTTTCGTCGTGGGAACTTCGGACGATAAACTTTTCGTATATCTTCGTCGAGTATTGAACAATAAATAATCAAATTAATTATTAATCGAATTCTGTAAATGAACAACAAAAAAATATATTTTATTTAATATGGTGCATACCAAAGGTATGATTATTAACAAAAGTATTACAAAATTAATATATGGTAATAACAGAATTGATTAATATTAAAATTCATTAATCTCTCGAAACAATTAGTGGATAGTTTACTTCTATAAAATTAGTATTGTTTTTACAGCAACATAAGTGATCACTAATAATTATATTAAATTGATAATAGATTATCGATCACGTCTGTGGATCTATAGACGTATACCTAAATATGATAATATTTTATTTTCGTAAAAAAAAAAATAGAAAAATAAATAAAAAATAAACCTAGTCAGGAGATTAACTTGGACTCTGCCTTTGGCACGGATAATGGAAAGATTACGAATTAATGGAGCGTAAAACGGTCTGGCGTACCGATGGTGCCACCACAGCCACCACCGTCGTCGTCGTCGTCGTCGTCGTCGTTTGGTCCATTTTAAAACTTTAAACCAAGCGAATACACGTCATGCGTAAGAAATTATTAACGATTGTACGAGAGAAAATGGTAGATTTCAATTCCGTAAATATCTCAAAGCGTTAACTGAATGAATAATAAATCGAGGAAAGAGAGAGAGATATCGATGCACCTGATATATTTGAAGGTATAACACGTTAGTGTTAGCTCTTTCGCTCGACAATCGTTTAATCCAAAAATAACAAATGAGATAAGAAGAACAACCAACAACAGCACCAAAAAACCAAATATATTTCTTATTAAAGTATCTAATTAATTATCATCCCAAAATTAATTACATTACTTTTTTTATTTTACCAACAAATATAAAACAAAAATATTTATCTCTGTTCGTATATTTTATTTTACACATATTCGCGTATTATACAAAATATCGTATTAAATCATGAACAAATTATAATTTCAGTACTGTCTTTCATTGTAAGTAAAACTTTGATATAAAAAAAAGTAAAAACTATCCTATTACAAATACATCAATCCATCCATCCGGTACCCGTACACGTATACACTAATCCACATATGCATACATGCATGTATGCATACACTCAATGCATACATATTCGATTTAGGTGGAAGAGAACGTGTGTCGCATCGTATATGAGAGAAACGTTAGAAGAAAAAGAAAGAGAAAGAAATGTATAGATAAAGATAGAAATAGGTGGGTGAAGGGGGATGGGGGGGGAGGGTAGAGGAGGAGGGCAAAGTGGTGGGCGGATCGATATTAAAATAGTGACCGAATTCCAGCGTACCGCAACCTACCCTAACACCCTTGGCTTCACCCTTAAACTTCTCGTTCCTCCTCCACCTCAACCTCCTCCTCCTCCTTCTCCGTCCATGCTGCGTTTCGCATCCCCACTCCCACCCTCTCAACCCGTTCACCACTTCCTCCACTTCTTCCTCTCTCTCACTCTCTTACTTCCTCCCCTCTTTCTTCTGAAGATCGATGGCAAACTTTTGCTCACCCCTTTTCAGACAACCAGACGAGTAACGGGGACGATCAGGTGATGGTAACTTTCATATTGTTGATTTCATTCCTAATATATATACAGGGTGGTCCATGCAATGTATGCACCGTTATAATCTTCAAAATACGCTTTGCACGAAAAAATTTGTAATACAAAAGTTACATGGTTTGAAAGAGTACAAGTACAAAGATTCTATTTTATCACAGATTTCCATAGGACAGAGATATTTACATGACAGTTTTAACCATTACTTTGTCATATTTGAGAAAATAATTTCATTTGAATATTAAATTATGTGAAGAAAATTGTCAAGTAATCAAGTGAAATTACTTTTTAGCTATTAGCTTAATTTTTCGTGGAAATAAATATTTTGGAAGTTATATCGGTGCACACGTTGCATGGACCATCCTGTAAGTACCAGAGTTACTATAACTCCTTCCAACGGTAGTTAGAATGAGAGATACAGACATAGAATCTATGCGAGAAATAATGAGAGAAAAAGAGAGAAAGAGAGATAGAAATAAAATTTGTAAGAAAGAGATAGATAGATGGATCGGGGTGTTTGTTGCACGATTCTTACACGTGAGAAAAAGAGTGAGAGAGAAAGAGAGAGATAAATAAAACGCGTATGATGCATGCTTGTTACCTTAAGGATAGGGAAAGAAAGAGAAAGAGAGAGAGAAAGAGAGAGAGAGAGGGTGAGATATAGAAATAAGTATTGGTTTCTCAGGAGATATTTTTCCCACGTCATTAGTATAATATCGTTCCTAGGTATTAAGTAGGTATGAACTTTCGAGTTATACGAGTGTCGTGATTGCCTCTGGTGTGTAACTCCGATTCATCCTGTCTTTCTCTATTTTAATAATTTTTTTTTCACCTCTTCCTCTCTTTCTCTCTCTCTTTCTCTCTTATTCTTACTTTCTTTTATAACTTAAACGCATCACAGAGAGAGAGAGAGAAAAAATTGTAAATTTTAATTGCAAGAAAATTTTAAATTACGACCTTGCTCAGTGCAAAATACAAAAATTACGAATCGCGAAATATTTGGCGAGCCTTGTTTATGCGAATACGTTTCTCCCTTATTCTCTCTCTCTATCTCTTTCCTTCTATCTTTTTACTGTCTCGAGAGGAATTTCTTTCTCATTTTAGCGAAAGCAGAGATATTTACAAAGATGTATCCCACCTTTTTATTCATTCTCGCCTCTCTCTCTCTCTCTCTCTCTCTCTTTATTTTTATTTCTCTTTAACATTTTCTTGCAATCTTTTCACTTTGTTTCTCACACTATCTCCCTTTATCTCCAACTTTTTATTTCTTCTTTTTCTTCTCCTACTTCTTATTCTTATTCTTATTCTTCGTCATCCACCTTTTTATTATTCTCACTATTTCTTACTCTTATATATTTATTTTCTTTTATTCTTTTTTTTTTCCTTCTCTTGTTTTTTAGTCTTTTCTCTCGACATATTTTATTCTCGAGAAATCAACGAAGGGAAAGGTACCGTAGGAAGGAAGTAAGAAAGGTAGGAAATAAAGAAGGAAGGAAGGAAGGAAAAGACTTTGAACTCGGTATCTCCTCGCACGTAAACATCTCGTATCTATAGCTTTCATTAAATTTTTTATTCGACTTTTCCCTACTACCCGTTTAAAAACAACCTCGACTATCGTTCCACCCTTTGATCGTTTTCCACGATACTACTCATTCCTACTACGTGACATTTTTTTCAAATCTCCATTTTCATCATTTCTCTACGACATATATACATATATATATAAATAATACATACATTTTTAAATAAAAATCAAATAACATTTATATCCAGATTTTTAAACAGTGTAATCAAACGGTGTAACGTAGGGAAAGAGTCTAAAGTATATCTTCTTAACCGTACATACATACATCGTACGATTCACCATCCAATCAAGGTCGAGGCTCCCACACGAAGGTATAGAAATCGAATCGTAGGAATCGAAAAGAAGAAGAAGAAGAAGAAGAAGAAGAAATGGAAGAAATAAAAGGAAAAAATATAAAAGAAGAGACCGTCGATCCGTAAACGCACGATATCTCGCGAATCGATCGAAACTTGGTGGTTCTTGCACGACCATTTTCTCTACCCCCTTTTATTCCCCCTTCTATTCACCTCCCATCACCCTACTCTCTCTCTCACACACACACTCACACACTTAGAATGTGTTGAACATTTTCTATCTCTATCTGTTTCCGTTCTCTATCTATACTATTCGTCTGTTCGATAACGATGGCCGTTTGACGCTTACTCTGGTACCTATAGAAAGGTCTCTAGTCGGTCTCTCTTCTAACTGTGCGCTAAAGAGGCAGTTTAACCTTTTACAACGTAAAAGGTATATAAACGGGTCGCCATGCTCCGGGTTCCCACGCGTCGCCAGATCTTCCGCTCCGTCGAAGGGCTAGAAAAGCCCTTATTCGATTCAACCAACACCTACTCATTCCTTCTCCTCCTACTCCTCCTACTCCTCTTTCTTCTCCTTCTTCTTATTCTTTTTCTTCTAACGATTTGCTTTTTATTTCTTCTCGTTTGATGTAAAAAAGAAGAGTATTAGTAGTAGAATAAAGAAAAAAAAGAATTATTGTTTATGGTGGAGGAATAATGTTTTATAGTTTGATTAAATATTCTTTTTTGTCAAATTCAATTATTTTTATTGTCTTCTTTTTCTGAGGATTTTTAAGTAATTTTATGTGTAGTAATAATGAATTGTTAATTTTGTTTTTTAGTTAACGTATTTGGTAATATTTAACATGTTAAATTTAATGACGTTAAATATATTATTGACGTGAAGATGTTAAATTTAAAATAACGCAATTTTTATTCGATTTATATAATATACACCCAACTCATTTACACGTTATATACATTATTTAAAAAACCGTGTAAAAATGTATATCAATGAATCGTGTTATTTCAATAATCGTATAAAACAAGACTTTGCAAAAGCAGAGTTAGGTGCAATATATTCATTTTAATTGTTTTAATTAGAATAAAAATATAATCTCTTACAACTTAACAATACACACACCGTCTCCCTTAATATAATAAATCACACAGAAACACACATTTGTTTCAAGAAGAAGAAGAAGAAGAATAAGAAGAATAAGGTGATGGTGGCGGTAAGATGAAGAGCCAGTAAAGAAGTGGGAGTCTGTGATGTAAAGTTGTATACGTGGGAAGAAGTGTATGCTAAGTTTGTAATAGTGGGTAGTAGTAGTAGTGGTAGTAGTGGGGTAGTGGTGTTGGAGTTGAAGTTGGAAGTGGAAGAGGCGGTCAAGTCACGGTCCGTACGGGAGAAGAATGAAAGAATAAAAGAAAGAAGAGAGAAAGAGAGATAGAGATAGAGAAAGAAAGATGTAGAGGCGGCTCGTTCAACTTGTCGAAGGAGTTGTAATGCCGCTCTGGTACACGTGCGCCCGCGTGAAATTAATCAAAAGCAAAGTAGAGGATACACGCCGTCGTCCACTACCTCTCGGCAGCTCTCAGAGATTACATTTTTCTTCACCTTTTTCTCTTTTTTTTTTTTCTTTTCTTTCTTCTTCCTCTTCCTCTTCCACCTCTTTCTCTTCTTTTTCTTCAACACACCTTCATCTCTCTCTCTCTCTCTCTCTCTCTCTCTCT